>CM059190.1:30388471-30988471 GCA_030323885.1 Branchipolynoe longqiensis | reverse complement strand
ACATTATTCTGACACTGAGCTAATCAGTCCTTGCCCTATCCTATTAAAGTTGCATAGTCCGATGAAGCATCAGATTTTCAAAACCAAACCAATTATCTAGATCTGATTCTACATATCTAAATTAGATAATGGTGCACTTATTAAGCATTTGTTGCCACAGAGAAGGTGATACTGAGTCAATTTAATCAAACCGGTTACTGCTGAAGCCTATGGCATCAGAGTTTTGGTGTGCTTGCCAAAATTAATTTGACGTGTTTGCACTTAAAATATCTCAAAGGTTAGCCATTCAAAATGAAAGTTACTTCAAATTGAAGAAAGGTAGATTATGACAATTAATTTAGTATATTTACCTCAGAAAAATGACTGAGACTCAAAATCATCGGACTATGCAACTTTAATGCTGAGCACCAGGCTGGGAAGCGACAAGTATCAATTTTAAAGTCATTGGCTTGACTCGACCGTGAACCGAAATCCCGACCTTCCGCAAGCGAGGCCCGCGCTCTACCGATTAGGCCACCATGCCCAGTATCACAAGACTGGGCGTGGTTTTCAGTCGCAACGCATTAATCGATTTCAAACTTGGATGGAGTAGAGGGAGGGGGCTGTAGAGAAAAACGCCACCATGATCAAAATAAGGCTTTGTAGTTACATTCATTGATTAAGCAAGGGAAATTTCAACTGCGAATAATTGGCATTCCTCATTCCACTACTCCTTGAGCTATCCTAGTAATGCTGAAAAGTGAAATATTATGGCAATTCTCTTAACTTTTATATTTAACATCCAGCGTGTGTTAATTAATACATAGGTCTGAAAGAAGCGTTCAATATAATGCATTCAGATTTATTCAATGTAAGTAATAGATTTTTCTTCTTCTAAAAGTGGAAGTTTGGGCTTAAATTGAATACTCGATCGGGAGGTCGGGAGAGGTACTTGAAATCGGGAGGCTCCCGCCAAAATCGGAAGACATGACAGGTATGCAATACGTACCGCGAATTTACGGCACCACACGGACAACCACTTGATTTTAGCTGGCTCAACGTCGGCAGGGAGTTTGAGACTGATGTCCGCATTGCTATATGCAGATAACTTCTGCGACCTTCACAGAAATGAGAAGAGTTGTGTGTTTGCTTAAGCCCCAGTCACACTACAGTTTGTGACTATTTTGCGATAACTTTGCGACCAATTTGGACCAAAGAACCCACTCCTTGCTACCTCCTTGCAACCAAAGCAATGGTCGGGGACCTCTGAGCGACCATTTTGGTCGCAAGGAGTATTTTTTAGTGCAGTCACTGCAATGTCCTTGCAACCAAAATGCTCACAAGGAGGTCGGCAAACACTGAGGACCACTTTTCGACCATTTTGCGACCTCTTCGCGACCACCCCTGTTTGTGGTCACAAAGTGGTCGAAGGCGGTAGTGTGACTGGAATATTAGTGCGCAGTGATTTCACAGCGCATTCATTTCCGGTATGAACCTGAGGGGATGTGATTCGTCTTAGCTTAATGGAGGACTTCAAGTTTCAGCAGTCATCGGTTATAAAGCTAAGATTCCATATACGGGGCATGCGGCATGCGGCATGCGGCATGCGGCATGCGAAATGAATACCAATGCGATTTTCGGTCTTTCTTGCCACAAATTTGTGAAAGAAAAGTGAAAGTTCCTGTCTTCTCTATGGCAAATGGGGCAACATTCGCGTTCGCATTAGCACTGATCGGTCCTCGTAGCGATCCACTTGCCACATTCGCATTCGCATCTGGACATATGGAAGCACCACTGTGCGGTTACATGCTTTTAAATTTTCTGTTGCATTCGCATTCGTATACCGCATACCACATACAGGAATCTTAGCTTAAGTCATATTCAAAACCCTTCAAATTTACATTAAATGATGGTAGGGCTTGCACTACTTTCAAAGTCTATAAAGTATAATATGCTCTAGCCTACATCATCAATAAATTCATTCAAGAATAGATTAGAAAAAGCATGTGCTGATGATCCAGGGAAATTTGACCCCTTATTCACCACATGCTACTAATTATTCTTTGTGTTGCTTATTTACTTGCACTCAAGCAAAAATGAGAGACAAATAAGTGTTCACACTTCCTGTCTAACATTCGCTATTTCGCTATTTCGAGGGCAGTCATTATTGCTGAATGACATGAATTAGTCACAGCTTGGCTACAGACATTCAGTCCAAATTTGAGCCCTAAATAACTCCGAAGGATGTGGTTCCAAGCTATACAAATCATAATAATAATAAGATATTTATTTTCACATGATCATTGTACATACAAGCTGTTATTTATATCAGGAATGTTTCACATGAAAAAGGAGAAAACATAAGTACAATACTTATGAGGCGCTTCCCCCAATTAAAAATGACACATATAAAGATTACTAATACTATAAAAATAATTATAAAGGAGTAAAAAGTATATTAACATCACCTTTAATACGGTAAATGACATCTCATCGTTTAAATGATATCTCATTGTTTATATACTAGACTACTATATGTATTTTCACTCCGGTAAAGCTTAACGATTTTCTTCTTATTCATTTGTTGAACCATAACTACTCATATTTGATCATAATAATTGAGGATATGTCATCATCATCATAATGCTGTCGGTCGCGATGCAACAAAGACTGCTTTCATTACTTGACTGCCGCTCTCCACTTAGCTCTCTGCTGTGAGAGTGATGTCCATGAGTCGGTCTTAATGTCTCTACATTTCATGAAAGCTGCCTGCAACAGTGTTGAAGTGCTGCTGGCTTTTGCAAGTTACCAGCGGCACTCTCTCGGGGAGCAAATAGAGGTTTCACACCGGCAACAACATGTCCAGACAGGCGCAAAACTATTTGTCCCTGCAGTGGCTGGTCGGGAGATGTTGGGAGTTCCATACATCAACCGCCCTTGATGCTGCCACAGTGACATGGTTTTCAGTTCAGGGTTTGCTCCCTTAGCCTTCGGTTCTGACAAGAACCTGTACCACAAGGCAGTGGTTTACAACTCTGCAGGGCAGGGGCGTCAAACTCCCTGAGGTATTGCAATACCTGCATACCATAAGGATATGCAAGTGTGTGTTAACTTAAAACTAAAGCTTAAAGCTGCGGGAGGTCGGCGGGACCAAGTGGTCCTTAGCCGCTGCCATATTGGCCACTCGTGGCTTACACATGCTTTTCTGCTCAAGGGGGAACCTCCCCCTGAATGTATTGGGTGTCAGTCCCTGCTGACACTCAAACACATTTGACTAAGTTGCATTGATTTTTTGGCCCTGCGCCAACAATTCTACACTGCAGACAGTATGCATGACCTTTTTACTAAAGTAAAACAAGAAAATATTTTAGCCTTTTTGAGGGCAGCGGGACTGTACCACCTCATATAGTTTACTAAATAAATTCTACCAATTATTAATCAAACTTTTCTTTTTCTATGGGAATTTGTTTCCCTTGACCACAAACATATGATTGTGAGCTTTCTAATTTAATGAGTGTCTATTGGCACATACTTGATTGTCTGCTTTTCGCCTTGAATATGGCCTATGCTGCCGACACGCCGTAAAACAACCACCAATCAATTAATCTTTAATTTAAGCTTAAGCACCATTTTGAGCTGAATCATGCACTTTGTGATACAAGTATGGAATTTGGCACACAGCGTTCCTTATACCTGCCGTATTCATCCGGGATCATCTTCCCATCACTGTGAGGCGTCGAACTCGATGAGCTTTTACCGATCCAGAAAAAAGCATCTGCACAGAAAGAAAAGGATATTCATTTACATTCATAGCAGTTCACCTCTGCTAATTAGTGTTGCATAGTCCGATGGTTTTGAGTTTCTGTCATTTTTCTGAGATAAATATATTAAATTGATTGTTATAATCTACCATACTTTCAATTTGACGTAACTTTTATTTTAAGTGCCTAACTTTTGAGATATTTGAAGTACAAACATGTCAAACAGATTTTGGCAAGCATGCTTAAACTCTGACTCCATAGGCTTCTACAGTAACAAGTTCTATTAAATTGACTCAGTATTCCCTTCTATGTAGCAACAAATGCTTTGTATGTGCATCGGTATCTAAGTCAGATAAGTAGACTCAAATCTAGACAATTGCCTTGGTTTTGAAAGTGTGATGCTTCATCGGACTATGCAACTTTAAATAAAGCCTACCATTGAAATAAGCTAGCTGGGTGCAAACAAGTGATTTCACTGAAAGAGGAAACAATTTTAAACTGCCTTATTTGCTTAATATTAATTGTGAGATAATTCTATTCCTACTCTTGATTCTCCAAGAATTTAGCGCAATTTCTTCTAGTATCTTGTCACTACCTAGTTCGGCGTTCGGCATTAAGAGGATAATGCAAGGACTCGTTTGGGCAGTCTCAGTATAACGTGACTGAGTGGGATATCGGGTCATGGTGCCGACAGCATGGATATCCCAGTGGGTCAACATTACGAAAGCTGCCATGAGTACGCACTGTCACAAGTTGGTACCCATCCTGATATGATGTTAAAGTTGCATGGTCCGATGGCATTTGAATTTTTGCCTTATTTTTTAGATAAATATATCAAAGGGATCATTATGAGCTACTAATCATTAGTCTGGAGTCATTTTGATGAAAAATGACTAGTTTTGAAGCAATTTGAGCTGAAAGAACCCAAAATAACTTTGACAAGCTTGCCAAAACTCCTGTGGCTATGACCGAGATGGCCATCTCGCGGTCACCACATGATGTGAGATGACCTACTAATCCTGGAACCTGACAGGGCTGTAAGTAGGTATTTCTGTTTGGGTTGTGAACATTCTGAAAACGGATTGCTGCCATATAGGCCCATGGCACTAGGGTTTTTAACCCAATATTATTTTGTAGAAAGGTTAATTTGATTTATATCTATCGAATTGACCAAGTAGCCTCGAATATCCAACATCACATATACATCGCTATATGATTGACATCGTCCCAATGGCAGAAATTTCAAAACATCAAACTATGCAATTTTAATCAACGAATGTTAAAAAGATTATTTGAAATTACACAATTTGATTAATTATGTCTATAGAATTGACAAAAGCAGCATTGGATATCAAATATCACATATACATTAGTATATGACATCATCCCGATGGCAGAAGGTCAACACCATCAGCCTATTCAATTTTAATCAAAGAATCTAAAAAAAAAAAAAATTTAAGTATGGAATGAGCAGGGGCGCTCATTCGGGTTCATTGTTGGACGTGGCGGGCTAAGAGGCTGACCTCACCCCCCCCCCTTCCGCTATGACAGCTGCCCCAGAGCAAATAGTATATCAAGGGAGCGGATAAATAAATAATAATAATTAAATAATAAAAGGCACCACAACAAATGTATATGCATATATGCCTATATTTCACATATATATATATGGACCAAAAAAAAAAGAAGATATATATATTGATCAGCCAATACTAATATATATATATATATATTTCAAAATTTAAATTACCCAAATTCATTAATTATATTCATAGAATTGACCAAACACCATTGAATATCCAACATGGAGGGGAGGGGCAACATCCACCTCATGTCCCCTTCCCCTCTATGACCCTGTACAATAGGCCTACTTGGTTGGGGGGTCTAGTGAGGTCAGGAGATTGGCCTAATTGGTTAATTGCCTCCCTGCATAATGGATGTTTCAAACTGAGTGTTCAAAGGGGTGAGGTTATAAATTCACTGGTTATTCTGTATATACTGTCCCAAATCATTAGCTAATACACCAGTATCTAAGTTGGATATATAGGATCAAATGTAAGTAGTTGTTTTAATTTTGACAAAATTATATTTCATCAGACCATGCAATTTTAAGCTGTTGCTAGGACGCTAAACCCCCCAAGAAACAACCAAAACAAGTCGGTACCCATTTGGATATGACCTTAGCTGTTGCTGGGATGTTAAAGTTGCACAGTCCGATGGACATGAGTTTCTGACATTTTTCTGAGATAAATATATTAGATTGATCGTTATAATCTACTTTACTTTAGTTAGAAGTAGCATTTATTTTAAATGCCCACCTTTTGAGATATTTATAGTGCAAACATGCCAAATTAATTATGGCAAGCACGCCAAAACTCTGACAACATAGGCTTCTCCCGTTAAAGGTTCTAGTAAATTGACTCGGCATTCCCTTCTATGTGGTGACAAATGTTTAATAAGTGCACCAGTATCAAAAGCCGTGTTTACACGGGGAATTGTGAAACGTTCTAGACAAGGCGATTTATATGAAGCGTTTTTGAGGTGCGTTTACACGGACAGAGTTTAAAGAGTGTTTTGGTGCCAGGAACCAGCAGCCTGTGGTGCGCCTGTAGCCGGCGAGCACCTAATCGGGCCCTAACACTGCCGGGAACCAGCTGAATCGCTTCAAATAAATCGTTTCATATGAATCGTTTCATATGAAGCGATTCAGCCCTAAAACGCCTCAGAGTCGCGTTTACACGCCAAATGTGAGTCGATCTAGGCAAGGCGTTATATATGAGGCGTTTTAAATCGCCCGTGTAAACAGGGCTTAAGTTAGATATGTAGAATCAAATCTAGGTCAGTGTCTTGGTTTTGAAATGTTGATGCTTTCATCGGACTATGCAGCTGTAACCGTTCCCAAATAACAACGAACACGTTTGGATATGACCTGAGATGTTGCTGGGACTTGAAACCCCAACACACAAACCTGGTCCGTTGCCGTCATAGTTGAAGTCTTTGATGAAGATGTGAGTAGAGTTGACAACGTAGACTGTGCCTGACACCCCATGCTGTGTTGGCGAATTATTCCCGCCCTTGAAGCTGCCAATGTGCTTCCCATAATACTCCAAGCAGTCTGCAACAACAACAACAACAACAAATCAACGTCAAACTCTTCATTCCATGATATATACAGTATAGCCCCATTAAACCAAACTAGAAGGGACCCTAGACATTTGTTTGGATTAACTGATCATGTTTAACGAGCTTGGCTCGACTTAACGTTGCCCCCCCCCCCCCCACACACACTACTGCCCACACTATCCTTCCCTTGTCCGGCTAGCCACCCATCTCCCCCCTCCGCCCCCCCCCCCCCCCCCGCCACACACACTATTGCTCACACTTGTCCAAACAAGCATGCTGTAAGAGGCGGTGGGGTTTCAGGTGACCAGATAACCAGATGACACATGAAAGTTTGGTTTAACCATACAGGAAGTGGCCTGGGACTGACAATTTTGTTTGGATTAACCGATCATTTGGATTAACCGACTTTGGTTTAACCAACTTTTTTTTATATGATAAATGGTAGTATTTTGCAGGGCTGCGTAAATTTTTGTTGATTAACTGATCATTTGGTTTAACAGAGCTTGGTTTAACAGGGTTATACTGTATATATGTCATGGGGGTGATTAAAATGGGAAATATTGCACCTAGAGTGGGACCCGAACCCACATCTCTTTGCATTCTGGGCCAGTGTGCTAACCATCACACCACATAGGCTCCCTGATGTCACCACACTACCCACGTCTACCTGTCTTTGCGGCTCCTTGCCTGAGAGGTCAGTGCAGACCACTACACTCGTCCCCTTGGAATTGTAAGTCTTTTAATGCTTACAATTACATACATACAGGCAATGCACTTACATACACATACACAGGGTAGGTTCAACAACTATTCAGTGCATAGCTTGTACAGGATCATGGTCATGGCAACCAGTGTCATGGGGGTGATGAAAATGGGAAATATTGCGCCTAGAACGGGACTCGAACCCACATCTCTTTGCATTCCAGGCTAGTGTGCTAACCATTACACCACCTAGGCTCCCTGATATCAACACACTACTCATGCCTACCTGTCTATGCGGCTCCTTGCCTGATAGGTCAATGCAGACCACTACATATATATATATATATATATATATATATATATATATATATACAGTAAAAACTCTCTAACCGACCATCTCCACAGATCGACCACTCCACTATATCGATCGCTTTATTTGGGTCCCACCAATACCATTGTAACCGTATTCTAACTCCCTAAGCCGACTACCTCCCTAAATGGACCACTTAAAGTCAGTCCCAAGGTCGATCGATTTATAGAGGTGTTACTGTATATATATGACCAATATATATATATATATATATATATATATATATATATATATATATATATATATATATATGATACAAGGCAGAGTAACAACCTAAGACAAGTATTCAAGTATTTGCAAGAACAAATTTAAAGTCTCAATGCATATCTATATGTGGTATATAAATTCACTTGACGATAATATCAAATGTTCAAAAAACATCTATATGTTTCAACGAATGTATAAAAAGAAAATATTTCAGCTTTATCGGAGGGAAAACACATAGTAGTTTAGTACATAAATATTGAGATGTGGTTTGCAGTATTGAGGGTAATGTTGATATGCTTTTAGCTTTTATTTTTCTATTTATTATTTCTATGGTGTAAGCAATGTATCTGTGTTATTTTTAAATGGGTAAAGCACCTAATAAGTATTGTACTTCTGCTTTCTCCCTTTTCATGTGAAAAAATTACCTATATAAATACCAATTTGTGTGTACATTGATCCTGTGCAAATAAATATTTTATTATTATTATTATACCACGGTTGGTTAAATGCTTAAATAGTGTTGAGATATATATATAGATATATATATATATATACATACATATATATGTATATATATATGTATATATATACAGTAAAACCTCCCTGACCGACCACCTCCACAGATCGACCACTCCTCTATATCGATCGCTTTATTTGGGTCCCAACAATACCATTGTAACCACATTCTAACTCCCTAAACCGACCACCTCCCTAAATGGATTACTTAAAGTCGGTCTCAAGGTCGGTCGATTTAGAGAGGTTTTACTGTATATATATATATATCTATATATATATATATATAGATATATATACAGTAAAAACTCTCTAATTTCGACTGACCGTGGGACCGACTTTAAATGGTCCCTTTAGGGAGGTGGTCAGTTTGAAAGTGTTTTTTTTTAAATAATTAAAATGCTATTCCATGGCCAACCGTTTGGGACCCAAATAAAGCGACCAATATAGGGGAGAGTGGTCGATCTGTGAAGATGGTCGGTTAGAAAGGTTTTACTGTACCTCGGTTCACGTGAATGAAAGACAGAATTTCGGGCCTCGTTATAATATATGCATGCATTCATGAGCACACTGCAGGCATTTCCTGTGTATTCACAGCAGTGTCACCTGGACGCGATGACCCATTCGCTGGAGCCTCCGCTTCCCTTGCCTGAGGGCATGGGATCAATCCCAGGCCGAATCAAACCACACAACTTATATACAAATTAGTAATTGGCGCTACCATGTCTGGACTCGGCATTACTACAATAATGCTGGTTTTGTGACTGATTAGGATATCAGGTCATGGTGCAGACACATCGCTGTGGAGCAGCACTATAAAACCACCATGAGTGCTACCAAAACAAACATGGTTGCACTTAAAATATCTAAAAAGTTAGCCATTTAAAATCAAAGTTATTTCAAACTAAAGGAAGGTAGATTATAACGATCAACCTAATAGATTTATCTCAGAAAATGACAGAAACTCAAAACCATCCGACTGCGCAACTTAAAAAGAATGGCAGAAACTTTTTTTTTTTTTTTTTTAGTCCATTAGTTGTTTAAGCAGGGGAAATGTCAGTCATAGACGACTGGTCTTCCTCATTCCACTGCTGGTCGATAGAAAGCCCGAGCCTACACTTTTACCGACCCAAGGGATTTTTAACCTCCCACACCACATGGACATGGTATGAGAGCAACCGGCTTTTGATGACGCTGTAAGTTATACACAGCGGTGGAAATCCAAATTGGCAGAGCTGGGGGCACGGGGAAGGCACTGCACACAATCCACTCGCCACCTACCTCAGTACTTTTCTAACGCTGCTGGTTCCCGCTGCATGCTCTCCCAATCGCCATTCATTCCCACCCTCCTACTGCCTTTACACCTACCAGTCATGGCGGCCAAACCAGTAAAGCACATACGTTACATGTGGAAGGTCTGGAGTTCGAAACTCCTGCCAAGTCAAATCAATGACTTACAAAACTGATACCTGTCGCTACCTAGCCTGGCACTGAACATAACTAAGATAGGGCAACGACTGGTTAGCTCAATGTCAGGATAATGAGACTAAGTGGGAAATTGGGTCATGGTGCCAGCAGCCTAGTCTCCTGGTGGGGCAGCAATATAAAGTCATCATGAGTGTGCACTGTTACAAATCGGTAGCCATTGTGATATGACCTTAGATGTTGCCAGGATGTAAAACCCCAACAAACAGCCTTTACCTGCTAGCATTATTAACATGCTACCTTCTTACTGCCCGATCATTTAACATGCACTCACCATCCACTAATTGTTTTACTAAGCTAACCAGGTCAAGCCAGAATGTCAGGAACATCTGTATTCAGGTCAATCATAGACATAACTGGTCTATCCAGCTGTCGAGGACAACCTTTGACCTAAGTACACCACCTCAAATCAACGAGGTCACTATTTGACCTTGCCTAATGTCACCACAGGGATGTCAACTTATTGCTTCAACTCATGACCTGGCATCAACTGTTCTCCACTCGTTTGTTTCTTGTGCATGTTTTGTTCAGTAAAGTCTCTCACAGACAGACACACAGACATTTTTTATTCACAATTTTTATGCATTATTTGACAAACATATACTATTCTGTTAACAATAGAAATTGCAGGAACAGTGTAACCATTAATGGCTGTCTTCCCACTGCCCCTTATAAACAAAATAATCACTCCGTGTACAGTGTGAGTAATTGTCTCGCCTTACGTTGTTTAAGAGGCGAATACTTATGTAAAGTTCCATAGTCTGATGGTTTTGAGTTTCTGCTACAATTTTCTTTGATGGATAGTCAAATATTTAGAACCTTTTATATAAATTAATAACATCATCAAAAGATCACGAATAAAAAGTAAAAAGCAACAACAACAAAAAGCGAAAATATTATATTAATATTTCTCAGCCGCAAATTTAATATTTTTAATATTTTATTTACACATTTTATTTCACCAAATATATTGACATGTTTCACTTTCACACAAAATTACTAGCGTGTTTTTTTGTTTTTTTTATAAATTAAGGTCACTCTTTTTTGGTTACTCTTGATCTCAAGTTCTTGCGTTTATATTAAAGGTGCATAGTCCAATGGTTTTGAGTTTCTGTCATTTTCTTAGATAAATATATTAGATTGATAGTTATAATCTACCTTACTTTAGTTTGAAGTGACTTTATTAGTGCCTTTTGAGATATTTGAAGTACAAATACACTATATTAATTATGTCAAGCACACCAAAACTCTGACACCATAGGCTTCTGCAGTAACATATTCTATTAAATTGCCTCGGTATTCCGTTTTATGTGGTGACACATGTTTGATAAGTGCATCTGCATCTAAGAGATATCCAGAATCAAATTTAGATAATTGCTTTGGTTTGTGAAAATTTGATGTTTTCATCGGACTCTGTATCTATTGAAGATACAGATAACATATTGTGATGATCTGCAAAATGGAAGTAGAAACGCAGGTTGGTTTGGAGATGAGTTTGGGGAGGCATGGCGGATTCATTAAAATTCGGACAGGAAAGCCAGAGAACGATGTCAGTTTTGGGAAATGGAGGTTTTATTCACATAACACTGTTATACAATCTTAGTCAGTTTTAGGGTAGTTCTAGGTCATAGATAGTTAATTCCATCAAGCAACCTCCTACATCTCTGCAGAGGGCAGCGCAGGTCACGGGTTCGAAGCCACCGAGGGGGAGCCCCGAGCCGAGCCAAACACAAAGCCAGGGCTCGGGGGGGGGGGGGGGGGGGGGGGGACCGAGGTTACCCCAGGAGGTAATTGGAGTGAATCGTGTCCGACTCCCAGCTTCGAGGCCATTAGTGCCCTAAAGCTGAGATTCCTTACACGCGGTATGCGGTCTGCGAATGCGAATGCGAATGCGGCAAAAAATCGAAACGCCTTGAAGTCAATGGGGTGCAACCCTTACACGCGGTATGCGAATGCGAATGCGAATGCGAATGCGACAACTCGATCGGTCCCTGTAGCGATCGGTCCGGCATGCGGCATGCGACACGGGGGTGCGAATAGAAAAGCATCAGTCGCATTTGTCCATTGATATAAGGCTGGAGGAGGCGACTGATAATTACGGACAGTCAGGACAAGGTAGAGCGCGGACCTGTTAGGAAGCAGTCTCCAATAAAGGTAGGAACCCCCACGAGTAGAAATAGCACACATAAAGACAAAATAATGGTGCTGCGAATAGAAAAGCATCAGTCGCATTTGTCCATTGATATAAGGCTGGAGGAGGCGACTGATAATTACGGACAGTCAGGACAAGGTAGAGCGCGGACCTGTTAGGAAGCAGTCTCCAATATTTCTCATGAAGACTGCTTCCTAACAGGTCCGCGCATAAACCTACATGTTTGCACCGTCCCATTCTTCATATTTCTCATTTCTGTGTTTATGTGTGGTGACAGAAAGAATGAAAGGCACATGGGTGCACACTTTTATATGCTGCTTACCGCATGCCGCACGCCGCATGCCGTGTGTAAGGAATCTTCCCATTCGCATACCGCATGCCGCTTGCCGCATGCCGCATGCCGCTTACCGTGTGTAAGGAATCCTAGCTTTAGGCCCATCTCACGGGCTGCGCACGCCGGTTACAGGTTGGAGGAACCGGGCCGAGTGCCCGAGTGGTGGGACAAAGGCGTCCCTCTGAGTGTGTGGAGTAGCACCAGGGGTCAGCACTGGCTTTGCCGCCGAATTAACCACAATTTTAAAATTATGCGCCGATCAGGATTGCTGGTAATGGAGTGCCATGCTCCGAGATTTGCAGCAACTGGTTTCTCCACCCTAACAGTTAAGGCCCTGTCACATTACGGCGTATGGCGGGAGCATATTGAAAACCTATGTAAAAGCTGCGCGTGCCGGCTTATCATGACCTATGGTGACCTCTTGGGTGGTTTTGAGCGTATGTGGAACCTATGAGGAGCGTACGAGGAGCGTATGAGAGCGTACTGTGACATTTTTTGACGGTTTTGATTGGCATATGGAACCTATGCGTAGCGTATGCGTAGCATATGCGTAGCGTATGCATAGCGTATGCATAGCGTATGAGCGTATGAGTAGCGTATGAGTCAAGATCGATGTCGAGACCTATGGCATACGCTTGGAATATGCTGTCCATACGCTATGCATATGCTGTGTATATGCTAGGAGTATGCTCCCATACATAGCTCGTAGGTTATGCGTACGCTACATATGCTAGAGATACACCGGTGACGCAAGTTGAGCGTATGCGTAACCTATGCCGGCGCACCTCTAGCGTACGAGGAGCGTACAGCGGCATACGAGGAGCGTACACCGGCATATGAGTAGCGTCGAGATTTTTTGAGCATGCACAACAAAATTTGGACGGACGGATGGGAGAACGCGTATGGCGGCGTACAACGCCATACGCTGGCATAGGCCGGCACATGACGGCCCATGCATAGCATATGCGTAGCATACGCGTAGCATATGCATAGCGTATGCGCAGCATATAGCGGCGTATGGCGGCGTATGCCGACGTATATGACGTAACGCGCCTACGCCGCCGTATGCTCCTGCAAAAAACCCTAATGTGACAGCCCTTTAGTTGCTTGGGTGAGATTTTTGTGTGTCATGATCGTAGAACAACGTGTACAGCTGGAGCATAACAGAGTCGATCTCTATACCCAGAAACCTTGAGCATTGGGAAGGGGCTGAAAGCTTATGGTAGCTTAGATAGAAGCCTAAGCGGCGGAGAACTTTAATTACAATATATTGGTTACGTAAACATTCATTATAATCATCACCGAGGACGGCAAAGTCGTCCAAGTAATTCACAATATGGGTAACGCCTTCCTTACGGGCGCAGCGAACAACAAAATCAGAAATTCTGCTAAAAATGTAGGGGCTCGAGGAGAGTCCCATACACAAGCGGTTATCAAAAAATAATTCGTTGCCGCCACCGAAGTTCCATCTGATTGCCTGGCGGGGGCGGTCGGAAGGGTGAATATTAAGGGCCCTATAGGCATCCTTTATGTCTATACAGGTGATGAAGTCACCCTGTGCCATAACCTTCACCAAGTCTCCGACTCCAAGATATGAAAATTTATTTGAAACTTCGGAAACATAGTTATTCACAGATCGCCCGACAGGTTTACTGCAGTCGACGATTGTTCGGTAGCCGCCCCCATTTGATTTCGGAACGGCAAAGACGTTATGAACGCACAATGCCTCGCCACTCGCCCGGCTTATATAATCACAAGAAAGTTCGGTGCGTAACTTTGAATCAATAAAACTGCTCTGGGTGCTCCTATTACAATTACCTGCGTAAACCGCGCAACATGAAGGATTTATAACCTTGAAACCGAAAATCGCCCCATGCAGAACGAATTCAGTGTCAGGGTCAACGTCCCCCCCCGGCAAAGCAATCACAGAAACAGCGGCATGGTTTAATCTGAGATAAATGATTTGCTATATAGTGCATGCACAGGCACGTAGCGACCGAACAAGCGGCAGTGACAGTAAAGGTGACCCTTTCATTAGAGTAAGTGTCAAGGGCGGACACACAAAGGCCTTGCCCAAAGGCCTTAACACTCAACCAGTCAATGTTAGCCGCTTCAAGGGCATAGCGTAACAAGGGGTTGGCTAGTTGGCACGGGGGGCGGAGGCAGACAGCCCCGCCCCCCGCGCCAACACGTGCGGTTATTACCGGCGCTACCAAGGCAACCTGCGCCCGAAGGGCCTGATTTGTCGGCGTCGCGGGGGCGAACAATGTGGCAGTTAACGCCATTAGTGTGGCTCACAATGCCTGTGCTGGTAATGACTTGACTAGGGGCGCCTACCTGGCGACAATTAGAGTTGCTGGGACACATACCCACTCCCATTACATCAAAACAATGCACAAAATCGTCAGTACCGGCTTCAGAAAGATGGGGGGGTGTAACAACCGGCGTTATGTCGAGGCCTGGGCGGGAGTCTGAGTCTGAAGCGACATAGTCATCAGTAGCAAATACACAATTTTCTCCGACCCCGACCCGGGCCTCTCGGTATTCATTCCTTACGACAATTCCCCCTAATGTGTGACTTGCTCCCGCAGCGGGAGCACCAATGCCCAAAATTGCAGGTTCTCTCGTCTCTGCTGCAGCCCTCAGTTTTATTGTAAGAAAAACAGGGCTTCTTCCCGTCTTTAGAGAAAAGTTGGCCCGAGCTGCCCTTTACACCCCTGGTTGTTCTCTGACTGTCTCTGGCAGACTGGGTCCGCATAAACTCAAAAGCGTAATATTTAAGAGCTAGTTCGGGGTTTCCATCACAGAAGGCATCGTAGCCCTCGGCGACGGCAAGTTACCGGACTGCAAGATCGTACTTAGCATGCGATTGGTCCTGGAACTTCATATGTTTAACGACATGCCTCAGCTCCCGCAAGTCCACATCCTTTTTATCGAGGATCCAACCGCAGCACGACTCCAGCACCTCGAAGGGGGACAATTTCTTTAAGTCTTTAGGGTCCTCTAGGTATCTACGCAGAGACCACTTACTGCGCTTCCTTCGTTCCCGACTTGTTGTCCCGTCCGAGGTGCTTGAGCTTGATGAATGTCGGCGCCGTCGTCGGTGCCGCCGGTCATGAGAGCCGCTCCTCCTCCGACTGGTGCTCCTGCCTCTCCTGTGCCTGGTCGTCAGCTTGGCCTCTTCGTCCGCCAGGCGGCGTTCGCGACGGTCGAGTTCAGCGCAGCGCTTCTGGCGCTGCAGAGCCCGCTCCTTTTCAGCTATCGCGGCCTCCCTCTCGTCCAACTCGCTGTCGCTTGGCGGCGCCTTGGACGTAGTTGGCGTTTGAGTCCCATCCGCCATCGGCGAAGATCCGCCATCGTCGGACATTGCGCTCACTTTCTCCGACACTCGTTTGGCGTGCCTAGTCTGCATAGCTGCCGTAAGGCAGCTGTCGTTAACCGGGCCCCGGTGAGTAAGGCCGCACGGTCCACAGTACATAAGTATCAGCTGTGCCGAGTAGGTTGATGTTGGGCGATGTAAAATGTCGCAAAAATTAAAAAAAACAACCAGAGTCTCGCAAATCATCCGAATGTATTTTATATAAGAATAAAATGATATTATAAAAGAGTTATGATAACCTTCACCAGTACGGCCTGCTAACGGCTTGATATGTGCATGGCAGTTGTAGTCGTGTGTCGAAGCTGTAATCGACAACCGACACACAAAATCAAAATACTTTGGTCAAATGTTCCTCAAGTAATCAAAATAAAATAAATAAATATAAATGATTGTCGAAATGTAATCGACAACCACAAGGTTCAAAGGAACTGTGCACGTCGAGTCAGGGCCGAAATATGCACTCGACAGTCATGAATCAATGCTGCTTTGGTTAAATGCACATCCAGGTAAAATCACATCGACAAGAGTAACGGCTTTAGTGTCGAGGCCAATAATCGGCAGAGTCGTCGACCATCATGGCGGCTTTCCCACCGTCCGCCATCTTGGTTTTTCGAGCAATATGCAAGTCGACACACAATAAATATGAAAAGCCAAGACTATAAAATGAAATAAAATATTGACAAGCTGGACGTCGTTAATTTCAGACCAATATTAATGCCGCACTACCTGCGATCGGCCCTTAGATTCGACACACTCACGTCGAATTAATATTGATAATCGACGATAAAGTATAATGTAAAATGAATGATTTTAGCTCACGGCACCCAAGCAGGTCGATCGTCCTTTCATTGCGCATTTCAGGTCCAGACTGGAGATCGCAGAATAAAAGAACACAGGTAGCAAGTAGACTGTGTGTAGGATCGTCCTGGTACAGGTGCAGGTATAAGGTAAACACAGGTGTGTGTATGAGCCAAGTTGTAAAGTAAATAGAACAGGTGTGTATGAGCCTAGTGGCAGCAAGCAAGTGAGCAGCCGGTGGGATCAGTGGTGTATACATATCACAGGTGGGTAGGCTGGTGGAATAGCCAAACCCCTCCCTGGGGTTCGTGGAACCGGAGGGAGGGGGCAGCACCATGCGATTCCTACATCCGCATATACTGTAGTATATACGTTGGTATATATCATATACATCACACTCCTGCCTCCAGTTTTTTGCTTAAGCAACACAGTCAACTTGCTACCTGTGTTGCTGTTTTCCACCGGTCGTCCCAGACAGCGGACGACTTCATATGGGAATACCTGTGTGTCGACGATCTGTGTCGACAATTTGTGTGTCGATTCAACTAACAGAGATGAACGATCGACAAGCGGTGACAGTATCGTAAAAAATTTGATATATTCGACCGTTGAGCTACAGATTTCACGTGTGTGTCGATTTCATTGTGTGTCGAATATCTGATTTGCCTTTTTGCTTCTGTTATCGACAAAAAGCAATATCGTTGATGGAATTGGCTCATAATTCCGAATTGTGGTTGATCCGGCGGGAAGCCCGAGGCGCCCCCTACCAGACCTTCCCCCTCCTCCTTCCCGCCATTATCTCTGACCTGCATTCGGGCCCCATCCTCACTCAATGGATTTAGTCTCAGACTCAACGGCACCGTCTCCACCCACGTCACCCACGTTAAACAGCGGAAACGCACTGAAAAAGTCACCCAAGTTAAACAGGATAATGCAGCGCTCACGTAGGACTGCAGCTCCAAGGGGCCGCCCCACTAAGCGTGCCCCAAAGAAGCGAACCACCACGCCTCCGGCCGACCTGAGCGTGTCAACCGACTCGCAAGATGGCGGCGCCTCCCCGACACAGGCCGTCCCACAGCCCCAGCCACCGTCCCCGACCCGCCAGTCTAAGCGGGTTCGCAGGCCTACGCTGAAGGCGAGGCAGGCAGACGGGCTGGAAAAAATGCAGCTCACCATCAACGCCATGGAGGAGCGGTGGATCACCATGCAAAAGGAGGCGGCGGAGCACAGACGGGAGGCCGCCGAGCACCGGAGCCAGCTCGCGGCTCAATCCAAAGTGCTCGCGGAAGCCACCGCCGCACTCGCCGCCGCCACTGCTGGCGTGCGCCGCCCGGAGACCCAGCCACCCCCGGCTACCGTGGCGGCACGCCGGCGCTCACCCTCGGTCACCCCCCGCACGCCCGGCCGGTGACTCGCCCACACGCCGGCCGGGCGCGATCACACTCGCCGGCATCGCCGTCGATGGCCTACGACGGCCGAGCCAGGACCCGCACTACGTCCTACCCTGCCATCGGAGTCGACCACAGCCCGCTCAGCCCCTGGTCCTCGCCGTCACCCACGCCTCCGCGACACCGGCGCCGCGACGCCCCACACGCAGCCGGGCGACACACCGCACGCCGCCGACAACACGACACCGACGACTACGGCCAGGGGGCACGGTCGACGGCGGAGGAGGCGGTGCGCCTCATCGTGGCGGCGGCCGACGGCAAAAACCACACCCGGAAAAAAGGTATTCCGTCAAAATACTTATTTCCCTATGACTTGGTTGAACGGGGGGATGAAGGGAGGGCCATAAAAAAGGGCGAGGCAACCCGGGAGGAGTATGCGCTGGGCCTGAAGCGCCTTGAGAGCCAGACCGGCTTCCCCGAGCACGGCCTCGACGCCCTCTCCGCCCACCAGGAGATGGTCGCGCAGGATAACTGCACACTGGCGTGGCCCGTGGTGAGGCGGTATTCGGAGGAGGTGTTCACGCGAATCGCGGACGGCAGGCTTCCCCGGGGATGGAGGGACACGGCCGCGATAAACGCGGTGAGGATTGAGGTGATCGCGATGGCGGGCCACGCCGCGCCCGCGGCCGGCCCCGCGTCGGAAGCAAAGCAAGCCGGGAAGCCACAGAAACCCGGCTCCGACGGACGTGACCAATACGATCGGGCGGTGATGGGAGCCCCTTGTCAAGCGTGGAATAAAGACCCGTCATCATGCACGAAGGCCGCGAAGGGCGCCTCGCACGGGTCGGGCTCCCAGAAGCTCGCTCACGTCTGCGGCTATTGCGCCAATGTGCGCAGGCTAGTGACTGGACACCCCGAGACGAGCTGTTACTCTAAGAAGGCCCGGGAGCGCCCCGCGAAGACCTCGCACCGGGATTTTTAGTCGGCCGGCGGGCGCACATGTCCCCGCCTCGACCGCCGACTCGACGCCGACGCACACTCCGCCCCCGGACTACCGCCCCGGTGGACCGCCACTCAGCCGAGGTAAACAATAACAATGTTCTGGCTTCGGGTGGCTTCGGCCCGCTCGCCCCGCCGCCTGGCGGGGATTCCCCTCGTGACGCCACGAGTACCGCCACACACAACAACACGGGATTGGCGGGGGAGGGGTTCCCCCGTGACGTCACGCCGGCGGCGCGACCCTGCCGCCACCTGGAGGATTCCCCGCACACCACCGGCAGCCCCGAGCACGACCGGCCGCCGCGGGGAACCCCCCCTGTCGGTGACGTCACGCCGGCCCGCTGGCGCCACCGTGAGGAAATGCCTCGCACTAACCACGTAAACAACGGTTCGGCGACTGCCGGCCACGCCACCGCGAGCCCGCCCCGTCCCGGAACCCCCCGCCACGCCACCCACCTGCCGTCACCCAGCGGCTTCGCGGAGTTCCAACCCGGAAGCTGCTCCACCCCGGCGGCCCCCGACCCCGCCGAGGCCTGTGACATCTGTGACGTGACGTGTGGCGCCCCCGTCGCCGGCGCGGGCACGAGCGAGCCCGTCGAGGAGGTGATAAACATTGCAATCCAGCACTCCCTCCCGGCGGCCCCCGACTGCGGCCCCTCCCCCGTCGAGTACAGGGCCACCCTCGAATCATTCTGGCCTGTGCTATCGGGCGAGGGCTGGGCCGCCTACCCCGCCTACGCGGCGGCCTACGCCGCCGCCCGCGCCTCGGGACTTCCGAACTATTTGGCCGCCCGAGTCCCGGTCCCCTCGGACTTAAACATCCCCAACTGGCGCCGGATGCTCCGGGGCTACGACGACCACCTTCTCGCCGACCACCTCGAGTTCGGCTTCCCGGCGAACTACACCGCCCCTGGCCCGCCGACGCCGACCTACAACAACCACCGCGAGGACCCCGGCTTCGCCAGTCACGTCACCGACTACGCGGCGGAGGAGCTCCGGCGAGGCGCCCTCCTCGGGCCGTTTCGCGGTTCCCCCCTTCACTCCTTGGGCGCAGTGCAGCCCTATAATGACGCGGCCCAAGTCCACCCCTGGGAAGCGCCGGGTGATCGTCGATTTATCCTTCCCTCCCGGACGAAGCGTAAACTCCGGCATCCCGAGGCGCGAGTACCTCGGGCGCCCACACGCCTACAGATTGCCGTCGGCGGCCGACCTCGGCCGCCGCATCGTCGAGGAGGGCCGGGGCGCCTTCTGTTGGTCGGCCGACGTCTCCCGCGCCTACCGCCAGCTCCGGGCCGACCCGCTCTCCACCCCCCTCTTCGGCATAACGGTCGACGGGGCGCGCTACCTGGACATAGCCCTGCCCTTTGGCTGCAGGACCTCCGGCGCGGCCTGCGTCAGGGTCACCGCCGCGGTCGCATGGATCGTGGGCCTACGCGGCTTCTTCGCGGCGGTCTACGGTCGACGACTTCGTCGGCTGCGAGGCCACCTACCTCGGCGCGATGCGGGCGTTCGACGCCCTCAGGGTCAGGTGCGCCTCCTGGGCCTCGAGCTCGCCCCCGACAAGTGTTGCCCCCCGACTGTCCGACTCACGTGGCTGGGCATCGACTTCGACTCGGAGGCCATGGTGCTCCGCATCCCCGATCAGAAGATGAGGGACGTCATCGAGGTCTGCGAGCGCTGGCTCGTTCGACCCACCCTCACCAGGAAGGCCCTCCAGAGACTCCTGGGCCGCCTCGCGCATATCAGCACCTGCGTAGTCGCGGCTCGGAAATTCATGGGCCGCATCCTCTGGGGCCTCCGCGCCGCCCCCGCCGCCGGCGCCGCGGAGATCGACCCAGAGCTCAAGAAAGACGTCCGCTGGTACCGGGACTTCGCGGCGGCCGGGGAACGGCGTCCATCTCCTCCCGCCCCCGTCCGCCCCACTTGGACCATCGAGTGCGACTCCTGCCTCACCGGCGGAGGCGCATTCTCGGCGGATGCCTGCTTCTCCGAGGCCTACGACCAAGAGATGATCGCGGCCTACCCCTCCATCCACCAACTCGAGGCCGTGAACCTCGTCATGGCGGTCCGCGCCCTCGGCCCCGGCGCCCCGGGGGGATACCGTATCGTCGTCAATACGGACAACGCCGCCTCCGCGAGCGCCCTCGAATCGGGCCGCGCCGTCGACCCGACCCTCGGAGCGTGCGCCCGCGAGCTCTGGCTACTCGCGGCGCTCGGCTCCTTCGACCTCGCCATATACCACAAGCCCGGGGTCGAGCTGGTCCTCGCGGACGCTCTCAGCCGCGCGCACTACTCCCGGGAGGCCCTCGACCTGGTAGAGAGGGAATGCCGTGGGAGGGGGATCCGTAGGGTCCGGGTCCGTCACTCCCCCGACCTGTTCACGCATAACCTTTGAATCTTTGCAGAGTACGGCGCGTGCGCCCACGATCACCTGATGGCGCTCCGCCGGGCGGCCCTCGCCCCCGGGACCTGGCGCAACCGGGATCGGCACGCCAGGCGGTATCTGCAGTTCGCCGTCGAGCGGGGAGTCGACCATCTGGCTCCCGCCCCCTACGACGTCGGGCAGTTCATCGCCCACCTGCACCGCCTCTTGCCCTCGCCGGCCTCCGTCGCCAACGCCCTCTCGGGGGCGCGGGCTTGGGTCCGGGAGGCGGGGGGCGACGTCGCCCCCTTTGACGCCCCCCTTCCCTCACAGGTGAAGCGGGGCGCCCAGCGGCTCTTCGCGGCTCCGACCCGACGGGCCCCCGCCATCACCCCCGAGATGCTTCCCATCCTCTACAGACATATGCGCGCCCAGGGGCACCTCGGGGTTGCTCCTTGGGCGGCCGTCATCATCGCCTATTTCAGCTTCTTGAGGCAATCGAACATCCTCTCCCCCTCCCACGCCCCGTGGGGGGGGCCTCACACACTGCGCAGGGATGACGTCCAGCCGGTTCCCGGGGGCCTCCGCCTCCGGGTCACCTCATCCAAGACCATCCGGTCCCCGGCGCAGGCCGTCTCGATCTTCGTGCCTGCCCTCGCCGGATCCCCGCTCTGTCCGGTCCGCGCATGGCGGCGCGCGGTCGACCTGCTGCCTGCGTCCGGGAGGGACGCAGGCAGCAGGTCGATAGCTGGCAGCTGGTCAATATTGACCATTCCTGGTCAATATTGACCAGGAATGTTGAATTCCTGGTCAATATTACATCCAAGTATTACCCATACTTGGATGTAATATTCTATTACTACCACGTATGGGTAGTAATAGAAGTTACTACCCATACGCGCAGTACAGAGTATTCCAGACTTGCTATTCAGTCACATTATCCCTTAGAGTGTCAGGATAATGTGACTGAGTGGGAAATCAGGTCATGGTGCTGGCAGCCTGACATCCCAGTGGGGCAGCACTATAAAGTCACCATGAGTGCGCCCTGTCACAAGTTACTAAACGTGATAGGACCAGTGTCACGGTTCAGGTATGGATTTCAACTCTTGCTGAAGAGGTCAACCGTGGATTGACCTCTTCAGCAAGAGGATGAATTTTTAGTTCAAGTCTGTATATATTCGGAGTAAGGATAATGTTATCTGTGACTCCCTAAGCCGCCTTGACGACAGTGCTAGCAACACCAGGATTTTGGATGCCGACCCTGAGGGGTTGCTTTGCTGTAGGGCTAAACTGTGTCATACTCTATTCTCTTACAGAAATATCTCAGCTGAGAAGTGAGCAAAAGAGTTTTCAGGAGCAGTTCTACGCATCGAATTCAGTAACAACAAGGGCAGTGCAAGTCAAGAGTTCTAGTCGGGCTCCTGTGCCATGTTCAGATGAGCAAGTCGCCCTGTACGCAACTTGGCTCGCCCGCACTATGAAGTATTGCTCAATCACGAATTACTTGAGTGGCTTAAATTTCTTTCTAAAACAGTCTGGCGCTCAGCCTATTGATTACAACAGTTTCATTATCTCCTCAACACTTAGGGGGATTAAGCGGGTCAAGGGGGATGCACCACACCGGGCTAGGCCCCTGCTACCTTCAATGATGAGAAGGATATTTGCTATGCTGCGCCCATCCCCGGGCCATACATCCTGGAGAGCTGCAATACTAGTTTCCCTTAGAGCCCTTCTGCGGAAGGCGCAGGTCACCCTCTCAGATTCAACTCTTCAGAGGGGGGATTTAAACATTTTTGATTGGGGCATGGTGATAACTATTAGGAAGAGTAAGACCATCCAGTTCGCTGAGAGATTATTGGAAGTCCCCGTTGCATGCTGTGGCGATCCGGGGATGTGCGCAGTCCATTGGGTTGAACGGCATTTCAACCAGCTACCCGCTGGACCCGGAGAGGAAGCATTCCGGCTTCCTGATGGGTTAGGGGGCTCTACACCGATGACTTATGCGATTTACCAGCAGACTCTAAAGACTTTTGCATCGAGGGCAGGTATGGATGTGGACGACTTGTCATCACATTCCCTTCGCCGGGGTGGCTGCACCTTTTTAGCCTTGTGTGGGGCCACTGTAGAAGAAATTAAGGTATGGGGGGACTGGGCGTCTGAGACAGTCTACGCATATCTGAAAACCCCCTTATCTGTTAGGATTATGGACGACATGAGGGTTGCAGCCACCTTGTGCACCGAGACAGCTTGATTGGTTTGGGCGGGAGTCGTTCGGCTCCCTTTGGCACTTATCGCTCAGCCTGGAGTCGAATAAACGAACCAACCCAATCTGCTGGTCTCCTTTTCATTTCATAGGGGAGTCTTATATTATATATAATCTATTATATACATATAAACACTCGGAGAATTATTTATTATTATTATTATTCGATTCGACTCGAGTTGATATTGTCCAATCGCCGTCGTCCGCTGCCTTTGCTGCAGGCCCGGCGGCTTTCGACGCTGCTCGAGTGGTTTGAATCGTCACTTGCCTCCAGTTTTTTGCTTTGAATTAGGTAGGGCATTTATCGCTCAGCCCGGAGTCGAATAAACAAACCAACCCAATCTGCTGGTCTCCTTGTCATTTTGTAGGGGAGTCTTATATGCTATATATGCTATATATGTTATATATGCTCTATATGCTATATGTGCTATATATAATATATATAATATATATCATATATATCACATATATATGATTTATATGATATACAATATACACAATATATAATATATATAATATATTTGTATATGTACATAATATATACCGAACGTAGTGGCCGAATCAGTAGAGTACAGGCTTCCTGGTAATCATTAGTTTGATTCCCGGTTGAATCAAACTAATGACTTACAAAATTGATACTTGCCGTTTCCTAGCCAGGCGCTAAGTATTATTAGGATGGATGGTTGGTTCAGTGTCAGGATAATGTGACTGAGTGGGAAATCAGGTCATGGTGCTGGCAGCCTGACATCCCAGTGGGGCAGCACTATAAAGTCACCATGAGTGCGCCCTGTCACAAGTTACTACCCATCCTGATATGTCTTTAGTTGTTGCCAAGACATAAAACTGCAACAAACATGAGATTTTCCACGCTAGCAGTTGCAGGTGAGGGGAGAAGCCGAAGGTGGCACCACCAGTCATGAGCATGGGGAGGAGGCAGTACAGAGTATTCGGTGTAATATATAAGAAAATAATTCCTTTCCACGCCTTTATACTCGCACAATGCATTATATATCACATATATCTACATATATACAATTAAACCTCTCTAACCGACCACCTCCACAGATCGACCACTCCTCTATAGAGGGCGTGTAATGACGTCACGAGACAACTTCCGGTGGCCATATCAGATTACATATGAAAGGCTTGGAAGTGCTTACATTGTGTTTATATACCGATTTGTTGGTTTATTTGTCACTTTTTTTTTTTAGCAGTTTGCCCTCAAAAGTTGGGGGAAAGCGGTCTTTTGATGGAGGGGAGTGTTTTTTAAATGATGTAGCCTCACATCATTGCTAAAACGCAGTATGTTGGAACTTTGAATGCTCTGTCAAAGCATTAGATAGGTTCAGGCAGTACCCGCTAGGTGGCACCACATACTTTGGTGGCCCTGACTATATAGTTAGGCCCAGTTGTGGCCGTAGTGTTCTTCGTATAAGACAGGGGTGCCATAAGTGGTATTAAGTGTAATCCAAGATGGCTAACCACTGAGTGATGACGTCACGTGCACTTCCTCTATATCGATCACTTTATTTGGGTACCAAACGATCGCCCATATAGACCCCTTTCAATGTTTACAAACATCGTGTATGTGCGCGCAGCTTGGCTGCAGAACGACGGCACACTGCTATTGAGTTTGCTGATACGCGCAGTGCAAAATGCTAGTTTTATTCAAAATTAATAGAAATCCAGAACATGAACCTTATAAATTTAATATAATCTGTTTGTATAAGCATGTTACCTGTTTGTGTGCCAAGTGGTGTGTTTCTAGATGGTGTGGTTTTAGAGATATTTCACTTTTTCTGTAAGAAGATTGCTCACGGCCATTGACAAATGTCAATGCATTGAGTTTGCCGATACACGCAGTGCAAAACATTAGTTTGATTAAAATTTTTATTTTTTTTTGGTCCATTAGTTGTTTAAGCAGGGGAAATTTCAGTCATAGACGACTGGTCTTCCTCATTCCACTGCTGGTCGATAGAAAGCCCGAGCCTACACTTTTACCGACCCAAGGGATTTTTAACCTCCCACACCACATAGACATGGTATGAGAGCAACCGGTCTTTGATGACGAATAGAACTCCAGAACCCAAACCATATAGATGTATATGTGCGAGTATAAAGGCGTGGAAAGGAATTATTTTCTTATATATTACACCGAATACTCTGTACTGCCTCCTCCCTGGTCGGAAATGACAGTGGAGGCGACGGAAGTGCGGTTCGAAGTGCATTGTGGTAGGAGGTGAATAGATACAGAGAGCCGATTCGTCAATAACATAGTGTGTTATAGAGTAGTACAGAGTAATAAACATATAGATTCCCTTACGCAGCTTTATACTCGCATAATGCTTATACATCACATATATATATAGGACGATATATATAATACATAATATACACACCTATTTAGGCTAATATGTATTTAAACTTACCACAAGTGACTAAAGCCGAAACCAGCAGCAGCAAACTTGATAACTTTCCTTCCATCTTCATGTTCGTCCGACAAACCAGCTACCCGCTTCCCTGTCGTGTGTTGTGCAAACTGTGCCGCCAACCCTCAGTAAGCCAACACGTGTCACCTGGCTGAATCATTCACCTCCTGCCTCTGACAAGACTCCAGAATTCCCCGACAGGGGCCGAAGAGGGGGCGGGGCGGTGGCGGGGAGGTGGCGGGTGGGGGGGGGGGGGTAGCATATGGTGTGGAGTCCCAATTTAAAAATAAAGGCCCCCCCCTGCACTAACCAATAATAGGGGTCACTTTCGTCGTTAGTTTAAGTGATCTGTAGTGCTGCCATCTGGTGGTTCATGTTAGTAATAGATAGATCGATAGATATCCTATACAGTGGGAAGGCAAAACTGTGCCTATGCACCGCTTCTATTGTTTTTTTTTGGTCCATTAGTTGTTTAAGCAGGGGAAGTTTCAGTCATAGACGACTGGTCTTCCTCATTCCACTGCTGGTCGATAGAAAGCCCGAGCCTACACTTTTACCGACCCAAGGGATTTTTAACCTCCCACACCACATAGACATGGTATGAGAGCAACCGGCCTTTGATGACGCTGTAAGTTATAGTATAGGCAGAGCTGGGGGCATGGGTAATCGAACCGCTGACCCTCAGATTAGGAGTCTGACCTAGAAAAAAGTCAGACACTCTAACCGCTCCGCCACAGAGAAAGTCACAATACAGTGGGAAGGCAAAACTTTGCCTATGCACCGATCCTATTGTTCTTTCTCAGTAATAGTAAGAGTAATAATTGGTAATAGTTACCAGTTACAAGGTTATATCGCATAAGCGTCTTTATAAATATGCAATAGTCTTGTGTATTATTGCACTTGTCTACTAACTTTATTAATACTTAGTACCAACCCTAAACCCGTAGTACGCTTAATGACGATCATACACTCATGGGGGGGGGGGGGGGGGATATATCAATTAGAAACACAGTGTCAGGGAAGATGTCATTTTAGTGCACTTGACAAATAATTTCAATTTTATTAAATGAAACTGGGTGGAAGTTGGAAGGTTTTGTTTACAGAACACTCCCAAAGGTGTTCAAGCCACAAAGCCATATCGCGAACCCATGGGGTGTGCATGGCGGGCATAAGGTTGGTGGGAGAATCACTCAACCGTGGATTGACCTAAATACTACCTCGAACCACAGGGTTAACTGCGTAGTACATAGGACCAGTGTCACGGTTTAGATTCTCAGTGGGTTTAGAGTCTACGGTCAGGGTTCTGCACATGTGCGTATTCGATTAACACGACCCGGGCTACTCGGGTGACCCGGTGTGGCAGTAAATCGCAAACCCCTGGAAATTGCACACCCCGGGGTTTGCGATTTACTAGGAAATCAAGTTCACTTTTAAATCTTATTAAACTAGATATTATATTATATTTTTCAACTCAAAGGTAGCGGGCTATCAATAAGACATATGTAAAGAATAAATGTTGCTTCTTAGATTGTGAAATTAGGCTCTCATTTCATTGACCCGTTTTTTCGACAGCTTTTACATAGGGTTGGTTTGCACCCCTACTGCAGCAGTACGGGTGAATCTTGTATCTAGGCAGCTATAGGCCTATATTTGATTTTGAACTTTTACCAGATCTGGGGGATAAAATGGATTCAAGGAGGATCAAGGTGGATTATTTGATTAGTTTTGATGTCATGCTGTCACAGCAAAGGCCTTTTCACTGCTATTGATCACTCACAAGAAGGATAGGGGACCAGCTCAATTTTTGTCAAAGATACTAAACTACAACATTAAGAAAAGCCAGCACAACTTCTTTAAACACTTTGAACTAACAAATATCCAATTCCTACAAAACTGTCAGTCACTTTGCACATACATAGGCTGCTAAATTTCATACTTTTCAAATGAAGAAAATGAGATCAAGTATCCGGCAATGGTTAGCTATGTGCGAATACCGCCGATCGCCGCGAAGAGGTTCGGCAACGACGATAACGCTAGCTCCATTCCGTTGCGCAGAGCTGCTTTGAGGTACGGGTTACCATTCAGGTCGCCAAAAGGAGGGTTTTTTAGCTACAATTTAACTCTTGGTTTCATGACATAGAGCACATATTTATCTACATCCTCATTTTTTAATTATTTCTATTGGATTAATTGATTAATTTTTAATTCCATGCCTGTCACAGCAAGGGCCATATTCACTGCGCACAAGAAGGATAGGGGAGCAGGTCAATTTGTTGTCAAAGATACTAGACTACATCAATAAGAAAAGCCAGTACAACTATCTGTATCATTAAACATCATTAACATGGGGGGTTTGCGATCTCCAGGGGGGATATGTGATTTCCTAGGAAATCGCAAACCCCCCATGCCCATATATGGCATGTGGGTTTGCAATTTCCTAGGAAATCACAAGTGGGGGTTTGCGATTTACAGGGTTTGCGATTTCCTGCTACACCTGTTCCTAAAAATTCGAATAGAACACCACTTTGTCAAATGGAGTTGACAAAAACACGTGCCATGTGCAAAAAGTTTAACCAACTTCTTGCCTGGGGTTGGCTAGGAGCGATGACATCACATTCGTGAGTCAAAAGGTCGCTATGGTCACGCTAGTTGATTAATCGAATATGCTGAAATGCCATTAGATTTTGACGCATGTGCAGAACCCCGACCCACTGAGAGTTTAAACCGTGACATCGGGCATGGTGGCCGAATCGGTAGACCGTGGGCCTCGCAGTCGAGTAAAATTAATGACTTACAAAATTGATACTTATCGCTTTCTAGCCTCGGCATTAATAGGATAGGGCAAGGACTCAGTGTCAGGATAATGTGAATTAGTGGGATATCGGGTCATGGTGCCAGCGGCCTGATTTCTCAGTGGGACAGACAACACTATAAAGTATGAGGGTGCACTGTCACAAGTCGGCACCTGTCCTGATATGACCTTATGTTGCCAGGACGTAAAACCACAACAACCAACCAGTGTGCTTGGGCATTGCACACACCTGTAGATCACCACAGGGCCTATAAAATTGGATAGTACACTCAAATTTACACGAGGGAGGGTAGTGTTAATGTATTTGTAGTGACGTGACCCCGGGGGCGCATTCAGGGTGCGCCTCCGAGATGACTCGGGGAAATCCTTGACATCACGCTAGTCTGAACGGCAAAAGCAGTTTGTCACCTCGAAAATGGCCACCCTCATAGGCGGTGGCCATTTGCAATAGAAAAGCTGCGTTGTGATTGGCTGAAACCACTGAATACGGTGGGCATTTTCGAGGCGCTTTTTGTCTCCTGTCTGAAATGGGAGGCGTCTCCGAGATGCACCCGGAATGCAAATAGGCCAAAAACCATTGCGGAGACGTCTCTGCGGCGCCTCTGAGACGCACCCTGAACATGGTCAGGGTCTCGTAAAATGCCACATACACAGGTAGGCGTGGATAGACTGATTGCATCAGGGAGCCTAGATAGATTAACAGTTAGGAATGGCAGATGTGTGAGTTTGAGTTCCGCACTAGGAACGCCGTTTGTTTTTGACATACCCACGACATCATTGTAATAATAATATCAGTCCACAAGATGCATTTCTGCTGAATGCCTTCAATTAGCATTTATTGAGTGTCTTTGGAGAAGACCCTGCTTTACATGGATTGTCACGACAATCCCAAAGGGCTAAATATAGACTTTTCAGTGTTTAGCCCAACCGACATATTTGAATACCCATGTCAGCATATGACGTCATTCGTGACAAGCCCTGCTGACAGGTACACGTGTCAGCGAGCGGGACGTAGCTGACACGGTAGAGTGCCCACCTGTGAAGCTGTTGGTCAGCAGATCGATCCTTCTCAGTGGATCCATTTGCGGTTTGTGCTATTTTCCATTCCAATCAGTGGTCCACAACTGGTTCATCCAAGGTTGTGGTATGTCTGTGGGAAAGTGCATATAAAAGACCCCTTGCTGCTTATCGGAAAGAGTAGCCGACATGGCGGCAGTGGATTTCATCCAAAGAAATATGTCAGAATGACTATATGTTTGATGTCCAATAGCTGGTGATAAAAATCAATGTGCTCACAGGCATTGCTAAATAAAACAAGCTTTTGGTACACGTGTGGGAGTTAGCGTATGCTTGCTACTCAAGGCATGATATCATTTTCTAATTACAGCACATCATATAGAGGGGGGGGGGGGGCGATAGATTAAATCAATTGAATTCTCTTCTGTAATTAAAGAATTTGACAGAAAAAAAACCTCATATGCTATCGAGTCAGTCTTGTAACTAGCAAAACCTATGTTCTATTCAGCTTTTATTGAACACCAGTAGGTGTAATATGACTGTTACCATCAAGACGGTGTTGATTTGCTAACAATTATAGTTAATCTGGATTAATCTGGCTCGCGGGGATAGCGGACTCCATCAAATTATTTATGTTGAAGTTGCATAGTCCGATGGTTTTCTGTCATTTTCTGAGGTAAATATATCAGGTTGATCGCTATAATTAATCTACCTTATTTTATTTTGAAGTCAATCAATCAATTCTTTTATTTTAACTCTCTGCGAGGTATGTTTACAATAAACTGAGGTGATACAATGAATGCATACAAATTCCTTACAGATAGAAAGGATCCCAGAAAAGCGATGCTTATCTAGCTGGTCTCCATGATGTGAATGAACAAGTGACTTTTATTTTAAATCTATGGTCATATCAGAACAGGTACCGACTTGTGCCAGTGCGCACTCGTGGCGACTCTTTAGTACTGACCCACTGCACTGGGAGACCAGGCCACCAGCACCATGACCAATATCCCACTCAGTCAGATTATCTTGATACTGAGCCAACCAGTCCTTGCCCTATCCTATCCTAATAATTATGAGCACCTGGCTAGGAAGGGACAACTATCAATTTCGAAGTCATTGGTTTGACTCGACGTGGGTTCGAATCCCACGATCTACCAAAACGGGAGACGGACGCTCAACTTATTCGGCCATCTCGTCTGGTACAGTGGTAGAGGAAGATAGAATCTACCTTTTTTTTTTTTTGTCCATTATTTGTTTAAGCAGGGAAAATTTCAGTCATAGATGACTGGTCTTCCTCATTCCACTGCTGGTCGATAGAAAGCCCCAGCCTACACTTTTACCGACCCAAGGGATTTTTAACCTCCCACACCACATAGACATGGCCTTTGAAGACGCTGTAAGTTATACACAGCGGTGGAAATCCAAATTGGCAGAGCTGGGGGCACGGGGAATCGAACCGCCGACCCTCAGATTAAGAGTCTGACCTAGAAAAAAGTCAGACACTCTAACCACTCTGCCACAGAGAACGCCACCTTTACATTTACAAGTGCCAAACATGATCAAATCAATGACGCAACCTGCATAAAGAAGCCTGGTGGCCACCGAATTGTGGCAGGGACTAATTCAAGCAATTGTCACCCAGGCTGTTCTTTCCTTTTCCAAATGGCCTAATTATTATTGAATTAACGCAAAAAGATCTGCCTTGTTGGTAGGGTTCAAAGACCCTATAATACTAAGACGGCTCACTTCCTATCTCTCCAATGGTAATGTAAATTCCGCAGTGCCACCTTGTGGTGGGTTTGATCAGCCGGCTGCTGGTTGGTGTTTCACATGGAAACACATACAATTATATTATACATCAGATAAGTAAGTATGAATACACATCAATATGAAATTGCTATGAACAAATACACATCATCATCACCATCATCACACATCTTCACATTCATATATACATTTATACATATAATATAGCACATGTTTAACCAAGAGAACAACCAGCGCACCAAGTGGTGGGTTTGATCATTTTGATTACACAATACAGGGTGAGTGAGCCGTCTTAGTATTATAGGGTCGTTGGAGGGTTCCAGTAGGCCTACTCCTACTCCTAGTGGACATTTGTAGTTGTGTTACTATTTATAGTTGTGTTACTTTCCACCAGGTGGCAGCAGCGGAACCTCCACTGAACTAAAACAGGGTCAGCGCACACCTGTTCGTTTACCTGACACCCAGGTGTGCTAAAATTCCCAAATAAAGGCTACGACGATCTACGTACCCTTCCACTCTCAACATGTATAATATGCCGTACAGATTCACGCGTAACGGTTATATTTGCTCGTATAAAGACAGTAGAGGTTATGTAAACTACTGAAACAGTCCACTCATAACTAATCCGTGGTTGGCAGGTGAACATTTCGCTGGTTCCAGTAGACTGCGTATAACCGCCGTGCGACACCGACGGGGAATCAGCGAACAGGTGAACATCCGGTTCACTTTGGGAAAACTCCGAAGTAAACTTTCTCTCAGGTCTACCCGCGTTATGGTGTCATAATAGAACCGTTCCACCGTATCATTTGGTCAAAATGACACCCATGAACATGTTAAGAACTTTGGTGGTTTGCTTACTGTGTGTGACAGTAGTGAGTTCAGAAGGGATTGTAAGAAAAAGTGAGTATGACCAAGTTTTTATACCTGATTTAACAACTGGTAAATAGGTCAACCTAAGTTTAGGCTTTAGCTTAATGTATATATATATATATAATTATATATCACACATTCGCAGTTCAATTCAGTTCCAGTTGTTATATTTTCCACTTTTGCCGCTACATACCTATCTTAGTATCTACTGTGTCTGGTATCTTGCGAATTAATCATTCCATTGAGAATTGTGATCTGTTGAATTGGGGAAATGACCCATAAAATAATAAACTGCTAAAGGATTATTATTCATTTTATTGCACCACCTTATTGACCTAGTACTAACTTAACTAAGTACTTAATTCTAAAATAGTGAGTAAATTCTACCACTATTCAATCATCAAATGTCCATTGTATTGCCCCAATGCAATAGACCAATGATTGGGACCCAATGATTGGTCCATTTGTCCAATTTGGGCAGCTGTTGGGCTAGATAAAAGATCACCTCGTACAGGTTATTCTGAATCCATGGACCAGCATTTTGTAACTTTGATTGACACTTTGTTAGATTAACAGGTTATCATTTGAAACAAATTAGAAACGTTGTTTAGCCTAATACCCCCATGACACTAAACTAGTTTTCACTACGTTCTTGAAAATGTTGCTGAACGGGCTCAAACTGTGCGAATGGAATGGACGTAGTAACAACTTTTTACAGTCTGTCTACAGATGGAATGGATGGGCTAGAATGGAATGGTGCTCCAGAACTTTGAGCATGCCAAAAATTGTCTTGCAGCCACGTTCTACCCCGACCACAGCCCGTTTTAGAACGGGGTCCGACGTTTGGAGAACTAGTTTGGTGTGAAGGGGGTGTTAGATTAAGCTTAGGGCTCCTAAAATATACAATTATCTTTTTGTGGTAGTGAATTTAAATCAAGAATAAATAACGCAATATTAAATTATTATGGACTACTCTCCTCCATCCTCTAGTAAAATGTATATATCATTTTCACATAATCTAATTTCAATGATGCTATTATGTGTGTATTTTGGATGATCAGAGGATGAAGATCATCATGGTGAGTAGACTAACTTCAGAGAATGAGCGTCTTTCAACACTTATGCCATGGTACATTAACTCACAATTTGGATTTGGTAATCGTCAGATATGACGACGTGTGTGGACTTCAAACTCTCTAGCGCGGTCTCTATCATCTATGTCATCACACCTCAGGTCTCAGGTTCTCTGCCTCCCCCCCCCCCCCCCAAAAAAAAGGTTCCCACATAGATCAACTATAATTACAGGTGTATATGAAGAGGGGAGAGGAAGAGCAGCCTGTTGCGGGATATAGTTTTATCGGCTAAAACCGGCTAAAACTAGATATTAACCAGTTTTTGACGGTTTTACGCGGCTGTAACTGGCTATATCGGGATAAAACCTCCAGGATTGCATGTGCCCCTGGCTAATAATAATATGTAGGGAATAAATTACATACACACCTAGCCAGTTGTATGAACATTTTTAATGACTTAATCAATATCAATATGCTGTAGTATTGCATTTTTATTCACAGATGTACAAATACATCTCTTCAAAGCTAAAGTTTTACACCTATCATGTTACTCCTACCCTTAGCCATGACAACAAAATGGTCACATATGGTGTCTAAACTGTGTTAGAAACAGTTTTGAACATTTATTCTTATGATTTTATACACAGAGGAGACTACTTTTAGTTTTAGCCACTTATAGTGACAAAAACCTGTCCGGGTGGTTTTAAGCGGTTTTAACCGCCATCATGCTAAAACCCTGCAACTCTGGCTTGGGCCCTTCACAATTATCAACATTTTCGCAAGCGTACGAAACATACACTTTTACACGACTCCCCCCTCCCCCACAAAGTGTGCAATCATGTAAATTTTAATATTGTCATGGGGGTGATGAAAATGGGAAATATTGTGCCTAGAGCAGGACTCGAACCCACATCTCTTTGCATTCCATGCCAGTGTGCTAACCATTACACCACCTAGGCTCCCTGATATCACCACACTACCCACGCCTACCTGTCTATGTGGTTACTTGCCTCAGAGGTCAGTGCAGACTACTACACTCGTCCCCCTGGAATTGTAAGTCTTTTAATGCTTACAATTACATACATACAGGCAATGCACTAACACATACATACACAGGGCAGGTTCAACAACCATACATCACATAGCTTGTACAGGATCCTGGTCATGGAAACCAGTGTCATGGGGGTGATGAAAATGGGAAATATTGTGCCTAGAGCGGGATCGAATCCACATCTCTTTGCATTCCAGGCCAGTGTGCTAACCATTACACCACCTAGGCTCCCTGATATCACCACACTACCCACGTCTACCTGTCTATGTGCTTACTTGCCTGAGAGGTCAGTGCAGACTACTACAATATCACACTCATAGTAATCTGCACTAACCTCTCAGGCAAGTAGTCATACAGGTTGGCATGGATAGGGTGATTGCATCATGAAGCCTAGGTCGTGTAATGGTTAGGATGGTAAGAAGTGTGCGTTCGAATTCTACTTAATTTGACCAACATTAACAAAAAAAGGTTTTGGTGGGAGAACAGGCTGCTGGCACCATGATTCGATATCCCACGCAGCCACATTATCCTGACATTGAGTAAACCATCCCTTGTGCTATCCAATTAATGCCGAGAGCCAGACTAGGTAACAACAGGTCACAATTTTATTAGTTATTGGTTTGAATCGGTTTGGATTCGAACTCCCGATTTCCACACGGGAAGCCTGCGCTCTACCGATTCGGCTACCCCGTCTGTTTTTAAACATTTGATCAGGTAATTTTAACATCATGCTTTACATGGATATTCGCTACATTTTTTTCTTCTTCTAAGCAGATATCCCAACCACCCCCTCCGCCACCTCCTTTAATGTCCTGCCGCTTCTCAAAGGCGGACAGATCTTAGGTGTTCCTAGGACATAACACACCAACCAAAGGCGGGTATAATTAAAGTTGCATAGTCCGATGCATTTGAGTTTTTGCTATTTTCTGAGATGAATATATTATGCTAATCGTTATAATCTACTTTACTTTAGTTTGAAGTAACTTTAATTTTAAATGGCTAAGTTTGGAGATATTTGACGTCAAAACATGCCAAAATAATTTTGGCAAGCACGCCCAAACTCTGACACCGTAGACTTCAGTCGCAACGGTTTCTATTAATTGACTTATTACGCCCTTCTATGCAGCAACAAATGCTTAATAAGTGCACCTGTATCTAAGCTGGATATGTAGAATCGGCCAAATCTAGATAAGTGTTTTGATTTTGAAAATTTAATGTTTTTATCAGACTATGCAGCTTTAAGTAGGAATGTTCTTTTCTCACCCTGAAAGCTATATGTATGACCACAACTAAGTGAAGCTCGCCTGTATGTTCAAAGCTCCAGGTACTTTCCATTATGCCTACGGTTGAATTGTGTGAAAACTTGTACGTCCAGTAATAGCATTATTGTATTTGCTAAATTCCAGTGCTGTCATGTAATGCTAGGTACACACCTACCGTTTATGACTCGCGCACTAAAACTCGCGACCCGACCCAATCCGCTTAAAACTGAAAATGGGCTGATTCATTTTTCGAATCGCGAATCGCAATCGTAAGGAAGCATTTTTAGCCCTAAAATTGAGTTTTAAGTCTCGAATCGCAATCAGTAGGTGTGCTAGGGGAGTGCACACCTCAAGACTTTTTGGCAATTTTAGATCGAATACGGTAGGTGGGTGCGGAAAAACGGTAGGTGTGTACCTAGCATTAGCTAAGGCTAAGATTCCATACTTGCAGTATGCGGTAATGAAACCCATGGCATTTTTGGGGGTTTTTTTTACTCCAAATTTGTGAAGGAAAGTTCCCGTTGTGTCCTATAGCAAACGCAGCAGCATTCGCATTTGCACCGATTGGTCCATGGGTCGATCCATTTGCCACATTCGCATTCACAATCGCATTCGGACCTATGGAAACACTACTGTGCCTTTTACATGCTTTTCAATTTTATTGCCGCATTCGCATACCGCATATATGGAATCTTAGCTTTAGATTCCATGTATGCGGCATGCGGCGGCGAATTCAGCATGTGATTTCCTGTCTGTATTTCTTGCCACAAATTTGTGAAGGAAAGTCAAAGTTGCTGGTTTCTCTTTGGGAAATGGAGCAGCATTCGCATTCCCACCGATCGGTACATGGAGCGATCCATTTGCCACATTCGCATTCGGACATATGGAAGCACCACTGGCCTTTACGTGCTTTTCCATCTTTTGTCGCATTCGCATACCACCAACCGCATATAAGGAATCTTAGCTTTAATACTTTTTTTTTAACCCGGTTACTTCTTTGTTTATACCAATTCGAATAATTTATAGCACACAAAAAATATATATGATAAATCATGGAATTTGAGACAAAATACTTTGTGTTGGAGTTATGGTTTCTTCCCCCATTTGAATGTGTTATTATTCGTATTTGGGTCGGAGGTGGCGCCACCGGTCACATGGAGAGAGGGGCAGACACAGGGTATGACATCGAATAGCAACACTATCGAATAATAATATGACAATTTCCATCATATATAATATATATATATGTATATATATATGTGATGTATAAACATTATGCGAGTATAAAGGCGTGGAAGGGAGTTATTATTATTACTATTCTATTTGTTACTGCTATTCGTATTTGTGCAGAATACCCCCTCCGACGTAACCTCTGGCGCCACCACAGCCAGCCTTCATAACTACAGATGCTTAACACTGTCAACTAGACATGGATACATATATATATATATATATATGGATAGTGATAAACCCTTTATCGCGTGTAATAAGCTCTGTAGTGGTCTCCCCCCCCCCCCCCCCCCCCCCCAGGGTGGGTGGGGGGGAGGGTCCTGCTTTCCCCCCCCCTTCCATGGGGTGGGACTCTCCACTCGCATGGTAGCATATTTATATATATATACATATGTAATACATATATACATACATATATACACACATATATACATGTATATGCATGATTATACATATATAATATATATATATGCACAATACATGTCCATATATATGGAAGTGGAAACTAATTAAAGCCTTTATGAAATGACTTTAGCTTTAAAACTTTACCCATTTTGAATATACATCTTTATGAAAGTGAAATTTAAGAATACTTCAACATATTACCATAAATAGTGCATTATCAGCACCATTTTTACATTTAATAAATGAAATAATATAACATATATATAACATATATGTGCTCTATAATATACGGGAATATAAACAAGGACACTACCACTTATCAGTTCTGTTCTATATATTAGTTATTACCTACTATCCTACTGTCATGGGAGTTAGTTCCTGCTTCTGCCACTATGGCGCCAACTGTTTATATATATAACACTGCATTCGAAATAAGAATTTGACCGGGACAAGTGAAAATTCAGACGGACAAGTGAAAATCACACCAGACTTGTCTAGTAGACAAGTGAAAATTGTTGCTTATTTCTATCACTGTATATTATATAGACACACATGCCTGGTTGGAGAGCTCAGTACCTCCCTTACTCTCTACTCACAGAGGCACGTTGGTGCACCGTCAATGATGAAGAGATGCAGAAGTGCAAAGATCTTGTCACTGCAGTGGAGCTGCGGAAGAGCACTTCGACAGATTACCCATTGGTAAGTCACTCCATCTACTGCTTCTAAGTCACTACATCTACTGCTAAGTCACTCCATCTACCGCTTCTAAGTCACTCCATCTACCACTTCTGAGTCACCCCATCTGCCACTTCTAAGTCACTCCATCTACAGCTTCTAAGTCACTCCATCTACCGCTTCTAAGTCACTCCATCTACCACTTCTAAGTCACTCCATCTACCGATTCTAAGTCACTCCATCTGCCACCTCTAAGTCACTCCATCTGCCACTTCTAAGTCACTCCATCTACCGCTTCTAAGTCGCTCCATCTACCACTTCTAGGTCACTTCATCCTCCGCTTCTAAGTCACTCCATCTACCGCTTCTAAGTCACTCCATCTACCGTTTATAAGTCACTGCATCTACTGTTTATAAGTCACTCCATCTGACACTTCTAAGTCAATCCATCTACCACTTCTGAATCACTCGATCTACTGCTTCTAAGTCACTCCATTTATTGCTTCTAAGTCACTCCATCTACTACTTTTTAGTCACTCCATCTGCCACTTCTAAGTCATTCCATCTGCCACTTCTAAGATACTCCATCCACCGCTTCTAAGTCACTCCACCTACTGCTTCTACAAAGCGTGCAGGGACCGGGTGCGGTGGCCGAATCGGTAAAGCGTGGGCCTCGCATGCGGGAGATGGGAGTTCGGTTCCCGGTCGAGACAAACCAATGACTTATAAAATTGATACTTGACCCCCTCCCCCTGCCCCCAACATTTTTTGGGGGGCTATTTGAGGGCGTTTCCAAGTGGTTATAGGCTGATATTTTAGCGTATACTGTATAACATGGTATTTACTCATATTTAATCAAAAGTACAGAAATTCGTACAAAAGTACAAAAGTCCATGGGATTTTGTACAAAGGTACATACATTCGTGGGATTTTCTACAAAAGTACAGAAATTCGTGGGATTGTGTACCAAAGTAACGATTTCATGGGATTTTGTACAAAAATACAGAAAATGGTCAGACTTTGGGGTCGATCTGTGACTCATGAGATGACTGATCAGAACCTTCAATTTCCGTGACTCTCACGGAAATTTCATGAAAGTTGGCAACTCTGCTACTGTGAGCAACCATGCATCACCAGCTCTATCCTCACCTCTTCTGTAAGATTTATACCGCCTATCATCGACAAGTCTGGATAGTCTTGTTTTCACCATTAGCCACTTGGTTGATAGGAAGCCCGAGCCTACACTTTGACCGACCCTAGGAACTTTTTAACCTCCCACTCCACATAGACATGCTATGAGAGCAACTGGCCTTTGATGATGCTGTAAGTTATACACAGCGGTGGAAATCCAAATTGGCAGAGGTGATGGCATGGTGACCTCTGACGCTATTCCTCTGTGCATTTCGCTTCTCAGGATACCCGGTCCTACGACCAGCTGCCCAAGCTGACCTGCCTGAAGGCGCGTGATGAGTTTGCGTGCATGGAGAACATCAACGACAATATAGCGGACCTGATCCAGCTGGACCCGGGCATGGGCTACACGGCTGGCGAGTACTACACCATGCTGCCGCTGGTCGCCGAGAAGTACACTGCAGGTAAGCCGAATGAATGAGTGGGTGGTCTGTGACCTTTTATACGATTACTGGCTGCAAATGCTGCAGCCGTAAGCTAGGATTCCTTACACGCGGTATGCGGCATGCGAATGCGGCAAAAAATCAAAAAGCATCTAAGTCAATGGGGGTGATTCCATGTGTCCGAATGCGAATGCGAATGCGAATGCGACAACTGAATCGGTCCATGTAGCCATCGTTGCGGCATGCTAATGCTGCTGCGTTTGCCATAGGAAACAGTGGTAGAGAAACCTGACACTATGTGTGGGTGTGGGTGTGGATGAAAGGACCCAACCCATTCACATGCCGCATTCGCATGTCGCATACCGCGTGTAAGGAATCCTAGCTTTAGGTTATGGCACCGATGAATCGATCTGAAGTCTACGAAAGACGGAACTTTCGTGGAGGGGTAATGGTGGTGATTTTGAGTCTGGGTGCGTAGGGGAGTAGAGTAGGGAAGTGAAAGAGGGTTTTCCAGTAAAAGAAGAAAGTGCAGCGATGAAAGAAAGGGCCCCCACCCAAGACATCCTCTCCCCTAGTCTGGGGTCAGCACTATAAAGTCGCCTTGAGTGCGCACTGTCACAAGTCAGTACACGTCTTGATATGACCTTAGATGTTGCTAGGACGTAAAACAACAAACACAACCACACATCAAACTCAACTGGGATCTATCACCTCCGATGTGCGTGAAAAATCACTCAAATAAGATAGCTGGTTATTTCTCTTTATAAAGGTAAATTCTACAATCCTTTATATAAAATTCTGAAATCCAAAAAACTCAGAAACCCTAAATTTGTGTGTGTGCAGTTAACCAAAAAACCCTCACAAAGCCGAAGTTTTTGTGTATGCAGTTAGCCAAAAAACCTCAGAAAACCGAAAATATTTCTTTTCCACGCAGTTAATAATATGTCATGGGGGTAATGAAAATGGGAAATATTGTGCCTAGAGCGGGACTCGAACCCACATCTCTTTGCATTCCGGGCCAGTGTGCTAACCATTACACCACCTGGGCTCCCTGATATCAACACACTACCCATGGCTACCTGTCTATGTGGCTCCTTGCCTAAGAGGTCAGTGCAGACTACTACACTCGTCCCCCTGGAATTTTAAGTCTTTTAATGCTTACAATTACATACATACAGGCAATGCACTTACACAGGGTAGGTTCAACAACCATACAGGGCATACGTAGCTTGTAGAGGATCATGGTCATGGCAACCAGTGTCATGGGGGTGATGAAAATTGGAAGTATTGCGCCTAGAGCGGGACTCAAACCCACATCTCTACCTGTCTATGTGGCTCCTTGTCTAAGAGGTCAGTGCAGACTACTACAAATACATGAACTGTAATTTTATATCTAGGCTTTATCTAAACAAACAAACAAACAAACAAACAAACAAATAAACAAATAACCATCACCACAACAGCACTACACATTATGCAGGTATTAACAAGTTCCCGTCCACCCATATTCCCAACCCTCTGCTTCCCAGACGTCTCTGCGGACGGCTTCGAGTACCTGGCCGTGGCCGTCGTGCGCAAGGACCGCGGCGACATCACCATCGACAACCTGGCTGGCCGCAAGTCGTGCCACACGGGCGTGGGGCGCGCGGCCGGCTGGGTCTACCCCATCTCGACACTCATCGAGCAGAAGACGATGCCCATCACTGAGTGCAACGTGCCTGTTAAGTCGGCAGCAGCCTTCTTCGGACCCATGTGCGCCCCCAACGGCCTGGCGCGGTACTTTAACCCATTCGGTGAGTCGGTCTTTGTGAGTGTGAGTGTGTGTGTGTGTGTATGTGTGAGATACGTGTATTTATGCTGCCCATAACGGCTAAGTCTGATGACTTGTTTTCGACGTAAAACATTGATCAAGCCAATCAAACCGATCGAACCAAGCGAACCGATCGAACCAATCAAACTAATCAAACCAATCAAATCTTGTATTCAACCCACTCAAATCAATCAAACCAACCAAACCAACCAAATCAACCAAATCAACCAAATCAACCAAACCAACCAAACCAACCAAACCAATCTATTTTTAAAAGCCAAACCAATAGATTTAGTTAACAACAATACCAGATAAACCACAGATTCCAGGATACACCCAGCTAACGCCAGCAGATTCAAACTCATTATTGCGCATGACAAAACTGAACAGAGCATCCTCACCACATGTGGTGGGTCCTGATGGTGGAGTCTGTGACTTGGCATGAACATATAGCTCAAACACTCTAATCTAATCTAATCAACATATCTGTGCAAAATAAGGCTAGGAAACCCCCACTAAGCTGCACTGCAAAGGGGCATGTGATAAGTCACGGCCCACCAGCGGGACACCCAATGGAAGGTAACCATGTCAAAAGTAGCCAGATAACACACCACACAGCTACGCACAAGCCTATGATATTTAAATAGGAGTAGGCTAGTCTAGTAATAAGAGTAGAACAAAATCAAATTACTTATCAGCAGCTACTGTGTGATAAGATAACACCAACACGACAACTGGCCAGCATTGAAAACAAGCCTGGATACCCGGGCTTATATGCTATGGACAGCATAAATACAGCCTCAATTAAAGAAAATTAAAAGGAAATCAATGAAATGAAATAAATCAATCCATCTGTGTCCGTCAAGGTAACAACCCGGCGACAATCTGTGAGAACTGTGCTGGCAAACTGGATGCCCTCTGCACCAGTAACGACCCGTACTCAGGGTACGTGGGCGCCTTCAACTGCATGTCGTCCGGGGTTGGTGACGTCGCCTTCGTCCGCCACTCGACGCTGAAGCAGATCTTCAGTGGCAACAAGACCAATGATGTTGAAAGCGTAAGCTTGCACTCACTGTGCCTTGTTCCTTTATCCGATGAGAAATTTACCCACCCCACAGAGTGGCTTCTGGAATAGAGGGTGGGCGGGTGTGGCAAAGTGTGATCCTGATCGGTTAATTGCTCCGAATGCAGGTCAGAGGGGGGAGGAGGCGCAGGGCCTAGTGCTCATTGGGGGCGCTTGGTGATGTGAGGGGTCCTCCGGCTTCCCCCCCACCGAATCAACCACAATTCAAAATTATCCGCCAATGACACCAAAAGCCTGATATATTATGACGCACAACTCAATGTGATAGTTTATGAAGGCTGACAATTTAGCACCATGTTCATGGTACAAAAGAAAAGTGGTTTAAATAAGAATTGAAAAGGAATAAGACGATTAAGTTATTTGTAGTACCCCCCCCCCTCTGGCACGTGGCATCCTTGGGCGACTGCTCAAGTTACCGGTACCTTCAGCCGTTCCTGACTACGGTGGCCTAATCGGTAGAGCGCGTACGTAAGGTTAGGGATTCGGTTCCCGGTCGAGTCAAACCAAAGACTTTAAAATTGACACTTGTCGATTTCTAGCCTGGTGGTTGGCATTAATAGGATAGGGCAATGACTGGTTAGCTCACTGTCAGGATAATATGACTGAGTGGGATTTCGGGTCATGGTGCCAGTGGCCTGATTTCCTAGTGGGGCAGCACTATAAAGTCACCATGAGTGTTCACTGTCACAAGTAGGTACCTGTTCTGATATGACTTTAGATGTTGCTAGGATGTAAAACAGCAACAAACAGACTACATATTTACCCACGTGAATGCTTTTTGTCAGAACTATGAGTTGCTGTGCCTGGACGGGACGCGGACTGCGACGAGCAAGGCAGCCACGTGTAACTGGGGGCGCATCCCGTCACACATCGTCATGACGTCAGCCATCCATGACGAGTCCCTGCGCGAGCTGTACAGGGAGCTGCTCGAGCTGCTCAGCAGTGACTTCGGGGTCGGAGGCACCCACACCAACATCTTCAAGGTGCGTCAACTATGGTAGCCTCTAACCCACACACTGACTATAGTAAAAACCTCTCTAACTGACCACCTCCACAGATCGACCACTCCCGAATGTCGACCGCTTTATTTGGGTCCCAAATGATTGCCCATACAATACCATTGGAATGATAAAATAAACTCCTTAAACCGACCACCTCCCTAAATGGACCATTTAAACTAAAGTCGGTCCCATGGTCGGTCGATTTGGAGAGGTTTTACTGTACTTTCACGCTGTCGTACTTTCATACCCAGGGTCCGTATAGGGCCTTTGAAAGTCTTGAAAAGTCTTCAACTTCATTTGCCCTATTTCAAGGCCTTGAAAACCCTTGAATTTGATCTATTTTGGGTAATTAGTCTTTAAAAGCCTTGAATTCCATTAAACTGTCCCCACTGATCTAAATTAGTCCGAAATTGCCATTTGCCATTGTTCCCCTTCACCCCCCCCCCCCCACCCCCTGAAGTCCAACTGAAAATATTCTTGAATTGCTATCAACAACAGCCTTGAAATAGCCTTCAATTCCACAGCATTGAAATAGCCTTCAATGACCAAATCGGTAGAACGCAGGCTTCCCTTGCGGAAAGTCGGGAGTTCGATTCCTGGTTGAGTCAAATCCAATGACTTACAATGACTTGGCTCAGTGTCAGGACGATGTGACCGAGTGGGGCATCAGGTCATGGTGCTGGTGGCCTGGTCTCCCAGTGGGGCAGCGCTATGAAGTCGCCATGAGTGTGCACTGTCACAAGTTGGTACCTGTACTGATATGACCTCAGATGTTGGCATGACATAAATCTCCAACAACCAGCCAACCAAATAATTTGGCCATTTTGTCTTTCAGCTTTTTGAGTCGGTGAAGTATGGACGGCAGAACCTGATGTTCACAGACGAGACGCAGGAACTATTGGGTGTGAAGAAAGTCAGTGGGGGCACACGCGACACCTACTACACATGGGTTGGTGAGTAACCCACACCATCAACCCGCACACTGTGAACAAAGTCCAATTTTATTTTCGACCGGACGGAATGGCCGAATTCCACTGCTTCTAGCTTGCCATATCCTAGTAATCGCGAATGTCAGGTTAGGTAGTGACAGGTATAAATTTTTAAGTCATTGGTTTGACTTGACCAGGTTCCGAACCTGTGTGTTCACCATCTAACCGCTGTTCCGAGTACTGACACTGTGTATTGTGTGTGTTCACCGTCTGACTGCTGTCCCGAGTACTGACATGGTGTATTGTGTGTGTTCACCGTCTGAGCGATATCCCTCACACTCCGAGTACTGACACTGTGTATTGTGTGTGTTCACCATCTGACCGCTGTCCTGAGTACTGACACTGCATGTATGTTCACCGTATGACTGCTGTCCCTTAGGTGCCGAGCACTAACACTGCATGTGTGTTCACTGTCTGACCGCTGTAACCCAGGCCCCGAGTACTGACACTGTGTATCGTGTGTGTTCACCACCTAACCTCAGTCCCTGAGTACTGACACTGTGTATCATGTCTTTTCACCTCCTGACCACTGACCCGAGTACTGACACTGTGTATAATGTGTGTTCACCGTCTAACCGCTGTACCTCAGTCCCCGAGTACTGACTCTGTATCATGTGTGTTCACCATCTGACCACTAGCCCTCAGTCCCTGAGTACTGACACTGTGTATCATGTCTTTTCACCTCCTGACCGCTGACCCGAGTACTGATACTGTGTATAATGTGTCTTCACCATCTAACTGCTGTACCTCAGTCCCCGAGTACTGACTCTGTATCGTGTGTGTTCACCATCTGACCACTATCCCTCAGGCCCCGAGTACTGGCGTCGCCTGCGGCTCCTCAACACATGCCCACTACAACAGGCACGCTGGTGCGTCATCTCTCAACACGAGATGAACAAGTGCGAGAACATGATCATGGCCTTCTCCGCGAAGGGCCTGAAGCCCGACCTGAACTGCATCTTCGGCACCAGCACCCGGGACTGCATGGACAAGATACGCAGTGGAGACGCTGACATCATGTCTGCAGACGCCGCTGACATCTACGTGGCCGGGAAGTAGGTGGCGCTGCAAGATCTGATCACGTGACCTTTACATGAGTGTTCGCTGTGTCCTAGCAAGAGACACACAGGACGGAACTATGACCGCATTGCACTGAGAATAGCCCTGTGACACTTGGGTATAATGGTTCCTGAATGGATCAGTGGTTGGAGCTCAAATGGCTCATTCTGTGACGTCATCCAGGGAAGGGAGGCATATGTGGGATTGCATAGGTTATAAGCAGTGCTCAAATAACCCATTCTGTGACGTCATCCAGGGAAGGGAGGCATATGTGGGATTGCATAGCGTGTATAAGCAGGCTAGTGCTGCCAAATAGCCCATTCTGTGACGTCATCCAGGGAAGGGAGGCATATGTGGGATTGCATAGGTTATAAGCAGTGCTCAAATAGGCCCATTCTGTGACGTCATCCAGGGAAGGGAGGCATATGTGGGATTGCATAGGTTATAAGCAGTGCTCAAATAGCCCATTCTGTGACGTCATCCAGGGAAGGGAGGCATATGTGGGATTGCATAGGTTATAAGCAGTGCTCAAATAGCCCATTCTGTGACGTCATCCAGGGAAGGGAGGCATATGTGGGATTGCATAGATTATAAGCAGTGTTCAAATAGCCCATTCTGTGACGTCATCCAGGGAATGGAGGCATATGTGTGATTGCATAGGTTATAACTTCTATAAGCAATGGTGTCATGCTGTGGGAACGCGGGGGAACGGCGGTCGCTTACTTTGTCCAGGGGTTAGGGGGGGGGGGGGGGGGCGGCGTCCCGCACTATTTCAAATAATCCAAACCTGCGTTCCCTCACCTGTTTTTTAACATGACACCATGCACTAGTTATTAGGCATAGTCAAAACGCTTTTTCCCCTTTTTTTTGTGATGAATTTATTGACCCTGCTCATAACGGATAAGTGTGTTAACACTTGTTTTCACTGCTGGGCAGCACTCATCCAATTTGATTTAAATCTTTAGTATTTAATTATTAAAGAAAAAAGAAGAATTTTCTTGCTTCTTGTTTATAGCTGGTAGATTGTAAGCAGTCCAGCATCCACACATCCAAAATTCGCTATTACTACTATTAGTCAAAATCTGCTTTGTGATACCTTGTTTGGGGAATTATATAGCAGTGAACTGCACCTTTATAGCCCTTGTCTGTAATTAGCGACTGTCGAGTCTCGAACATGTTTCAGCTCTGTTTCATAGAGAAAGTCTATCTAAAGCCCTGTTCACACACACAACTTTAGACCGTACTAGATAAGGCAAACTAGATGAGGCGAATTAGGTTTGAAAGTGTGTCGTGTCCACACATGCAGTACTTGGGGCAGTTTAAGGCGGAAATCGATATCTGCGCATGAGCGCGTCCATACTAACCAGCGCCAGTTTCGGTTAGTCGACGTCACACGCATGCGCAGTCGAGCGCTGAGTTTGTTGATTTTCCGGTTGATCAAAAGCACATATTATATAATTTGGTCTATGATAGAGCTAGCTGTGCACAGATATTTTTTTCGTCATTTATTTTGAGGTTTTCACTGCCCAGCAGAAGTTTTGACGTTCCAAAACAATACGATTCAGTCGATACAGATCTAGGTCAAACCCACACACTCTTGTGTGACGCGCTTAAGCTGCCTCAAGTAAACCGCTACCGTTCACACAAGCAAGATGGGCCAACTTAAGCTAGTTCGCTTCATATAAACCACCTCGCGAGGCGGTCTACTTGAGGCGAACTAGATGAGTCGACTTGGCCCTAATTCGCTTCAGCGTCGCGTCCACACGGCCAATGTGAGTCGAACTAGATAAGGCGAACTACTTGGGACGACTTAACGCCCGTGTGTGAACAGGGCTTAACTGTTGGCGCCTTCCCTGGGCTACGTCACTGTAACAGCAGACGAGGATCATTAGGGCTGAATGTCTGTAATCGTCACACCATGACCACATGGGACCCGAACCTTCATTGAACCCTAAATACCTCGGAAGAAAATGAGGTTGTTTTAAGCTATGTGAACTATAAATAGTCTCAATCCATCCTGATTGTTGTGAATGAATAAAGTTATGTTGGTCATGTTACTGGACCTTTAAGTTGCTAGGACCACCACAAATCTAAAGTGTCACTACCGCTGTGTATAACTTACAGCGTCATCAAAGGCCAGTTGCTGTCATACGATGTCTATGTCGTGTGGGAGGTTAAAAATCCCTTGGGTCGGTAAAAGTGTAGGCTCGGGCTTTCCGTCGACAAACTGTCTAATGCTGAAAACAAGTCTATTCAGACTTATCCATGACAGGCAGTATAAATCTTCAAGAGACTTTTAATTGGACCCGCAATAGCTGATGTTTACTTTTTGTGTTGTGTTGTGTTGTGGGGGGGGGGGGGGTGTTATTGAACAAGCAAACAAACTTAATTATTTTTTTATTATCCACTACTGTTTTAGTGATCTATTTATAAGCCTGCACCCGAATAAATTGGTCTTCTTCTTTCCCTGCTCCTTGCCCTATACTAGCAATGCCGAAAGCCAGGCTAGGTTGTAATAAGTATACATTTTAAAGTTATTGGTTTAACTCGACCAGGCTTCGAACCCGGGGGGGGGGGGTTTGAATCCCATGACTTGCCAAAACCGGAGTCGAGCACTCAACTCATCTGGCCACCCCCGTCTGGATCTGTAGTAAAATGTTGATGTGTACTATTTCGGGAGGGGGGGGGGGTGGAGGGAGGGTGAACATTTTGTACTACATTGAAAATGTTGATAACTTTGGACGGCCCCTTTGTAAATGTGCTTCTAAGTTGTGGGTGCTTGGATACTCTGCAGGCAGTACGACTTGGTTCCTATCGCCTATGAGGACTACAGTGGACACAACGCCCGGACCTACAAGGCTGTGGCAGTGGCTCGCAGAACCGACTCACACCTCACCATCTTCAACCTCAAAGGTACAGTGAACCCTCTCTAAACCGACCAATCATGGGACTGGCTTTAAATGGTCCATATTGGGCACTCGTGGCTTACACATGCTTTTCTGCTCAAGGGGGAACCTCCCCCTGTATGTATTGGGTGTCAGTCCCTGGTGACACTCAAACACATATTACTAAGTTGCGACGATTTTTTGGCCCTGCGCCAACAATTCTACACTGCAGACAGTATGCATGACCTTTTTACTAAAGTAAAACAAGAAAACATTTTAGCCTTTTTGAGGGCAGCTGGACTGTACCACCTCATATAGTTTACTAAATAAATTCTATCAATTATTAATAAAACTTTTCTTTTTCTATGGGAATTTGTTTCCCTTGACCACAAATATATGATTGTGAGCTTTCTAATTTAATGAGTGTCTACTGGCACATAATTGATTGTCTGCTTTTACATGTAAAAGCGATGGTTTGAACAACAAACAAACATTTCTCGATTGTGAATATGGCCTAAGCTGCTGACACGGCGTAAAGCAGCCACCAATCAATCAATCAATCAATTAAATGGTCCATGTAAGGAGTTGATCAGTTTAGGGAGTTTTTAAAAATCGTTACAATGGTATTGTGCGGGCGATCATTTGAGACCCAAATAAAGTGATCGATATAGGGGAGTGGTTGATCTGTGGAGGTGGTCAGTTAGAGAGGTTTTACTGTACCTCGGTTCACGTGAATGAAAGACAGAACTTCCGGCCTCGTTATAATGTAACCATGCATTCATGAGCACACTGCAGACATTTCCTGTGTATTCACAGCAGTGTCAACCAGACCGGTTGGCTGACTGATTTGAGCGTCCGTCTCCTGTTTTGGGAGATCCGAAACCCATGGGTCATGGGTTCAAACTCTGGGCGAGTCAAACTAATGACATAAAAATTGATACTTGTCACTTCCTAGCCAGGCGCTCGGCATTATTAGGATATGGCAAGGACTGGTTGGCTCAGTGTCAGGATAATGTGACTGAGTGGGATATCAGGTTATGGTGCTGGCGGCCTGGTCTCCCAGTGGGGCAGCACTATAAAGTCGCCATGAGTGCATACTGTCACAAGTCAGTACCCATCCTGATATGACCTTAGATGTTGCTAGGACGTAAAACAACAAACAACATCACAGCAGTGTCACCTGTATTTGCTTAATTGGTTAATTGTTGTCATGCCTGCAGGTAGACGTACGTGCCACTCGGGGGTGATGACGGCGGCCGGCTGGGTGGTGCCGGTCGACAAGCTGATCGAGACGGGCCAGTTGAACATCCCCGACCGCAACGTGTACTTCCACATGGGGCAGTTCTTCAGCAAGAGCTGCGTGCCGGGCGTGCTGACGGACTACTACAACACGCAGGGCACCAACCCCATCAACCTGTGTGAGGCGTGCGCAGCCGGCGGCAAGGACCGTTGTCAGCGCAACGACGAGGAGCTGTACTATGGCAACAGCGGGGCGTTCCGATGTCTGACTGAGAGTGAGTTAATTAAGAACCTAGTTCAGCCTCACTAGGTGGCTCTTTACTTTAACTAACTAGGAGATCACTATGGCAACAGCCGGGCGTTCCGATGTCTGACTGAGAGTGAGTTAATTAAGAATCTAGTTCAGCCTCACTAGGTGGCTCTTTACTTTAACTAACTAGGAGATCACTATGGCAACAGCCGGGCGTTCCGATGTCTGACTGAGAGTGAGTTAATTAAGAACCTAGTTCAGCCTCACTAGGTGGCTCTTTACTTGAACTAACTAGGAGATCACTAGGCAACAGCGGGGCGTTCCGATGTCTGACTGAGAGTGAGTTAATTAAGAACCTAGTTCAGCCTCACTAGGTGGCTCTTTACTTTAACTAACTAGGAGATCACTATGGCAACAGCAGGGCGTTCCGATGTCTGACTGAGAGTGAGTTAATTAAGAATCTAGTTCAGCCTCACTAGGTGGCTCTTTACTTGAACTAACTAGGAGATCACTATGGCAACAGTGGGGCGTTTCGCTGTCTCACTGAGAGTGAGTTAATTAAGAACCTAGTTCAGCCTCACTAGGTGGCTCTTTACTTGAACTAACTAGGAGATCACTATGGCAACAGCGGGGCGTTTCGCTGTCTGACTGAGAGTGAGTTAATTAATTAAGAACCTAGTTCAGCGTAACTAGGTGGCTCTTTACTTGAACTAACTAGGAGATCACTATGGCAACAGCGGGGCGTTTCGCTGTCTGACTGAGAATGAGTTAATTAAGAACCTAGTTCAGTTTAACTAGGCAGCTCCTTACTTTACCACGACTACAAGAGATCACTATGGCAACAGTGGGGTGTTCCGCTGTCTCAACGAGAGTGAGTTAACGAAGAACCTAGCTCAGCCTATCTAGGCGGTTCTTTACTTTAACTAACTAGGAGATCACTATGGCAACAGCGGGGTGTTCCGCTGTCTCACCGAGAGTGAGTTAATTAAAAACCTAACTCAGCCTATCTAGCCGGTTCTTTACTTTAACTAACTAGGAGATCACTATGGCAATAGTGGGGCGTTCCGCTGCCTCACCGAGAGCGAGTTAATTAAGAACCTAGCTCACCGTAACTAGGCGGCTCATTACTTTAACTAACTAAGAGCTGTACTATGGCAACAGCGAGGTGTTCTGCTGCCTCACAAAGAGTGAGTTAATTAAGAACCTAACTCAGCCCATCTAGCCAGTTCTTTACTTTAACTAACTAGGAGATCACTATGACAATAACACCACTACACACCACCACCACCACCTACTACACACCACACCACCACTGCACACCACCACCACTCACTGCCATACCACCATTCACTACCACACCACCACCACCTACTACACACCTCCACTCCACCCACCCACACACACAACCTCTCACCACCCCTCCACACACCACCACCACTACACCCCCCACACACCACCACCACTACACCCTCCCCCCTCTCACCGCCCCTCCCCTTACAGAGGGCGGCGACGTGGCGTTCACACACAACCCCCACACCACCACACACCACCACCACTACACCCACTACACCCACTCCACACTACCACCACTACACCCTCCCCGCACACCACCACCACTACCCGCCCCCACACTACCACCACTACACCCTCCCCCCACACCACCACCCCCCTCTCATGGCCTCTCCTTACAGAGGGCGACGACATGGCGTTCATACACCCCCACACACCACCACACACCACACACCACCACACACCACCACCACTACACCCTCCCCCACACACCACCACCACTACACCCTCCCCCAGACACCACCACACACCACCACCAATACACCCCCCCCCCCACACTACCACCCCCTCTCACTGCCCCTCTCCTTACAGACGGCGGCGACATGGCGTTCATACACCCCCCACACACCACCACCACTACACCCTCCCCCCACACTACCACCCCCCCCCCCCCTCTCACCGCCCCTCTCCTTACAGAGGGCGGCAACATGGCGTTCATACACCCCCCCCCCACACACTACCACCCCTCTCTCACCGTCCCTCTCATACACCCCCACACACCACCACTACACCCCCCCCCCCCCACACACACCACCACACACCCCTCTCACCGCCAGTTACAGTGAGCGGCGACGTGGCGTTCAGACACCACCACACATCGCCACACACCACACCACTACACACACACCCACACCCACCCACCACTACACCCCCTTCCCCCACAGCCCACCACCACCCCTCTCAACGCCCTTCCCTTACAGAGGGCGGCGACGTGGCGTTCACACCCCCCCCCCTCCCCACACACACACACACACCACCACCACCACCCCTCTCACCGCCCCTCTCCTTACAGAGGGCGGCGACGTGGCGTTCACGAAGCACACGACGGTGCGGGAGAACACGGACGGACGGAACCGCGCCGAGTGGGCGCGCAACCGGAGGTCGGACGACTACGAGCTCATGTGTAACGACGGAACGCGCAAGGACATCGACGAGTGGGCCAACTGCAACATGGGTGAAATCCCCGCCAACGCCATCGTCACCGCAGGTGGGTTGGTTGGTGGAGCTTTACGTCCTGGCAACATCTACGGTCATATCACGTCGGGTATCAACTTGTGACAGTGCACACTCATGGCGATATTTATAGTGCTGCCCCCCACTGGGAAATCAGGCCCCCAGCACCATGACCCGATAACCCACTCAGTCACATTATCCGAATACTGAGCCAACCAATCCTTGCCCTATCCTAATAATGCCGACCGCCTGGCTAGTATGTGAAGAATATATTTTGCTTCTTAAATTCAGAAGTTATGTGCTTGTTTCATTTACCCAGCCTTTCGCTACTTTTTCTGATGGGTTCTTCTTTACCCCTGCTGTAGGTTCGGGGTGAATCTTTTATCTAGTAGATTAGCAGTATTGTCCATGGAACAGTCAGACTCAGAGATTGTTGGACTAGGTTAGTTGACAAAATGTGGCGTTCTCTGTGGCGGAGTGGTTAGTGTCTTGACTTTTTTCTAGGTCAGACTCCTAATCTGAGGGTCGGCGGTTCGATTCCCCATGCCCCCAGCTCTGCCAATTTGGATTTCCACCGCTGTGTATAACTTTTTTTAATTTTTTTCTTTTTTTTTAAATTTTGTTTATTGAGGCTGTATTTATACTGTCCATAGCATATAAGCCCGGGTACCCAGGCTTGTTTTCAATGCTGGCCAGTTGTAGTGTTGGTGTTATCTTACCACACAGTGGCTGCTGATAAGGTATTTGTTTGCCTGCATTTCAGTAGCAGATAGATAATTGGTTAGTATGGTTAATAGCCTATGTTATTTTTTTTGGATTTTCTTGGTATATATGTATTTATTTTTTCTACTCTTATTACTAGACTAGCCTACTCCTATTTACATATCATAGGCTTGTACGTAGCTGTGTTGTGTGTTATCTGGCTACTTTTGGCATGGTTACCTTCCATTGGGCGTCCCGCTGGTGGGCCGTGACATATCACATGCCCCTAGCCTTATTTTGCACAGATATTTTTTGTAAGTTTTTAGGTCAGGAATTTGTCGTTCCTTAACCGTTTGGGCATTCCATACCTTGGCAGCCATTTCCAGCGTGCTTCTCTCATGAGCTTTTATTTGGCTTCTGGTCTGCTTTAGTAGTGGCGCATTATTTGCTCTAGTAGCCCTTTGTGGTTTTGTTAGAAGTTTAATGTTTTGACTATAGCTATATGCTAATGTTTTCAGATGGATTATTCTCCTATTTTCTAGTAGTTTCACTTTGGTTCTTTTGTGTATGTCATAGGTGGGGTGCAGCTTGTCTACTCTTAGACAGATTTTTAGGGCTCTGTTCTGCAGTGTTTGCAGTTTTTTTAGTAGTTCTTTTCTCGCACCCATGTAGTTTACATCTCCATAGTCAAAATAGGGGAGCACCATGCCCTTGAAGATTTTTATTGACATTTCTTGTGTCATGTAGTCTCTTAGCTTTGCAAATAGCCACAGTTTGTGGTTTACTTTTTGTATAATTTTATTTATACATAGGTTGTAGTTTAGTTGGCTGTCCAACTCAAGGCCTAGGTATTTGTAATGGTCTACATTTTCTAGTGTTTGGTTTCCTAACTTACAGTGTAATTTTCTTTCTGGCATTTGTTTATGCGAGAAGAGTACTGTTTTTGATTTGCTTGTGTTGATGGTTATTTTGTTGGACTCACACCACTCATCTAGTTTTAGTAGGAGTTTATTTAGTTTAGTTATTACCTCCTCTTCTGTGGTGCCATTTGCGTATATGACTGTGTCATCTGCATATAGTTGGAGGCGTTCAGTTTGTAGCCATTTTTCAAGATCGTTTATATAGATTATAAAGAGTAGTGGCCCTAACACTGACCCTTGGGGTACACCACATGTGACAGGTTGGTTGTCTGATAGTGTATTGTTTATTTTTGTTTTCTGTTGCCTGTTGTTCAGGTAGCATCTTATCCAATCCATAGTGTTGGATTTTATGCCCATGGTTTTTAGTTTTTCCAGTAGTATTTTGTGGTCTACTGTGTCAAATGCTTTGCTGAAGTCAATGAAGGCGGCTCCAACTAATTGTTTTTGGTTCATTGATGCCATTATGTCATTTGTTAGGTTAGCTATTGTTTTTGATGTGGAGTGCAGTTTCCTGAAGCCCCCTTGTCTTTCGTTTAGTATATCATTTTTTTCCAGGTGTTCATTGATGTGTCTATGTAACACTTTTTCAATGAGCTTGCCTGGGGTTTGAAGAATTGATATTGGCCTGTAGTTTCCCATGTTTTGTTTGTCTCCACCTTTGTGAATGGGGGTGATGGTTGCCATTTTCCAGGCTGAGATAAAACGCCCCTGCTCAAAGGAGATGTTGAATAGGTCTACTATGGTGGCCGGGATGGCTTGGAGTGCCTCTTTCAGTATTTTGGTTGGTAATTCATCTATTCCACTTGGTTTATTCGTGTCTATGTCATTTATTAATTTTTTTACTTCTATCATATCTGTTTTGCAGGTGGGGATTTCATTCTCCACAATTCCTGATCTGTTTTCCCATCTTTTTTTGAACTTTTCTGACAGCTTTTGCCCTATTGTGGCAAAGTGTCTGTTCAGTTTGTTTGCTGCATCTTTGTCTGTGAGCATTGCCCCTTCGTTATCTTGGAAGTTTGTATGCTCTTCTTTGTAATTTTTTGGGAATAATAGGTTTACATTTTTCCAGAATTTGTTTGTGTTGCTTCCCCAGTCTTTGTCCTGCTTTATTATGTATTTCTTTTTTGCTGTTCTCACAGCTTTGCGAGAGTTGTTTCTGGCGATACGGTAGGCCAGTTTGTCTTCTATTGTTTCTGTGCGTTTTGCTTTATCACCCAGTTTACTTTTGGTTGTGATGAGTGTTAGCAGGTCTTTGTCTACCCAAGGGTCTTGGTTTTTCTGTATTTTTATTTTCTTCATGGGACACATCTCATCAGTTGATTTTCTTATTTCTGTGATGATGTTGTCCCAATAGATATCAACATCATCTCTGTTTTGTGTGATGTTGTTTATGTTTTGGTGCAGATGATTTTTTAATGTATCTTCTGAGTAGTTTTTTAGGGACCTGCCCATTTTGTATTCATAGTGATTTGTGCTTTTGAGCTTTTTCCTGGTTACATATACTAGTTCGTGGTCGCTTATACCCCAGCTTCTAGTGCCCCATTTTGTGGCGTGGTTTGAGTTGGTTAATATTAGGTCTATTGTTGAGCTATTGTTGCTAAGCCTTGTGTTTTCAGTGATTAGCTGCTGCAGGCCTAAGATCTTGATGGTGGTTTGCAGCATTAGTTTATTTTTTTCATTGCTGCTGTAATTCACATTGAAGTCCCCGAGCACAAAGATTTCTGCATTTGTTGATTTTTTTACAGTGTTTATGCTCTTTTCTAGTTCTTCAAGGAATACTTCAATTTCACCTGACGGTGGCCTATAGAGGCTTGCTATGGCTACATTTGCTTGCTTTTCGTTTTTTATTAGGCACCATAGTAGCTCTATGTGCTCATTTGAGAGATTTGTTGGTTTTAGCTTTTCAGTGTCTAGGTTTTTGGTGGCTTTGCAGTAAATGGCAACACCTCCACCTTTCTTTGTTTGGTTCATTGCATTAATGTGCTGTCTGTCATTACGTACAAGCCTATATCCGTCTATATTTAGGGTGTTGTTTTGGTGTTTGTCAGTGAACCATGTCTCTGATAACGTTAGTACATCTAGCGTTATCAAAGGCCGGTTGCTCTCATACCATCTCTATGTGGTGTGGGAGTTTAAAAATCTCTTGGGTCGGTAAAAGTGTAGGCTCGGGCTTTCTATCGACCAGCAGTGGAATGAGGAAGACCAGTCGTCTATGACTGAAATTTCCCCTGCTTAAACAACTAATGGACCAAAAAAACAAAAAAAGAAGAAATTAGACTCGACCACTTTGAGGCTTCATCTGTCCCTGTACCTAGATAAAAGATTCACCCCGTACATGCAAGGGGTGAAAACCAACCCATTAGAAAAAGTGGCCAAAATTACCTACATGCTGAGTAGCCTAAATGAAATGAGCAGATAAATTCTTAATTTAAGAAGCAAAATGTATTTTTCACATATATCCCGCTACTCTTGATTTGAAAGATATAATAAAATATGTAGTTTAAGTGAAATCGATGGCATTCGATGGTCGCCATCTTGTCTTTTTGCATTCTCTCCCATTTCACCAACTCTGTGACAATATAAGTAGCCATTTGATACTGGAACCAGGGATTCCACTTCCTATTCCATACTAAAGCTATGTTCGCCTGTATTTAGATTACGTTGTCATTCATCCCTACTACAAGTATAGGGTGAATCATTTACCCTGTACCCTGAACCATGTTAAATATATCTACATAAATCAGTTCTATCACTACTTCTGTTTACATAAGGACTTCTTACAAGCCCACTTGACTATTGCTTTCAGGTTTCAAAAGTCGGCGACAGCGTGAGATTTACTGGACGCTGTTAAACTACGCGCAGCAGTTCTTTGCCTCTGACAAGTAAGCTCAGTCTTCAAATCAGTCTTTTTTATATTTTGTTGGTACAGTAGTTCATTAAATGGGGGAAATTTCAATCGCGGATGATTGGTTTTCCTCATTCCACTGCTCCTTGTTGTATCCTAATAATGCTGAGCGCCTGGCTAGGAAGCGACAAGTTTCAATTTTTAAGTCATTGATTTGACTCGACAAGGGTTTGACTCAACCAGGGTTCAAACCTATGGGTTAGAATCCTACGATTTTCCAATACGGGAGACGGACGCTCAGCTCATTCGGTCATCCCGTCTAGTTATGACCTTAGATATTGCTAGGATGTAAAACAACAAACAAGCAAACAAACAAACCTTGTCCTTGGATTGTGTCATTGAGACCTGGCGGCTTTGTGTTGTAGCAACGCCGACTTCTCCATGTTCGACTCCGAGGGCAACCACAAGGACCTGGTCTTCCAGGACTCGACAGTTCGCCTAGTCGTCCTTCCACTGGAAGAACAGAACTACCAGGCCTACTTGGGGTCAAGGTCAGTTGGGGCGCGGGTCAAGGGCATTCGATTCATAGCTGCATAAACCGATGAAAACATCAAATTTTCAAAAGTAAAGCAATTATCTAGATTTTATTCTGAATATCTAACTTAGACACTGGTGCACTTCTTAAATATTACTATGGTGTCAGAGTTTTGGCGTGCCTGTCAAAATTAATTGTGCATGGTTGCACTTCAAATATCTCAAAAGTTAAGCATTAAAAATAAAAATAACAATAACTTCAAACTAAAGTAAGGTAGATTATAATGATCAACCTAATAATGTTTATCTCAAAAATGACAGAAACTCAAAACTATCAGACTAGGCAACTTTAATGTGGCACACAGTCCGATGGATTAGAATTTCTGGCATTTAAAAAAAAAGATACTTGCTATTTATTTTTTTTAGGAATAATTGATTTGATAATCAAGAACATTCTGGAGTGGCCATCTTGTATGTTTCCATTCTCTGCCATTTGACCAACTCTACTCCAGTATTGATCAATACTACACATTGGAATCACTACCTCCACAATTGTTTGCTACTTGAAGTTGAAGCTGTTTTTTGCTCGTAGTTAGACTAGGTTGTCATTCGCCCCCTACTCTGAGGTAGGGGGGGGGGTGAATCTGGGGCCACCCATTCCTGATTTTATTCCTGCTTTCTCTTTTGTTACAGGTTTGTCCGTGCCATGCAGCGCATGCAGAGCATCGACTCCATTACTGAGTCCAGTGGCGCCACCAGACGGGACGCGCCCACACTCCTCTGCGTCCTACTCGCAGCCATTGTGACAATAGCCTCGAAGCTCGCCATGTAGGTCTAGCTTTGGAACTTTTTATTTCTAAGCAACAATTACATCTTTTATCTTGACCTTGGTTCATCAATGAAAACGACCCACTTCAAATGGATGATTTTAAGACTGTTTATAGATTGTAAATTTAGCCCAAAAATGTACTTATTGATTTAAAATGGATTATGTTGTATATGTAAATTTACCCTCTAGCTTAGTCTAAGCATATATGGATGTTTAATTATCCATGCTCCACATTCCTTAACGTGTTCTTTCTATGTTTGTCTTGGTATGGTACGATGGCTTTGCTCCCCAACGATAGGAAATCTATAACCCCTCCCCTCCCCCCGTCGCCCACCCCTGGTAAAGTATTCCAACTATGTGGTGACGTCACTGCATATTAAAGCTGTATACTCTGATGAAATCCCAACATTTACTAAAGCAAAACACCGATCTAAATTTGACCCAGCATAGCTGTACCCCCTTTGTTATGCTTGAAAATGGGCAAACAAAGCCTGTCTGGTATTTCGGTGTGCACATCCAAATTAATTCCACATGTTTTCACTTCAAATATCTCCAAAGTTAAGCCTTTACGATATAAGCTACTTTAAAATAAAGAGAACAGATTATTATAATGTTCAACATAATGTTTATCTGAAATAAAAAAATGGCAGAAGCTCAAAAACCATCAGATTATATAACTTTACCATCATATAGGTAGTTTGTTGCCAAGGTAAACCAACTTAAAGTTGCATAATCCGATGGTTTTGAGTTTCTGCCATTTTAGAGATAAATACATTAGGTTGATCGTTATGATGTACCTTACTTTACTTTGAAGTAGTTTTTATTTTAAATGGCTAACTTTCAGGATATTTAAAGTGTGAACATGGGAAATTGATTTTGGCAAGCACGCCAAAACTCTGACACCATAGGTTTCTGCAGTAACGGGTTCTATTAAATTGCCCCAGTATTCGCTTCTATGTGGCCACAAATGTTTGATAAGTGCATCAGTATCTAATTTAGATATGTAGAATCAGATCCTGATAATTGTTTTGGTTTTGAAGATTTGCTGTAAAGTAGTACCAGGAACTGCTTGGAGAAGTTTAATATTACAAGCACGGAATGTAATGTAGGCGAGTGCTGGTGTATATTATTTTTAATATATAGCATATTTTGCAGCAGCATCGTCTTATGCCAATTATATTTAGCCTTAGGTTTAAGATAAATATCTTGATGATACAAATTAATTAATAGATTATGTTTACTATTGGTGTGTGTAGAGAGTACTAAAGTGACAGGTGTTCCATTCCCAGTGAAAATAAAAATGTTTTTATTGGTTTAAAAAATATTATTTTTATTGACGTAATAATGCGTGGACACTGCCAATATTTGAAGTACTGTTTCATTTGGTTCTCTTTATATTTGAGACCCCCCATTGATGTGCGATGTATAGATTATTTCCGGATGAAAAGTGAGTATAATGAGAAAAGGTCTCTTAAATAACTTCTACCGCCAACACGCCCTCTGGCGACAGTGGAAGAACTAATGTAGTGGATAACAGCTTACTCGACAGTCTGTCAAAATGGTCCTGTAGTAGTCTGCACTGACCTCTCAGGCAAGGAGCTGCATAGACAGGTATACGTGGGTACTGTGGTGACATCATGGAGCCTAGGTGGTTTAATGGTTAGCACACTGCCCCGGAATGCAAGATATGTGGGTTCGGTTCCCACTCTAAGCACAGTATTTTCCCATTTTTATCACCCCCCCCCCCCCCCCCCCCCCCCACCAACGAGAGTCCCATTTTGGATTTCCAGCAACAGGAACTGATGTTGTGGATAGCAGATAACCGTGCAACATATTGGTAAGAATTAATGTGGGTAGCAGTCACTAAGGAACCATACTCTTGCGAAAAGGTTCTATAGAGGATATCCATCACCAACCTGCCCTCTGGTGGTAGTAGTGAAACCAATATGGATAGCAGCTCACTGTGCATGATATTGGTAACAACTAATGTGGATAAAGGCCGTCACACATCACCGGATTGGGGGAAAACGGAAAGAAACCGAACTAAGTCTGTTGATATCCGGCAAAGTTTGGTTTGTTTCCGTACAAGTTTTGAACATGCACAAAGCTTGGAATGGATGCCGCAGGATAGCAGGCGGCATCCATTCCAACAGATGATAAATCTGTGCTTCTGCGTTTCTTGTCCGGTTTGAGTCCGTTTAGTCCGCTTACCGTCAGTTGGCTAACCGTTCCATGTCCATTCGTCCAGCGGCCTTTGACCCGATATTGCAACATTTTGATACTTATCATGCCCGAATACCACCAGACTAGACAATTCTGTCTGTTGTTCAATCCGGCATAGTGTGACAGGCACTTTACAGATCACTGTAGTGTGACAGGCACTTTACAGATATTGGTAACAACTAAGTGGGTAGCAGCTCACTGTGTAGCGGGATTTTTCTGTGGAAAAGGTCTTATATATAGGATTTCCACCACCTGATGGCAGTGTCTGTGGTTAGCGAACGATTCACTGCGAATTATCTGAAAAGTCAGCGTAATGAATCAAATGGAAATATTGCACACAACCGAAGCTCGATTCCATGATTATTATTCCTGTCCAGTGATTATTCTTGACAGTTGATATCAGTTAAGAGCCGTTAGATGTTGCCAGGACGTAAAACTCCAACAACCAACCATCAGTTTAAGGGCCCCACTACACACGACTGTGGTTGTGCTAAAAAAGGCCTGATGTACGGGGATTATTTGCAATGTAAATGGCTTGGTATCCGAAACTAAATCTATGCAAAGCCAACTGTACACACATGACCTGATTAGCTTGGATAGCCTGGGTATAGTGGAATAGTAAACATTGGGGGTTTCTCTCCATTTGTCACAACTGTCTTATTGGCAATCTGCATTCCATTGTATACTCAATGATATTCAACATTTTCAGGGTAAAAGTGTTGTTGGGAGGGGGGGGGGGGGAACAAACGGAAATTGACTGAGGTGGGCGATAAAAGTCGGTCCAAATCCCATTCTGATCTGACCTTAGATGTTGTTAGGACATACACCCCCAAATAAACAGAAAGGTAAGGTGATTGCAGGGAGAGAAAAGAGAAATTGGCAGTTTAGGCGATAATATTAATAGTCACAAGGACATATGAGCACTCTCCAAGGATAGGCTGTACGGACTCATCAGATGTATGGAGCTAGGATAGTGGTTGGAGAGTACTTGATGAAACCTGACTTCCGGTAGTTTTCTGTGATTTCCTGACACTGCTAAGCCTATGACAGAATTTCCACGTTGTCATGGAAATCCGCTATCACTCAGTGCAGGCCCAATACCCGCCGGCTACTGAACACCGACTATCAGTGAGAGGCTGGGACAGTTAATTACCGTATTCTCGCGGGTTAAGGCTCATGCGTTGGTTAACGCCCACCCCCCACTTAGCCAATATTTCGTAAACGCCCACCCCTTAAACGCCCATGTGTGGGTAGCCTAAATGCCCACCCCCACTCTTCAGTGATTTGCCAATATAAATGCCCAGGGCGTTAACCCGCGAGAATACGGTATATATTTCAAGTCTTTCTGAACTTTTGTGATGATTTTTGGTAGTAGATGGAGAGAATACATGAAATCTTTCTTTATTGGTGGGGGGGGGGGGGTCTTCGGTTTTAGATGGTTTTTTTTCAGAAACCACGCAAATCACAGATTACCAAAAATATCAGAAAGCTATGAGATGGTGGATTATCCGTGTGTGCTATTAAGATAGCCAAGTACTGACGTCCGAATTGTTGTGTAATGTAGACGAATCGACTTCCCCGATTCCTCTTGCATGATTAAGTGGATTTATATGTAAATAGCAATGTACATATCTCGATTTTTTTAATGAAAGAATGATGATGAAATGGCTTATGTACGTACTGCCATCACAACGAAATAAAGTTTGATAAGAAAAACAAATGAGTGTCTGTTTTTGGATTTCTACAAACTTCAAAATCCAAACCTGCGAGTGAGGACAAACTTTCTCTTTGATAGAGCCACAAACACATGGAATAGGCTTCCACCCGAAATAGTTGACGCTCCACCACTAAATGAATTTAAAGCAGACTTGATAAATCTTGGACTCAGTATGGGTACAGTCAGTCCGCATGACCACTATAATTCACTCAACGAGACAAACCGACACGAGACATGAATATGAATTTAATATAACCAATATTTATTTAATAAAACAAGTCCGTGACCTCAAGGAAGTCGATCATACGTGTTCTGTTTGCTTATTCGGCGACATGGCCTAATCTTAGCTAGTAGAAATTGCGATACGAGAAACAGGATATACCCAGATGCTTATGACTAGTAACAATTCAGTTGCTTGTGGTCCATTATTGAACCAGTGATTCTTCTCTGTATGATAATTATACGGTACAACATTGAACAACTTACGCTAATTGGTGGGTCTCATTCCCCGATCCCCAGCGCTCAACCCAACAGTTGACCGAGCGCTGCGGGGGCGGCACTTATGTGTATCGACTGCAAGTATACTTTAACCGCTGAGCTCTTCCAGGTACCTGCTGACATGATGTCATTTATGGTCAAACCTGCCCCGTCACAGGCTTGAGCGGCCCCTCTACGCAGACTATGCAAGGTGAAACCTTTGTTACGGCCGAACAATTCAAATGATACTAACTTTAGCGCTCGAGCTAGAGCAGCAGTGGTAAGAGATCGACCACACGGCAGTAGGAAGGCCGGGCCATCTTCAGGTGGAGAAATGGTTTTAACATAGTTGCGCCAGGCCTTGACCGGACAACAGATTGAGCCGTGGAGAGCCGGCAACCGGAAAACTACTGGGGATGAGGATGCAGCCCTGGTTTTTGTAGAGCGAACAGTTACTGAGAGAGAGTCTATTTTAGATTCGATATCCTTAAATTTAAGCACGTGTGGATTATCCACCATGGAGCTCGAGTTAGGGACTAAGTTACTTTGCCGCAACAGAGTGAAGTAGCCTATCAGAAAAGCGGTAATTAGGACTACAGGAGCAGGTGTCATGTTACACAAGTACCCTATTATCTGCTTAAATTCAGAGCTCGTGATTGGGGGAGCCCTTGCTGGTACATGCTTTGAGTTTTTATACAAACCACGTTTAAACGTATTAAGTTCAGGCGCGTCAAATGCAGATCCATCACCCGGGCCGCCAACCACCCAGATTTTTACCGAGCTGAAATAATTCATACACGCTCCTGGAGACTTGAGACGGTCGCTAAGGAAGAGAATAAATGACAGCAGATCATATACAGACGGGGCATATGGATCTACTTTATGTTGTAAGCAGAATCCGATAAACAACGAGATGTGCGCCGCCTTGTTCTTCCAGGTTCTGGGAGCTAGTGCAGTCGTATATGCGTGGATAACTCTCTGGTGATGCTTTACCGTGTAGCCTGGAAGATAGAGCCAAAACATTTACTATCTTCCAGGCAAGACAGGAAATTCAAAATTCTAACACGGTCATGTCTATTTTTACATTAATCTGCCTCAAGTTCAACGTACGGCACAAGTCCTCAGCCTTCGCCCTACTTGTCTCAGAATGGGGAGCCCTACTCAGTGCGTCTGCCAGAACCAGTTCCTCCCCCGCTTTATGTGCAATCTCCAGCTCACAGTTTACTTTAGCCGCTATAAGCCAGATCTGGCGTGCACATGCACAGAGTACCTTGTCCCTGCCTCTCCCCGATTCCAAAACTTGCTGCGACGCAACATTATCAGTATTTACCCTGATGAGGAACTCGTGCGGGTTTGGAGGGAGAAGATATTTTACTGCATGAACGAGGTTAAGGGCCTCCAAATTATGTATAGGTAATGAACTGGACTGTAGTTCTTCGGAATATTCTGCAATGTAGAAACTATCAGGTGAAAAAGCGCCACCTGCTTTCAGAGTCGAGTCGCACTCGATCAGCCAGACTTCCCTAGGTTTATTAGGGATCAACTGCAGGCCATTGTAAGACGCCGCAAACTTCTGAAACCACTCCAGATCTAATAACAGATCCCTATCAAATTTGTGCTGACCGACATACGGCGAAGCTCGAAGAGCCTCCAATACTCGATTCGAGAACCTCGTGGCTGGCTTAATACACTTTGCTAGGTGTTGAAGCTTGCCAGCCAGGCTCTGCATCTGCTTCCTTGATGCTGTAGATTTCTTTCCCCAACCTTGGCATTCATCAAGTACGTCTTTAATCTTTTGCTGTGGCAGCGTAACTGTCATGGCCACAGAATTAATCACGAAACCCAACCAGACTATTTCAGTAGCAGGGGCAGAGCATTTCTCAAGAGCTAGAGCCAAACCTAACTTCACTGTCAGCTCATTAAACCGCCTATATGCCTCCTCTGCTTTCTTCCTAGTGGCTTCCACCCCCACAAAATCGTCGAGATAGCACAACGCAAAATACCCCTCTTGTCTGAGGAGCCAGACAATCGCACGAGTAGTTCGTGCACAGGCGAGCGCCGACGTCCGGCACCCAAATGGCGGAGCTATATCAACGTAGAATTTTCCATTAATTGAAATCCCTAACAAGGGAGTCGACAGTGGACAGACCCTGAGCTGCCTATATGCTCTAGCTAAATCAGCACCCCACATCCAGGCATTAGGGCCTAATTTAGTCAATCTATCCGACAGTGTAGACACTGAAGGCAATGTGAAATTGAAGGGGGCGCCCAAGTAGAACCCCTTAACAATGCCAGCATTCACACTCCTACCTGGAGGGAAACTTAAGTCAATTATAATTCTTTTATTCGTCGAGTTCTTTTTAGGACGTGTCATCATGGGGCTAATCTGACACCAAGGCCGAAAGGGCAATGCTTCGAACGGCCCCAGTAAGGCACCGTGACTAAGTTCCGTATTAATAAATTTACAGATATGAAAATCAGCCTCCGCAGCTTCCGAATGATTTTTAAGTGTTGGGGTGGGAACCCTGGTCGACGTATAGTCAATGGGCCACCCAAACTCCAAATGCTCTACTAGCAGTGTATCTGGATAATTTAACAACAATGCCCGCCAGGCCGGAATATTCAAACCCGAGGGCACCGCAATGCGAGCTTCCGCATAATTAGGGAGACCTGTCATCCTTACTTTATCATAAATGTCACGATAAATCCCCATGTTAAACCACGCCTCTTCTACACTAACTGGCCAGAAGGATAGTAGCGAATGCCTAAACAAAGCCGGACTCGGGGGAGGGGTAAATGTATAACCCGACCTCTTAACCGGCATCGATAAAGCAACTTCAATCGGGGCATCAAACCAATCACACGACATTTCCTGCAGCGGTACATCATGAACAACAAGGTTACTAGCATAGTCACAAACCCCACTTAACTTCAACGCATCCGTATAGGCCGACGGCACAACCACATGCGGTGCAAGTGGGGAGACAACTGATACAAGTTGAGCCGGCAGAACCCGACCATCGAGCGAAAATTCACCCGACATCTTGTTTACGTCTTGGTCTGGTAGCTTCACCACCTCAGCCTGACCCAGTTCCTTCACTAGGTCAGACCGAGAATCTATGCCAACATGGCTCGCTGTAATTGGCTGGGCCTCGTGGTCCAACCGGTCACGTGGTGGCGTGCTCTGCAGCACCACGTGGCCGCCGTTGTCACGTACACCCACATCATTATTCAACAACACATTAACAGGCTCAACCATTGTTACAGCAGGCGCAACCACGTAGGCGGGCAAAGTAACATAATTAGACATATTACTAGAACCTACCACATCCCTTCCTAACTGCATATCGCTCCCAGAGGACTCAGACCGATCAATAACACACCCAGACTTATCGTCTGATACAACAACAGATGAATTAGTATAAGACACCTGACTTACAGTAGCATTATCGGCAGTAGTGTCTGAAGATGCTTTTTTATCTAAAAACTTTCTCTTCTTCAGACAATCTTGCTCCCTATGACTGAGCACACGCTTGAACTTGTACGCGCACCACGCACAAATATGGGGCGAACGATCTGGGAGGACACCGTGAGAAGAAAGATTCCCACAATCCTTCCCCCAATTCCACAGATAGCACGGTTTGCCATCGCTATCACGACTGTATTCATCACGAGCATTGATAGGCGAGGGGTTCACGGGCGCAGCGGCAGCCGCTGCTGCTGGTGCTTCTTGCAGTGCACGGGGTTGGTGGTACTGCTGCCTGCTCACCTCATGTCCATGGTGCGACACTGCACGCGCCTGCAAAGCCCTGACCGACTCAGTGCAGACGTCCCTCTGTATATCCTTAACAGCAGCAAGGTTGGCCCACCCTTCGCGCAACCTGCCATCAGCAACCATTAGAAACACCTTCTCCGACCACCTACGACAGGTAGCCCAATCCCACGTAACGGCCATTAATGCCAAGTCCTCCTCATGTTGCAAAATAGCCGGGAACCACGCCTGCGGGAAACTAGGCTGTGCTACCAACAGCCTCAAGGCAAAGAAATACTCCGCCCACGTCGCCTCCCCCAAAGCAATCTTCTTGCAACCGTCCCCACGTGTTATAAAGTTATGAGGTAGTAAGCTCGTACCTTTCGGCTTCTGCAAAGCCTGCGACGACTCCAATAAGAACTCTGTGGTTAGTGGCGGCTGCGGGTGAAGCAGCTGATACCGGGGCGTCGGGTGCGGCGAGGCGTACACCGGGGCAGCCTGATGGTGGCGCGCAGGGGTGACCACGTGGCCTGTGCGAGCCACAGGTGTCCCAGGCGGAGGGGTGCACGGCACCGACGGAGCTGGGGGGGGAACTTGATAGAACGCAGCCGTCCTGGCTGTATACGACCGCGAAACTGACGGTGGCGGTCCCATGGGAAACGGTGACATGGGAGGAGGAGTAGGAGCACACACCGGCCTGGGTGTCTCTGGTTAAGGCGGGCGAGCAGCCGCCTCACTAGCTGCCGATGGCTGGGGCGGACGTGGAATTTGCGTGCCTGGAAGAGCTGCAATCTTCTCCAACACATTAAGCCTTGTAACAACACCCGACATCCTCCTATTTTCTTGCCTCAACCTCATTATCGTCCCTTGTTGTTCTGCCAACTCACGGACCGCCGGCGTCCCAGGAGGTACTGGCACCTGCTGTCCTTGCCGCCCTGAGCAGTGCGCCTCCTGCTCCATGTCCGAATCTTCCGACGACACACGCATTCTGCACGTGTCGCGCACTTTCCTCCTCGGCTGTCTTCTCGGGCTCAAAGACCTTTCCCTGTTCTTAGTAGGCGGTCTACCTCTTCTCTTCTTTGCTGGCGCCATATCTCCGCAGGCAGAACTTACAAGAGCTTCCAGAATGTGCGAATCACCACGAAACAGGAGCGGCAAGAGAGAGCGAACCTGCTGGTCTGACGGTCGAGGGAAAAGTGACTCTTTTGCGTACCGCGATGACCCAAGAAACCACGAGGTTCTGGTTGCCTCGTTGAGCAAATTACCCATGTTAGCCTCGCCAACATAACTAATTATGACAGGTTATATATAGACAGGCCGAATCTGTTAACAGGCTATTATGCCTGAATATATAAACAGAAGAGGGTATGTATATAGTACAATGTCATGGAGAATTCTATGACTCATAATTAAAGTTGCATAGTCCAATGAAAGCATAAACCTTTCTAGATTTGATTCTACATATCCAACTTGATACATTTTTAAGCATCTGTTTCTGCATAGAAGGGAATAATTGATTAATTAATTAATTAAATAGTACCTGTCACTGCTGAGGCCTATGGTGTCAATTTTGACATGCTTGGCAACATTATTTTTTCACTTAAAAGTTTAGTCATTTAAAATCAAAGTTACTTCAAAGTAAAATAAAGTAGATTATAAGAATCAACTTAATATATTTATCTAATAAAATAAAGAGGGAAAAACTCAAAACCATCTGATTATGCAACTCCTAAGTTCCATTTTAACAAGATACCTAATATTCCAATATTCTACACACACAAAAAGAAGAAAAAAAAGTATGATCAGACAGGAAGGCTGGATCGCTCATAGTGCTGGCGGGCTTCCCATTGGTTTGAACCGTTACTAGCTAGCCTGACTGACACTTGGCATTAATATGATATGGCAAGGACTGGTTGGCTGAGGGATTGATTGATTGGTGGTTGCTTTACGCCGTGTCGGCAGCATAGGCCATATTCACGGCGAGAAATTTGTTTTTGTTCAAACCATCGCTTTTACATGTAAAAGCATACAATCAATTTTGTGCCAATAGACACTCATTCGTTTTGAAAATTCAATCATATAGTTTCTGGTCAAGCTAAATAAAATTCTAGATGATAGTATTATTCACTAATGAAATTTGTTTAAAACGCTATATGAGGTGGTAAAAACCAGCTGCCCTCAAAAGGGCTAAAATGTTTTCTTGTTTTACTCTAGTACATAGGTCATACATGCTGTTTGCAATCTAAAATTGTTGGCGCAGGGCTATGAAATCCACACAGTTTAATAAAGTGTTTTAATGTCAGTGGGGACTGACATTAAATACCGCTGAGTGTCAGCGGTATTCTCCCACTGGTGCACTATAAAGGTATGAGTGCACACGAGTCGATGCCTGCCCTGAGATGTTGTTAGAACGCAAAGCCCAAACAACACGGGGGTTGGAGAGCGGAAGCAGGAAATCTGCAAAGTTCATATGAAGTTTGTGTGAAACCCACATAACCGACAACTATAACACAGCTGCCAACATTCGAAAATGGAAAGTGTTTTTATTTGTTTAAAAAAATCTTTTTCACACGAATTGCGAAATATTGCATTAATCGGGACATATTGAACACGTAACATATTTAGCTACAATAACTAGAAAAAATGTAAACCACAACATTTGTTCATGTTTATTAACACCAAACCATCTACAAGATGGCCGTCCTGATATGACCTTAGATGTTGCTAGGACGTAAAACAACCAACCAATCTACAAGATGAAAATGGGAAAGTGTAAATCTTTATTACGCAAATTGCACTATATTATGAATCGTGACATATTGGGCACCTATAGCATATTTCCATACAATAACACATCCAATTTTTTTTAGACTAAGATGTAAAACTATCAGTTGTAATAGTAACTGCATGCAAATCACTGTTTGATACTAAAAACATTATACACATATGGCGGGTTATTTAATGTACCAAGTGCGGAAAAAGGTGGATTTACCATAATTTTCCTTAGTGTGGGTGTAATGGCATAATAGAAGACAGAAAATGGTACTGATTCCGGAGAAATCCTAATGGTTGGCAGCTCTGCTATAATACTATAGTAGTCTGCACTGACCTCTCAGGCAAAGAGCCACATATGCAGGTGTGGATAGGGTGATGACATCAGGGAGCCTAGGTGGTGTAATGGTTAGCACTCTAGCCCCGCAATGGCAAGGGTGGGTTCGAATCCTGCTCTAGGCGCAACATCACCCTCTTGACAATACTCATAAAAAGATAAAACTGCAATGTAATTGACTACATGACAGTTCCAGTGGCGCAGTGCATTGTGGGAAGCAAAACAAACCCGTGAGAAGCACATGGCACATACTAATACACTGGGTGTAGCTATGAAATGTGCTACTTTCAGCTCATCTCAGCTCTTGTTGGAAACATAGAATACCAACGAAAAATATATATATAATAAATTAAGATATTAATCTTTTATCCAGCATTGCATTTACATCAATATAATATGCACATCTTATGCCATGTGCATTTAGATTTAGACAAATCTAGGCACTCAGACTAGTGTTAGAGCCATAGCCAGTCAGTTTTACTTATTTTATTCATGTTTTTATTTATATTCTATGGTTAATGACATATATAGAAATAGAAAATGAGTAGGGTTAATCAGATATTGGTTATATATTTCTTTGAAACAAGGTTTTGTTGACACATTTGACATTTTAATATTTAGAACAAGAATTAATTCTGGCTAAGCAATGGTGATGTAAACATCAGCCTGTAAAGTGACTGAAATTGTATGTTTCTTAGCCCAAAATGCTTAATTATGATGAGTTCTCTTAAACATATTCATTATATTATTATATTGCATCCTTCCGTCCATGTTTGTGCCAAATTGTTATGTATTTCTATTTATTTTGAATAAAATGTCAGTTTTGCCCTACGCGTATTGGCAAGCTCTATGGCCGTCTGCCTTTGCTTTGCTCCAAAAGCCGTTTTCAGCAGATGCGCACTCGGAACCGTGATGTAGTCTATTTTGTTGTTTCCATCACTACCTTCACAATACTCATTAAAAAAAATGTTTCATTGAAATAAAAAGATAAAACTGCAATGTATTTTTGTTGTTTCCATCACTACCATGACAATTACTAATTTAAAAAAAAAGGTTTCGTTGAAATAAAAAGATAAAGCTGTCATGTAATTTTGTTGTTTCCATCACTACCATGACAATACTCATTAAAAAAAGAAGAGGTTTCATTGAAATAAAAAGATAAAACTGTAATGTAATTTTTCCACGGCTTTTATTCACCTTGTTTGCTGCCAGTTTCCGGTAGGGTACAATATGTATAGGTAGAGACTGCGTTTGCTACATCAGGGATGAAAGTGGTCTCCAACCAAAAACGCGGAAACCAAGTCGGCGGTGAATCCTTTATCTAGGGTTTTATGTGATTGCTACATTTAAGGTCATATAAAAACGGGGTCGAGCTACACAACTGTTGTCATATATACATCGTGATTCCTTGGAATTTTGTTTAACGTTAATAGTTAAATATAAAAAAATCGCGGAAATCGGCGAAACTGCGGAGGTCTTTCATCCCTGCTACATCCAGCCTCGTTTTGCCGCTAACTGTACAGAGATCTAATGTTGCGTTCATATGAACTGGTCAATATGGTGTTTCCCACTTCACAACCTGTGAATTGCGTTCAAGTGACTTCACAACTGGTGAACACCACCTGTGAACACCACCTGTGAACTGGAGATTTTTTAAGCGGCTCGGTACTCACCACTTGTGAAGAAATGGCGGTGTCGCATTTTCTGCCGTCTGCCAGTTTCCGTGCAGTGCAAAACATTAGTTTTATTCAAAATTAATAGAAATCAAGAACCCATACCGTATAAATTTGATATAATCTTTTTGGTAAAGATGTTTTCTATATGTGTACCAAAGGATTTGTTTCTAGGTGGTGTGGTTTTAGAGATATTTCACTTTTTCTGTATGAAGATTGCTCATGGCCATTGACAATGCCTCTATTATCGCCCAGCATGAAACGTGTTTACCGTGAATTGCCAAATGAACGCTCTCGGTTGACATGGTCGTGTTCACCGGCAGTAAGTGGGAAGTTCACCATATTCATGAGGACCCTATGAACGCAGCATAAGTGTCGGTTAGTTGGGTATAAGCTCACACTCACAAAAGTGGCACAAATGATGCTTTACGATCTAAAATACACAGGATGACAAAATAAATCAGGAAAATACTTTTTTTAATGAATTTTGCGGACTTATAAAGTGATGGGAGAAGCCGGTGTAGCGGTTTCAGATCTCAGTGGGTTTGGAGTCTTTGCTCGGGGTTATGTGCATGCGTCAAAATCGAACAGCATTTCAGCGTATTTGATTAATTCACTCAGGTGACCCGAGTGACTTTTTGATGCATATATGTGGTCAAGGCATTAACTCTTGAGCTAAAATAATTTTAGCACACGGCGCTTGAATTTCTAGCAACTCGGGTGACCTAAGTCGCCCGGGTCGTGTTAATCGAATACGCACATGCGTAGAACCCCAAGCGAAGACTCCAAACCCACTGAGATCTGAAACCGCGACATGGGAATAGTCGCACATTTTGACCATATCCGGGGAAAAAATCGGGCAGATAAACAATTCGGAATTCCGGAAGATTCTTATCTATGAAAATAACAGGATTGGTCGATTGGTGGCTTCTTTATGCCGTGTCGGCAAGAGTTGTCGGTTATTTATTCAACCATCATAAAATAACAACAAAACAAACAAAAAACACATTCTAGCTAAATGCTATTGCATCACACTCCACTCTGCAACAATAAAAAAAAAATCCTTTTAATAATTGTTAAAATATCCATTTAGTTATTTACTTGAGTGGATGTTCAATTTACACAATGCCATTCATGTGCACTAACTGTTAAAACATGTCAATAGTCACTAGTCCTCCCATCTTATATTTGAAAATTCAATAATAAAATAACTTAATGATAAAAGTCGCCATGTATCATCTTAGTGTGTATGTATGTATTTATGTATGTACATATGTATGTATATATGCATGTACGTATGCATGTGTATATGCATGTATGTACATATGTATGTGTGTACATATGTATGTATACATGTATGTGTATATGCATGTATATGTACATATGTATGTACATATATGTATGTATATATGCATGTATGTACGTATGTATATACATATGTATGTACATATACATGTATGTATATATGCATGTATGTATGTACATATGTATGTATGTACATGTATGTATGTATGTGTGTGTATGTACATACGTATGTATGATCCTGAGATAGTGTCAGGCTAGGCAGTGACAAGTATCAATCTTATAATGCCAGGTACACACATAGCGTATAGGATTCGCGCACTAAAACTCCCGATCCGCTTAAAACTGAAAACGGGCCGATTCATTTTTCGAATCGTGAATCGCAATCGTAATCCTAGCGCACACCTACCGTTTTAGTCCTAAAAATCGCGAATCGCAATCGGTAGGTGTGCTAGGGGAGTGCACACCTCACGATTTTTGGGCAGTTTTAGATCGTATACGCTAGGTGGGTGCGGAAAAACGATCGTAAACGGTAGGTGTGTACCGGGCATAAGTCATTGGTTTGACTCGGCTGCGATTCAACCACCCGACCGTTTGCATGGGAAGCCTGCGCTCTACCGATTCGGCCGCCTCGTCCGGTGCGTGTTTGATTATGCATCATGTATACATATATATATATGCACCATTTGATCCCAATTTCGTCGGCCTGAGCTATACCTATAAATCTTTCTCTCCCCTCTCTACATATTGTGTCTCCACATAATGACAAAAACAATGAAACAGCGTCAACAAATATGAGCGACACAGACGATACAACATGGAACTTTGATGAGAACAACTTAAAGTATAAACAGAATACATAATATTCACAACGCTTGCGACATCTGACGGCGACGACGAACACTATGGTTGTGGGACCATTGCCACAGCGCATACAAAAGCTATGGAAATTACTAACTTTCAAATGCACGTATGTAAGTCAAATTTTGGGATATTTTGAAAATTCCAAAAGTATATTGCTTTTGGGTCATTGGAGCTTCCAAGAAAAATAAAATTTTCATGGTTGGACCCATTTGAAAATTTTAGGAGGGTACCAAACTAGTCAGTCACTATTAATACACAATATCCACAATGCATGCGACATCTGACGGAGAAGACGAACACCACGGTTGTGAGACCATTGCCACAGCGCATGCGTGTGAATATCATGTATTGAAACACCAAATTCTCGTTTTTAAAAAAAAAAAGGAAAAGAAAAGAAGCCCACTGAAATAACTAAGTGTGGCTTGTGGAACATCGGCTAAGTGAGGTGAACATTAAAGCGGAGAGTTCAGTATATGAATCGTTCCACAGACACGTCACGTGACGAACGCTGGTTTCGTAGAGCAGGGATGAAAGTTGTCTCCGGCTAAAAGCACGGAAATCAAGCCAAGATTATTTCACCGATGGTGAATTTCCTTGAAAACGCAGCTCTTCTCTCAGGATTGTCGATAGATGGAAATCCTTCCCTGAATCCATTTTCCCGCCCAAACGATGAACTGCTTCAAGTCCTGACTCAACAAGTTTGGGATACAAGAACGATACGAATTACCATAACCGTCCGTAGTAAAAGTTAATTATTGTAGGACCGAAATAACAACAGGCAAGCCTACCAAGTTCCGTATATTTGGAATAAAGGGTATCAAAGTATAGACTTAGCATTGTCAAGGAATCGCGGAAAAATGGAGGAAGTCAGGGCCGCGTTCAGGCGACGTCTCGGCGATGCTTTTTGGCCTATTTCCGTTCAGGGTGTGTCTCGGAGACGCCTCCCTTTTCAGGTTGGAGACAAACAGCGCCTCGAAAATGGCCGCCGCATGCAGTGGTTTCATCCAATCAGAGCGCAGCATTTCGATGCAAATGGCCGCCTCCTATGGGGGCGGCCATTTTCGAGGCGACCAACTGGCTGTTGTTGTTCAGACTAGCCTGACGTCACGGGCGCCTCCGAGGCGCCTCCGAGACGGAGCCTGAACGCGGCCCAGGTCCCAGCTATCCTTCTTATGACTTTATTATCGCCCACACCTAACTGTTCTTGTTTGGGTTTATGTTCTTGCAACATCTAAGGTCATATAAGAACCAGATTCGAACTAACCAATTGTTGTCCTATATATCCCGATTCTTAGGGATTTTGTGAACGTTATATCATGAGTGAATATGAAACAAAATGGCGGAAATCTGCGAAATGGCGGAGATCTTTCATCCCTCAGAGGCAGGTCAGATTCATTTGCTACAAACCACACTTACACACCTTGCTTTAACATTCAAATAGGACATCTACAAACCCGGAGCTTGGTCCCTGACTAATAATGCCGACTCGATCATATAAAAAACCAACAAACAAACAACAAAAACAGCAAGATAAAGACATGGCATGTTACCGTTAAGTTTTTAGCATACTTTAATTTAATCTGTAAAACATCAATTTAGTTTTATTCTGCTTAGCTTAATTTAATATTAAGAAACGCGCCAATTAAAAACGAAGAAGAAAAAAAAGGCCATATACTGCGACAACTTTGCATCCACACAACTTAGTCACAAGCACAATGTATCTAATTTACATAAATTAACCAGAATGCATCAGACTCAATCGACGCTTCCCCCCCCCCCCCCCCCCCCCCCCCCCCCCCACCTCAACCAGCTCCACCCACGAGCTAATTGGTTTGGTTGTTGGAGTTTCACGTCCTGGCAACATCTAAGGTCAGATCAGAACGGGCACCGACTTGTGATAGTGTGCACTCATGCGACTTTACAGTGCAGCCGCACTGAGAAATTAGGCTGCAAGCACCATGACCGGATATCCCACTCACTCATATTATCATGATACTGAGCTAACCAGTCCTTGCCCTATCCTTGTGCTAGGCTAGGAAGCGACAAGTATCAATTTCGTAAGTTTTGACTCGACTTCTTTACCGATTCAGCCACCACGTCCGGTACGAGCTAATTATTACCACGATATAGCGTAGCACTCACTAGTGATAACAATTATTTTTTATTTGTGAAGGGGAGTGTGTGTGGGGAGGGGGGGGGGAGGAGGAGTTGGCAATTTATTTATTGAAGCCCCAGTCACACTACGGCTTGCGACTGCTTGCAACCACTTTGGACCAAAGAACCCGCAGTCACTGGCAATCTCCTTGCGACCAACGCAACGGTCGCCGACCTCTGAGTGTTCATTTTGGTCGCAGAGATATTTTCAGTGCACTAGCTGCAACCTCCTTGCGACAAATGGTTAGTGATCACTCAGGGCCATTTTGCGACCAACCCTCAATTGTGGTCGCAAGCAGTTGTGTGACTAGGGTATTTAATACAGAGAAGACAATCCATTTAGGTACACCGATGTGGCGGTTTTAGCCGTGCACCAGTTTCAGCCGTGCGCATACCGTCAAACTCAAGGCATTGTCAATGGTCATGAGTCACTAACCATATAAATTTAATATAATGTTTTTGGTAAAGATGTTTTCTATATGTGTACCAAGCGATTTGTTTCTAGGTGGTGTGGTTTTAGAGATATTTCACTTTTCCTGGATTTTCTGTATGAAGATTGCTCACCACCATTGACAATGCCTTGAGTTTGACGGTACGCGCAGTGCAAAACATTAGTTTTATTCAAAATTAATAGAAATCAAGAACCCTAACCTTAGAAATTTAATATGATGTTTTTGGTAAAGATGTTTTCTATATGCATACCAAGCGATTTGTTAATAGGTGGTGTGGTTTTAGAGATATTTCACTTTTTCTGTATTTTCTATTTGAAGATTGCTCGACCATTGACGATGCCTTGAGTTTGAGTATACGCACGGCTGAAACTGATGCACGGCTGAAACTGCCACACCGGGCCTCCCAAGGGTCATCTATTCTCCAAAACAGGACATTACACAAAAGACAATATTTCATTATTTGTATGCTGGAAGTAGTGTTACCCTGCTAAATATATATAGATACATCGGCAATACCAACCCCCCTTCCTCCGTACCAACTCCACAAAAAGATGTACCAATAATGGAAATTCAGACAATAGGGGGTAAATAATTGCCAAAAAAGTAGTGCACTGTATATGGCATCTTACTGCTTGGAGAGCCCAAAGTATATTCTATTGCAGTAAATTGATTTAATATTTAATTTTGTCAGTTAGGCCTTTTTGTTTAAAACAAAAAAGATGCAAATAAAAACAAAAGCCACCGTCTCATTGATATATCAATACTGCATAGACCTACGAGTTCGCAATTTAGGGATGGAGTTGCCGCAGAGTTTTAAATTTTGTTGTTAAAGAAGCGAAAAACTGCATCTCCATTATAATTTCTGTGATTCTTTGGCAGTGCCATGGAGGGGATGTCTGCTTTTCGCAAAAAATTGTGGAAACCAACGGAAACGCTGATATTTCACCCCTGTCGATTTGCTTGTCATGAGTCCTATGAAGGGGAAATTTCCCCCGCACCCCACCACCATTTCCCCCCAATCCCCTATTTTTTTATGCGCATGGAGCCGAAGGCCCTATATATATATTATAAGACATGGAGTTGTTGATTCTGACACACAGAAGATAGGAAGTTTAGTTTCTGTTTGATAAAAACTAAACATTATAAGCCATAGGGATTCTATAACTGCAGGTATTCTGTTTGTTTCACTCAGCTTCGAACATCACATCCCTACACTACTCCAGCGCTACCACAGACATCACGTGACTGTCATGTGACGCGCAGAGTTAAATAGATTCATGATCTATGTGAGTGTCACCATACATATATCCGCCTGTCTCCTAATCTCAGCGGTGTCTGCCGCCACCCACCCACCCACTACCCACGCATTCATCAATCCATTCATCCATCCGTACTTACATGGTTAACAATTATAATTATGCAACTATATACAAAGTGTGTAATTCACGCAGGCCCTGCAATATTAGGGCGTGCGCTCAAATTCTGCTGCTCAAATATAAGATTACCCTCGCCTCCGCATTCCCCACCTCTTAAGCTCGGGTTCGGGGACTTCGGAAAGGTCCCTGCGACATCACTACTCATTGCAGCGTAAAATCTTTGTGAACCCTGAAGATGCGAGGTGTGGAGCATTGCGTTGGACCACGGTGAGGAGTGACTGCTTCTCCCCTTTCGCATGTGTGTTTGTGTTTGTGTGTGCTTGTGTGTCTGCGGTACACATGTCCAGGTAGGCAGTGGCGCTTTCATCGGTGAGTCGTGTCGTCCTCCACAAAGTCCTGTGCCTCCTCACGCATAACGCACTCCACGTGACTGACCTGCAGGCGTAGACAGAAAACACATCGAAGTCTCCTTAAAGTCTGCTATAGTAAATAAGGATTAGCTTACGATCAATGGCAAAGATTTTATGGGGGTCTTTTTGTTTTCTTTAATAGCCCAGTCACTATTTAACTGAACCTGTAGTTTTTGTTGTTGTTCATTAGTTGATTAAACAGGGGAAATTTCAATTGCGAACAATTGGTCTTGCTCATTCCACTGTTCGTTGCGCTCTCTCTTTTAGGTAGCGACAACTATGTCTCCGCTAGCTAGCGACAACTATGTCTAGGCTACGTAGCGACAACTCATTCGGCCATCCCTTCTGGAATGCATAAATGCTGCTTTCAACCAAAACTTGTTATCCCTCTGAGTATCTGACAATCTCAGTAATCCAACATTTAGTCCTTAGAAGAAAGTAGTTCGGATTATTGAGGGTTGATTGTATATATAGTCACCTCCTTCCTGTCCCTTACTTCTGCACCCTAAAACTTAAGTTGACTAAGTCGGTGATAGTCATTCTCTGAAATGACCGGATGAGGAACAAGCGAAAAATCCTCCACTCTTTTCACTTGTTTCCACCCAGAATCCCTTTCTCTCTTCCAATCAAAAACCACCCAGATATTCATCTAATCAGAGGCCACTCAGAATCCCTCAATCACCTTCGTTGAATCAGAGGCCACTCAGAATCCCTCACTCACCTTCGTTGAATCAGAGGCCACCCAGAATCCCTCACTCTCCTTCCTCCAATCAGAGGCCACCCAGAATCCCTCACTCTCCTTCCTCCAATCAGAGGCCACCCAGAATCCATCACTCTCCCTCCTCCAATAAGAAGCCAGAAAGAATCCTTCACTCTCTTTTCCAACCAGATATTACCCAGAACTCCTAACTTTACAAACATCAGCCTGCCTTCAGCCATTTTGACATGCAGGAACCCGATCAATCAACAACTGTAACTTCCTACCATCAAAATTTAATCCACAAAATAAAACTGTAATATTCCCCAATATCTGCTTGTGTTTCTTTTATAGATCATAAACAAAGGGAGAAAATAATGGTTTGCGGTGTAATATTGTTATGTTAGCGCACCTTGTTCCTGAACTTGACTCCGTAGAACTTGTCGGCAAATTCTAACAACTCGGGTCTGAATGTGGTTGTGATGAACTGCGCCTGTGAACATAGCTCATGGATCATGTCTGCAGAAGAGAAAAGAATGGGCCACAGTTAATATAATGTAAGAAAACTTATCGGGAAATAGGGCACGCCTTCCAAAATTGAGCCTATAAATCATGTCTCCATGACATAGGGGTCCGAGTGACAAAAATTAAAAACCCTGAAAAAATAGGGGGGGGGGGGGCTGGGGTCATGGCCCCCTGGACAATTGTTTAAAATCGTCTGCTCTCAGTCTTTGTACGTGGAACATGAGTTCCGATTTAATTTTTTTGTTCTTTCTCGCAGACAGGATTTTCCCCGTGCTGATTTGGAACTCAGTTTTCGCTGAAATCAGTGAATTTGCTGAGAAATGGTATGCCTGATGACGGAAGAAAAATAAGTGCCAAGTTTAACACAAAAAACACTGTTGAGAAACATCTACGGTCATATCAGGATGGGTATCAACTTGTGACAGTGCACGCTCATGGTAGCTTTCTAGTGCTGCCCCACTGGGAAATCAGGCCGTCAGCACTATGACCCGATATCCCACTCAGTCACATTATCTTGACACTGAGCTAACCAGTCCTTGCCCTATCCTATTAATGCCGAGTGCCAGGCTAGGAAGCCACAAGTATCAATTTTATAAGTCATTGGGTTGACTCCACTGGGAACCGAACTCCCAATCTCCCGGATGCGAGGCCAGCGCTTTACCGATTCGGCCTGGCCCCAACAATGAAGACTCATTACAAAAAAAAAGATTAATCTAATCCGTGTACAATAAACCATTTCCTGATTCTTAAAGCAAGGATGTGATCACCGGATTTAAAAATGTGTTTTTTTTTTTTACATGAATATTCGCTATATTTCAACAAAATCTTAAAATTCTAGAAATATTAGAATAGCTAGCTGAGAAGAGTGATTAGGGCTGAATGATGCTAATAGCCATCACTTGACTACAGTGGCCATCAGCTTCGATAACTCAGCGAACAGCTTGTTTCAATATAATCAAACCAGGACTAATCATATTCGATCATGATAATTCTGATTAAGTAAAGTTGTGTTGTCATATTACTGCCCTTTTAAAGTTGCATAGTCCGATGGTTTTGAGTTTCTGAGATAAATATATTAGATTGATCATTACTTTCATTTGAAGTAACTTTTATTTTAAATGCCTAACTTTTAAGATTTTGAAGTGCAATCAATGTGACACCATAGGCTTCTGCAGTAACAGATTCTATCAAACTAACTCAGTATTTCCTTCTATGTGGCGACAAATGTTTAATAACTGCACCAGTATCTAACTTAGATATGTAGAATCAAATCTAGGTAATGGTTTTAGTTTTGAAAATTTGATATTTTCAGCGGACTATGCAGCTTTAAACATAAACAAAAAGTTTTAAAATCAGGAAAATATGTGAGCAGTCGTAAAAAGAGGACCTGACCTGCAACAGCTTTCCTGTGTTGCGCATCGAGCGCCTGGTCGATCTCATCGAACAGGTAGAACGGTGCTGGGTCACACTTCTGGATAGCGAAGATGAGAGTTAACGCCACAAGGGACTTCTGGCCTCCGGAGAGCTGCTGCATGTCTCGCATCTCAGCGCGGTTACCGGTGAACGACACTTTGATGCCAACACCGGTGAACTGTTCGACAATGTGTGCCTTCCCCGTCCCAGACATCTTATCGCCTTCGTCGTCCTCCCCCTACCGAAAGGCAAAGATGGAGATAGCAGTGTGATGTAGTTAATCCATTAGTGTTCCCATTCTTTTTCAGGCTTCTTTTTGAATGACTTTTTGAGTACTTTTTAAGGACCATTAAAACTGGTTTTTAAGGACCAAAATGAAGAAATTCCACATCTTTTTCAGCATGCAATAACTCCACGTTCCGAGTATGCTCCACTTGCCCATCAGGCAGAGACAAATTCCAATGTAATCTTTGGAGGACAGCCAAGTTTGGCCCAAAATTATTGTCTGTCTGCAATAACCCTGAGAAATTATTTCAAAATGACACCTTTCAAAGAACATATGAAATGTCAGGATATAACATTTTCAAAACTTTTCCCCAATATACTGACATCCATAATTTGTAATGACTTTATACTTTTTGTATAATAGTACTTAATTTTTGCATTTACAAAAGTTAGTACGTTTTAGGTTTTTTTATGACCAGTACCAACCTTGGGGTAGTACTGTTGGTACATTAATTGATTAAGCAGGGGAAATTTCAATCGCGGAAAATTGGTCTTCCTCATTTCACCGCTACTTGCCCTATCTTTGTAATGCTGATCACCAGGCTAGGTAGCAACAAGCCATTAGTTTGATTCGGCCAGGGTTTGGATCCCACGACCTATTAAAACTGGAAGCGGACACTCATTCGGTCATCCTGTCTGGTGAATTAAACTAATTAACATAATATGTTTTGCATTCCATGATCTATTAAGAACTTTTTAAGCCAACTTAATCAAAGATTAAAATAATTTAGTAACAAAACATGCTTGCATGAACTACACGGGCAGTGATACTGTGGGGATACACAATTTTCTTCCAATTAAAAAAAAAAAAATCACTGGTTCCCCAAAGCAGCTTTAATCTAACGCCTTACGCCTGAGCAGCTTTTTATATGCGCGTTTTGAAATGACCAACCTCAAAGTCCCCTCGTTTCATGACAAGCACACCATGGCCCTGCGGCGCCAGCTTCTTGAAGATCTCGGTGAAGTATTTCGACACCTGTTTGAACGTAAGCTGGATGGCTTCGTACTTCCGTTGATCTAAGTGGTACATCAGGTCGCGGATAGACTACAACACACACAAAAGAAAACCCGAACAGGTTATAACAGTCATATCATAAATCATATTTTCGCTGATCAATTATCTTGTCAACCCCATTAAAGTAATTTTAATTTGATTATATTTGTTAAATTTTACATTTTCAATCGCGAACAATTAGTCTGCCTCATTCCACTGCTCCTTGCCCTATCCTAGTAATGCCAAGTGCCAGGCCTGGTAGTGACAAGTATAATTTTTTACGCCATTAGTTTGACTCGACCAGGGTTTGATTGAACCCAGATTCGAATCTCATGGCTTGCCATACAGGAAGTGGGCGCTCAACACATTCGGCCATTCCATCCATTGTCCGCTCAACACATTCGGCCATTCCATCCATTGTCTGCTCAACACATTTGGCCATTCCATCCATTGTCCACTCAACACATTCGACCATTCCATCCATTGTCCACTCAACACATTCGGCCATTCCATCCATTGTCTGCTCAACACATTCGGCCATTCCATCCCATTGTCGCTCAACACATTCAGCCATTCCATCCATTCTCCGCTCAACACATTCGACCATTCCATCCATTGTCCGCTCAACACATTCGGCCATTCCATCCATTCTCCGCTCAACACATTCGGCCATTCCATCCATTGTCTGCTCAACACATTCGGCCATTCCATCCATTGTCCGCTCAACACATTCGGCCATTCCATCCATTCTCCGCTCAACACATTCGGCCATTCCATCCATTCTCCGCTCCACACATTCGACCATTCCATCCATTGTCCGCTCAACACATTCGGCCATTCCATCCATTCTCCGCTCAACACATTCGGCCATTCCATCCATTGTCTGCTCAACACATTCGGCCATTCCATCCATTGTCTGCTCAACACATTCGGCCATTCCATCCATTCTCCGCTCAACACATTCCCCGCTCAACACATTCGGCCATTCCATCCATTCTCCACTCAACACATTTGGCGATTCCATCCATTCTCCGCTCAACACATTCGGCCATTCCACCCATTGTCCGCTCAACACATTCGGCCATTCCATCCATTCTCCGCTCAACACATTCGAACATTCCACACATTCTCCGCCCCTTGAATAATATAAAAAAAAGTTTGGCGTGTAAACATGTCCACATGAATACTACTGCAAAACCTGTCACAAGGCACGGTTTATATGGAGATTAGCCTAATGCGGCCTAGAGGAAAAAGTTGAGCTTCCTCATATGAGGCCCCCCACACAGTGTTTTAGATAGCACTTCATTGTGCAGCAGGCTCTGCGGGGAAATTTCATTGCAGACTTCCACCCCCAACCTGCCTTCTAATGGCAGCGGCCGGAACCAAAATGTGGGTAGCAGATCACTCAGGGTCCGTACACATGTGAAGATATGGAATTCAAGGCTATTTCAAGACTGTTTTTGATAGGAATTCAAGACTATTTTCACTTTGATTTCAGGAAAAAAAAAAACAATGGCGAATGGCAATTTTGGACTAATTTAGATCAGTGGAATTCAAGGCTTTTCATAACTAATTACCCAAAATAGGTTAAATTCAAGGCTTTTCAAGGCCTTGAAATTCAGTGGAAAAGGTCTATTTAATTCCAAAATAAACGATTTGATTAAAACAAAACAAAGCAATCTTGGGGTGGGGGTTGGTGGAATTTCTCCATTACCTGATGCGCGCTGTCGAGTTCATCCTTCCGCTTAATTAGCTTGTCCTTTTGGTCTGAGAAGTTGACAAACTGGTCGAGTGCCTTCTTGTTGACGTGCGAGTACTTCTTGAGTTCCTGGTTGGCGTGGTCAAGCTTCTTAAAGAGCTGCTTGATGCTCAGGTCCTGGTACTTCTCGAAGGCGTCGCTGGGCAGCGAACCCAAATCGCGGATCTTCCGCATGCACTCGTCTTTCTGTGATGGAGGGAGGGCACATTGTGGGTGTTACTGCTTACAGCAATGCAAAGTATATTCTTGTTTGTTTGTTGTGGTTTTAAATCCTAACAACATCTAAGGTCAGATTGTACATAATGGCGTCTGAAGCCAGAGGAACTTTTAGGGTCGATACACATGTGAAGATATGGAATTCAAGGCTATTTCAAGGCTGTTTTGATAGGAATTCAGGATTCACTTGGATTTGAAAATGGAAAAACAACAATGGCGAATTCGGACTAATTTAAATCAGTCAGGACAGTTTAATGGAATTCAAGGCTTTTCAAGACTAATTATCAAAAAAATAGGTTAAATTCAATGGGACAAAGGAAGTTCAAGACATTTCAAGACTTTCAAGGCTCCGTACAGACCCTGTTATACTAGTCTTTATAAGACTAATTGAAAAAAAAAGGGGAAAAATTCAAGACTACTTACTTCAAAGCTATAAAGAGCAATGAGCACACAATTTTATTTATACTTGGCTCTCCCAACACCGACAATGACCGACAATGACACAGTGTTCAGACTGGCTATCTACCCATATGCGTCAATAGTTGGAAGGAAGTCAACAATAATTCAACTGCGGATTGATCCCATCATCTGCCTTTCCAGAGGAAGTGGACGCTCTATGCATTCGGTCATCCTCTCCATTCACCGGCTATCTTTCAAGTGTGTTTGCCTGATGTACTTCACACTCTTCAATGCGCTTTCCTTAAATATTTATCGAATACGTTACTTTGCTACAGGGGCGCTTTCTGCTCAGCTGAATGGCACTTGTGTCAAACAAAGCCATCAGAATATGGTTCCATCACAAAGGCAAAATAGCCGGTGTAAAAATAAAAATAAAAAGAGAAAGATATCTTTTCACACTTATAGGCATCATAATAGTTCTCGTGTAAAGGAATAGTGCTTTCAAATAGGCCATCTGAAATAATTCTTCCCACTCACTCAGATTATTATACATGCCTACGCATATGTGAAATTGTCTTTCGACCATGCCGCAGCCTACTTTACGCCTGACCCGCTAACCTTTTTGAGTAACAAACTCTGCTTATTGGTCATCTTCTCGAGTTCCTTCGCGTCCGCATCGATCTTCTCCTGGTGTTCACGTTCCTGCGCCTTCCATTTTTCCAGCTGACGCTGGTGTTCGCGCTGCTCCTTGTTCAGGTTCTCCATCTTATCGTCCAATGCTGTGGGAGAGAACCAACATAATACTTTAGTCTGTAGCGGGCTCAACTCGAATGATTCAGATAGTTTTTTAAACATAAAAACATACCCCAAAAAATTGTTCTTTAAAATTGAACATCTTTTAAAATGATGACGCACGTCGGCGAACATAGGTTAAAAAGAAAAGTCATGATTTTAATTTTTTCATGATTGTCAAGGATCTTTAGACAAATTCCGGGGCTTTCTAGGCCAGGAATCATGAATTATCAAATTCCAGGACAAGTTTCAAGGAACAGTACGAACCCTGTATGTACAGTGAAACCTCTCTAAATCGACCGACCATGGGACCGACTTTAATATGGTCCATTTAGGGAGGTGGTCAGTTTAGGGACTTTTTCATTTTGTGGCAATGGTATTGTATGGGCGATCGTTTGGGTCCCAAATAAAGATATCGATATAGGGGAGTGGTCGATCTGTGGAGGTGGTCGGTTAGAGAGGTTTTATTGTATATATAGTTACTTACTTTTGAAGTGAGCATTGTTGTCGTTGATCCTAGCGTTGACAGTTTCCAGCTCAGAATGAACCATATCCAGTCGCTGTTTCCGCTCCTCACTCGACATTTCCTGCAGATCCACGTTAATCCGCTCCTTTTTCTTCATCAGGTTGTTATTTAACAAGTTGTCCAGCTTGTTCTTCTCAGTCTCCAACTGCGAAGAATTGCGAAATGAGGCGGTGATTTTACCACATTAGGTGATGTATAAAGGTTTTGCGAATATTATTGTGAATGTAATAAACTCCCCGTATGAAGCTGTGTGAGGGAGGGGCGGGAGTGTGCCTTTGGAGCGACCTGGAAGGTGGGGGACTTGCTCAGAACCACCCGCAACCAGCCTCAGTCTAGATAGCGTGCCTCTTGGCTCACCCTCGTATGGAAATTTGCTTTTGAGTCCAAATAAACAGCGGTCTTTTGTGTACCAGCCAAAGCTTAGGTCAGGAGCTCTCTTCAAACTAATTAATGTCTTCTCTTATTTGGAACGATCAATAACAGGATTTAAAAAAACTTAATTTTGTATAACGATGTATAATTCATTATCCAAATATAAATACACGGAGAATACAGGAGCCATGGCTCCTTGGATTAATTATTGAAGTACTGTATTCTCGCGTGTTAACGCCCATGTGTGGGTTAACGTCCACCCCCTACTTGGCTAATATTTCGTAAATGCCCACTCCTTAAACACCCATGTGTGGGTAAACGCCCACCCCACACGTCAGTGATTTGCAAATTTAAAGTTTGTTTGTTGTTGTTTTACGTCCTAGCAACATCTAAGGTCATATCAGGACAGGGCAAATTTAAATGCCCAGGGCATTAACCCATGAGAATACAGTAATATGTGTTATTTGCTGTGGACCAATAGCAGCGGACGATGCATTCGCTGCTGTATGGGACGATAGTGGCGTCGCCGCCAGCTGGTGGCCGCCGACGGTACTATGAATTGAACAATAGCCAGTTAAATATATACAGTAAAACCTCTCTAAATTGACCGACCTTGGGACCGACTTTAAGTGGTCCATTTAGGGAGGTGGTTGGTTTAGGGAGTTAAAATAGGGTTACAATGGTATTGTTGGGACCTAAATAAAGTGATCGATATAGGGGAGTGGTCGATCTGTGGAGGTGGTCGGTTAGAGAGGTTTTACTGTACATGCATATGTATATGGGTCATTCTCAGACACTGTGTACCATACTTTTGGGTTCCACATTACATTATTAATGTTAATGATTTTGCCTTCTTTTTGGGGGGTAGTGAGTCACCCAATCCCCACGTCACGTCACATCACATGACCGCCTCACCTTGATACGCTCCTTGAGCGCCTGCTTGTTCTCGTTCGTGAGGTAGGTGATCTGGTCATTGAGCTTGTCCACCTCACGCTGGTCCTCCACCGACAGCTGGGCGAGCAGGTCAGTCCCGAGCTCCTCACTCAGCGACTGCGCGGTCGTCTTCATCGACTCGAGGCTCGACTGCAGGCTGCCCAGGGAGCGCTCCTTCGGGGTGCGCGACGTCTCGATCCGCTGTGCCTCCTCCTTCATCAGCCGCAGGTCACCGCGCATCTTGTCATAGATGTCCCTGTTGGGGTGGTGGGGATTTGTTTATTGAGGATTTACATCCTAGCAGCGATATTTGAGGTTATATATCTCAGCTCTACTTGTCCTTGCTGTTCTTAGCTGTACTTGAATCACTTGTTCCTGCTGTTCTCAGTTCTACTTGACTCACTTGTTCTTACTGTTCTTAGCTCTACCTGACTCGCTTGTTCTTACTGTTCTTAGGTCTACCTGACTCGCTTGTTCTTACTGTTCTCAGCTCTACCTGACTCACTTGTTCTTACTGTTCTTAGCTCTACCTGACTCACTTGTTCTCAGCTCGACCTGACTCACTTGTTCTTACTGTTCTTAGGCCTACCTGACTCACTTGCTCTTACTGTTCTCAGCTCTACCTGACTCATTTGCTCTTACTGTTCTCAGCTCTACCTGACTCACTTGTACTCAGCTCTACTTGACTCACTTGTTCTTAGCTCTACTTGACTCACTTTGTTCTTAGCTCTACCTGACTCACTTGTTCTTGCTGTTCTTAGCTCTACCTGACTCACACTGTTCTTGCTGTTCTTAGCTCTACCTGACTCACTTGTTGTTAGTTCTACTTGACTCACTTGTTCTTAGCTCTACCTGACTCACATTGTTCTTGCTGTTCTTAGCTCTACCTGACTCACTTGTTGTTAGTTCTACTTGACTCACTTGTTCTCAGCTCTACTTGACTCACTTGTTCTTGCTGTTCTTATCTCTACCTGACTCACTTGTTCTTACTGTTCTTAGGTCAACCTGACTCACTTGTTCTTAGTTCTACTTGACTCACTCGTTCTCAGCTCTACTTGACTTACTTGTTCTTGCTGTTCCTAGCTCTACTTGACTCACTTGTTCTTGATGTTCCTAGCTCTACTTGACTCACTTTGTTCTTAGCGCTACCTGACTCACATTGTTCTTGCTGTTCTTAGCTCTACCTGACTCACTTGTTCTTGCTGTTCTTAGCTCTACCTGACTCACATTGTTCTTGCTGTCCTTAGCTCTACCTGACTCACTTGTTGTTAGTTCTACTTGACTCACTTGTTCTTAGCTCTACCTGACTCACATTGTTCTTGCTGTTCTTAACTCTACCTGACTCACTTGTTGTTAGTTCTACTTGACTCACTTGTTCTTAGCTCTACCTGACTCACATTGTTCTTGCTGTTCTTAGCTCTACCTGCCTCACTTGTTGTTAGTTCTACTTGACTCACTTGTTCTCAGCTCTACTTGACTCACTTGTTCTTGCTGTTCTTAGCTCTACCTGACTCACTTGTTCTTACTGTTCTTAGGTCTACCTGACTCACTTGTTCTTAGTTCTACTTGACTCACTCGTTCTCAGCTCTACTTGACTCACTTGTTCTTGCTGTTCCTAGCTCTACTTGACTCACTTTGTTCTTAGCTCTACCTGACTCACTTGTTCTTGCTGTTCTTAGCTCTACCTGACTCACATTGTTCTTGCTGTTCTTAGCTCTACCTGACTCACTTGTTGTTAGTTCTACTTGACTCACTTGTTCTTAGCTCTACCTGACTCACATTGTTCTTACTGTTCTTAGTTCTACTTGACTCACTTGCTCTTAGCTCTAACTGACTCACTTGTTCTTGCTGTTCTTGGTCTCAGTGCGCTGCATCTCAGACACAAGCTGGTTGATTTGTGCCTCGAGTGCCTGCAGCTTGGACTTGTGCTCATCGTACTCAGTTTCGTGGTCCTTGAGCTGCTGTACACACTCCATCTTCCCCTTCTGAAGATCCAGGCGCGACTTACGCGTGTCGTAGTAGCCCCCGGTTAGTGCCCCGCGCCTTGAAACCTGGTCACCTGCAGCGAGCAATCAGAGATATTATTAACACTGAAGCAATGTGTATTCCACTGAATAGAGGATTTCTCTGCACCTTCTGATAAATTAAATTTAACAGTCTTCCATGATTATTATTACAGAATTCCAGGAGTTTTGAAGACCTAAATAACCCCATTTCATTGATTTTCTATGGCTGATGAAAGCTAGCATCCCTTCAAAGTACACCAATCTGATCAGGGATGATAGTGGTTTCAGGCAAAAAAAGGTGGAAATCAAGCAGACATTATTATCCCAACAGCAAATTTCTGTTTACAGCTACCATATATGTCCCAATAGAAGCACACCCCCCATTTTAAGATTGAAAGCGTGCACAAATTTACGATCATATTCAGACTGAATGCACATAAAATAAGACAATCCCACTTTATTTCAGAGGCACGACAAAAACAAATCCATGAAATTCTTTAACTTTGAATAGACGTGCATCCATGTGTCTGCACTCGCGCAGTGCACGTCTATTGGGACATATACGATATATCAAAAATACCCCAATCATCATGCTGTCGGTCGCAATGCGACAAAGACTGCTTTCCTTACTTGACTGCCGCTCTCCATTTAGCTCTCTGCTGTGAGAGTTGCGTCCATGAGTCGGTCTTAATGTGTGTCAGCTTCAGGTTTCTCTTGATGGTTCATGAAAGCTGCCTGCAAAAGTGTTGAAGTGCTGCTGGCTTTTGCAAGTTACCAATGGCACTCTCTCGGGGAGCAAATAGAGGTTTCACACCGGGAAGAAAATGTCAAGACAGGCGCAAAACTATTTGTCCCTGCAGTGGCTGGTCGGGAGATGTTGGGAGTTCCATACATCAACCGCCCTTAATGCTGCCACAGTGACATGGTTTTCTGTTTAGGGTTTGCTCCCTTAGCCTTCGGTTCTGTCAAGAACCTGTAGTACCACAAGGCAGTGCTTTACAACTCTGCAAGGCAGGGGCGCCAAACTCCCTGAGGTATTGCTATACCTGCAATACCTGCATACCGTAAATCTGCTTAAAAACGGAAAAATAGCCCTGCTGATTAGATACTGCTAGTACATATGCAACTGGGCCATAGTGACCAGAACTTAGAAGGGCTAGAGTCCAAATGTTAGCCCCTTAAATACCTATGTACATCAGGTACAGTAGTCGGTAGCCCCCCCACCCCCTCCCCTCCCAAAAAATCACTTTTAGTTTTAAGAGTTGAAAACAAGTAAATTAATACTCAGGGGTGATAGTGGTTTCAGGCAACAAAACCCAGAAATCAAGCCGAGATAATTATCCCGACGGCAAATTTCCGTTTACACATATATCAAAAATGCCCCCAGGCTGCGAAAAAACCCTCGAAAATCCACTTAAAAATGTAAAAATATCATCCTTGATACATTTTAATATGAGAAATACAAAATTTCACGATTTTCAAACATTACCAATAATTGTCCAAATGTCATGAGTCGGTAATATTCAATGATTTTCAAGAGCCGCCTAAACCCTGAAATAAAACCATGTTCGAACCTTGCAGAGATGCTGATATAAATCACATCTATTAATAAATCCCTCTTTGAGCTTTCTATTACATCAGAAATCAGGGAACAAATCTGATTTGTGTGAATGTGTGGAGGCGGGACTGTGGCACTCACCATCCAATGTGATGCAGTCGAGGTTCTGCGTTCGCGCAATCTGTGTGGCCACTTCCATGGAGCGGCAGATGAGCGTCTTACCGAACACGTGTTTGATGGCAGGCGCGAACTGGTCGTTGAAGGTCAGCTTCTGGATCATTGGGATGGCATCCTAGAAAGTAATCACAGCAACCTCGAGTTAGTTACGCCTCATGGATTGCGAACAGGCCTAAGGCATTACAATTTATATATTTTTTTAATGTATATAAACTAATTATATGGATACTATATATTATATATATTTCTGAGCGATGAGCGAATGCAGGAGCCGCAAGCCGGGTGGAGTCACCGGGCTCAGACCGTGTTACTAAGGGTATGTTGACATGCTTCTGTGAATTTATACTCGCATAATTTGTATACATCACATATATTCATTCGTTGCACTGTGAATGGATGTATTTGACTGGGCCTTTTCATGCAAATATAAAAATATTTCTTTACAAATTCCTATTCGGCTGGGACCGGAAGTGAGTTTCTATATGTATGATTTGAATGCGTGTTGTGGCTCCATCCACAAGGCCACGTGGTGTATTTCAACATGGCTGATATGGAAAGGTTGAAACATTCAGTAGCTTCAGCCAATCAGAGCTGTTCTTTTCGATTGCAAATGGCAGGGCGCCACCCATAGGTGGTAGCCATTTGCAATGGAAACAAACAGCTCTGATTGGCTGAAACCACTGAAGCCATTTGACTGTTCACTGCGCAGGTGGGCAATGCCTAAATTTTGCGAATGGAAAGGTCCCAGTCGAATACGTCCAACGATTGATTGATTGGTGGTTCCTTTACACCGTGTCGGCAGCACAGGCCATATTCACGGAAAGAATTGTCTTTTGTTTTTTTATTCAACCATCGCTTTTACATAGAATATAAAAGCATACAATCAATTATGTGTCAATGGACAATTAAGAATTTAAAAAGCTCATAATTCAGGGGTCCCAGAGACAACAATTTTAAATCCCTGAAATACTAGGGGGCCCTGAGGGCATGCCCCTGGAAATTTGTTAAAACCTATGAGCTGCTAAAACCGTTGAAATGTTGTAATCTGGCACTGACTTGGACATATTTTGGTAATGAAATTCCAACTCTGTTAAGACTTCAAGACTAACAAATAATTATAAGTACAAGTTTTTTCGTTCACGGACAGCATTTCCCCACGCTGATTTAGAAACTCGCTGAAATCAGCGATTTCACTGAGAAATAGGATCCATGCAATTATATAATTTGTGGCCAGAGCAGCTGTCCTCAAAAAGGCTCAAATGTCTTATTGGTTTACTTCAGTAAAAAGGTCATGCATACTGCCTGCAGTGCAAACCTGTTGGCGCAGGGCCTTAAGATCACTGTGAAGGGTGGCATACATTTGTGTCCGGGTAGCGGGTGTCGCGGTTGTCCAGCCTGTTCAGCGGCATGAAGGTCACCTCTCCGGGAAGCCGCAGTCGGTTCATGGCGGTCAGGATTCGGGTACCCGTCTCATCAGTGTCCACCACGTGGTGGAACAACCTGCAGCATTGAGTAGAATTATAGAGGCTGTTGTTTGTTTTACTAACTAGAAACATCTACGGTCATATCAAGACGGGTACCGACTTGTAACAGTGCGCACTCATGGCGAATTTATAGTGCTGCCCCACTGGGAGACCAGGCCACCCGGCAGCATGATCTGATATCCCACTCAGTCACATTATCCTGACACTGAACCAACCAGTCCTTGCCCTATCCTAATAATGCCGAGCACCTGGCTAGGAAGCAACAGGTATAAATTTTTAAGTCATTGGTTTGACTCGACCAGGGTTCAAACACACAAACCCATGGGTTCGGATCCCCCGACCTCCCAAAACAGGAGAAGGACGCTCAACTCTTTCGGCCATCACGTCTGGTAATTACAAAGGCACCGGACAGAAAGAACTACAGGGTTGTCAACATTGCAAAATGAAAAACTGGACGATCTTACTACACATCGAAGTGTAATACCACCATAAAACACGCACCATAAACCAGCCTTCTCCATAAGATGGGCCTCTGAGATTGGAGTTTTCGCATAAGCCGCATAAAAGAACAACACTTCTGATATTAAAAAAACCTCCCCTATAAGCTGCATCCCAACTGCATATTACAAATTTCATATTCTCTTCCCCCTCTATTAGTAAAATTTGATATTTTAATTGGGGCTTTCCCACATTACTCTCTCTTCTGGACTGTCAGAAAGATTCACTTTAACCACTTCAGCCCAAAACAGATTTGAAAATGTTCTCTTTTCAAAAACCTTTGAAAATTCAAATTGATTTTGTATGAAAGTAAATTGATTTCTCTTTCAAATGATACCAACATTAGGCGACTTGGTATTACTGGTTATGAGATATAAGATATATGGCGGGCGATATTCAGGCGGTCCCAGCCTGTAAGCGCGTGTAACTTGCGGGCACATTTGGGCCCTCCCATCCTTAAAGGGTTAAGTAACTTAAGCCAGCACAGAACCACAATTTTTCTATTTTAACCGAAGTATACTTGTTTAATTGTCAGCATACAATTTTCTTCCTGAATGATTAATTTAAATGTCTTACCTTCAAGGATAAAATTCGCTTTTCGACCTATAAAAGCGCAAATCTGACTTGCTGTAAATTTTATGCAATTCTCCAACAACGCTAAGCTTATGAAGGGCTTTCGCTACCCCCTCTTGGTAAATCGCAAAAGCGGTAAAAAAATGCACTAGACAACGCAAAGAACCCTCATCCCAGAATAATTTAGTTTGGCCGGTACCTGCTGCCAGCGGTGACTTCCACTGAGGTGAAGAATGTCTTGTTGACCTCGAAGTTCTCAATGAGCGGCCCGAAGTAGCCCTGATGAATGTTGGGATACTTCCTCTGGTCGCGGAAATACTGTAGAACCTTCTGGATACTGTCCATGCCGTTCAGGATAGCCTATATGGTGAGCGGGCAGAAAATCAGGGCTACTATGCAAGATATCGTCACTAGCAGGGTTCATGTATACAAAAAGTAGGCCATCAGATTCAAGAACATTCAAGAATATTTTCAAGGAGACACGCAACATTTCTATACCAAAATTGTGCAGACTGAGCAAACTCGGCAGGTGAGCAGGAGGGGGATGGGGGTAAGCAGAGCGAGGGGAGTGGGGTGGCTGGGGATTTAAGAACACCCAAGAACATACAGTTAAATTCAAGAAAATCCATGGGTACTCAAACCAAAAATCTAAATTCACTAACATTCAAGAGTTTCGATACGCGACAAGGAAGGAAGAGGCAGGGGTGGAGAAAAACACTTTTATTGAAAAGTGCTCAGCATACGAACAGGATAATTACAGGATAATGACAAACAGGATAATACAGGTCAAGTATAGTGTGAAATAGAATATAATGAACAATGTGAAATAAACTCAAGTTTAATTCTAAATTTGAGGGAGGGGAGGCGGGTTAGGATTGGTTGGTTGGTTTTTGGAGTTTTACATCCTGGCAACATCTAAGGTCATATAAGGATGGGTACAGACTTGTGAATGATTGATTGATTGATTGGGTGGCGCTGTGACTGTGCACTCATGGCGACTTTATAGTGCTGCCCCACTGAGAAATCAGGCTGCCGGCACCATGACCCGATATCCCACTCAGTCACATTATCCTGACAGTGAAGTAACCAGTCCTTGCCATATCCTATTAATGCAGAGCGCCAGGCTAGGAAGCGACAAGTATCAATTTTGTAAGTCAGGTTAGGAAGGGTGGGGGGCTCCAACTTAGCACATTCACAGCACAACCTATCAATTTGCAGCTACATTAATGCCACTTCTTTCGATGATGCCACCAATAGTTTACACTAGTATTTCTCTGTGTTTCTATAGTTACACTCAAATAACAATGTATTTGTTTAATATCTGACATCCAATCGTTAGTATAACTGGAAATCTTACTACACAACCAGAACACCCAGCAAAAATGTTTCCACCATTCAATTTATCCCTAAAATATATTCAAAATTGTTTAATAGACGATCTCGCTAATCTGTCATTGCATACTGGCAACAAAATAGTTTGGATTAACGAATGTTGTCTTTAGTTGTCATAAATAAACATCCACGACAAAAGCTAACTTGCTTGGTAGAATTATACTGCAGTGTGCAACACCAAAGAACAATGTGATTACATTAAGAAGGTCCGTCTGTACATATGTGAAGATATGGAATTCAAGGTTATTTCAAGGCTGTTTTTTTTAATAGGAATTCAAGACTATTTTAATTTGGATTTCAGGAAAAAAACAATGGCAAATGGCGATTTCGGACTAATTTAGATCAGTGGGGGCAGCTTATTGGAATTGAAAGGCTTTTCAAGACTAATTACCCAAACAGGTTAAATTCAAGGCCTTTCAAGGCAATGGGGTAAATGAAGTTCAAGACTTTTCAAATCTTTCAAGGTCCCATACGGACGCTACATTAATTAATCAAGCAGTAAGTAAGGCACAAAGCACTCTTCTAAGTTCTAAGCTCACTTGAATAATGCCATCCAGTTCCGGCTATCCAAGACAGACGTTGAGCTCACCTTGCCAGTGATGGAGCGCAGCGCCTGCTCCTTTTTGCTCAGCTCTTCTCGTACGGAAGCGATGTGCTGCTGCATGGAGTTCTCCTGCCGCCACAAGATGCTGCCGAAACACAAAACACCAATCTTCATTGTCCAACCGTTAAGGGGAGACACGGGTGATTTTTGGGCGATTTCCGTATCTCAAAAACTATTAAAGATAGAGCTTTGAAAATTGGAGCACACATTCTTTGTATCAAGAGAAGCATATCTGCAGACTTTCAAAGCTCTATCTTGAGTAGGGGTCATATGATGAAGGATCTTGCAAAAGAAATCATCAAAATTTTACCCCCTCCAGGAAGTATACTGAATGTGCCTAGATTTGCCTGAATCAAGTTATTATATGAAGAACTGGTCCAGTTGAGTGCAAGAAGGTGGTTTGTGAATTTATATATGTCATTACCAACATGTCCCTACATGACGAACCAGTGGAAAAAAAAATTCAATGGTCAATTTTTGTGTCTCCATCCCTAGCTCTTGAACTATGAAAGATACAGTGTTTTTAACCATCTTATTGCACTCAGCAGCAACTTTTACATAAGACTGCCAAGTTTCAACTTTCTGCTACAATTATAACTTACATTTTTAGAGGGGGCAAATTGGCAAAACCCAGGGAAAAGCAGTTATGAGAAAACGAGCTTCAAAGTTCACAAAGTGTTTCTTTCAAATGGTAAAGTCCAGTATCATCATCTAGAATCCCATATTATATACACAAATATCCAGTTAAGTAATTATCTTCCCCAAAAACATATCATTTACACCAAATTAGTACACCAAAAACCAGAAATCACCAGTTTGACCCAAATTCATGTTCCGATCACCCGTGTCTCCCCTTAAATATAATCCTGTCACATTTTAAGAATGCCATAAAAAATGAATTTGTTCCAGACAACATACCACATATCCTAAGGAGAACCAGCGGACACAAACTTAGACTTCAAAATCCCAGGACTAACCGGCGAATGAGGAAAGACTTTCTCCTTGATAGAGCAGTAAACACATGGAATAGGCGTCCACCCAAAATAGTCAAAGCTCCATCACTCTTGAAAAACAGACTTGATAAATTTTGGACTCAGTATCGGTATAGTCAGTCCTCACTGCATGACCACTATAATTATGACAGGTCATATATAGACAGGCCAAATCTGATAACAGGCTATTATGCCTAATATATAAACAGATGAGGATATGTACAAGTATAACACATGCATGTGCTGCCCTCCAGCGGAAAAGCTGTATCCCCAGATTGGTAAGCGTTCCTTATATGGTGCATTGTGACGTCACAGCGTTCTACAGCCTATTTAAACATGTGTGTGAGGGTGGGTGTGTGTGTGTGTGTGTGTGAGGGTGTGTATGTTGGCGAGGGTGTATGTGTGGGTGAGGTGAGGGTGTGGGTATGTATGTTGGTGAGGGTGTAGCTGACGGTGTGGGTGTGGGTATGTGTGTGGATGTGGGTGCTTTCATTGGATTATGCAGTATTTCGCACAATTAAATCATTAAAAAAGTGGCGCCACCTACTTCCGCTCGTTTTGTAGCGCGTCCTTCTGCTTCTTCATCTCGTAGAACGATTTATTATTGGTGTCGATGATCTCCCGATGCTGATCAATCTTTTGAGAAACATCCTGTCAGACAGAACATAAATTAACATAAATTTTTTAATCAAGAAAAGAGAGGCATTATAAATAAAGGTTGATTGGTTAATTGGTTGTTGGATTTTTATGTCCCGGCAACATCTAAGGTCATATCAGGACGTGTACCGACTTGTGACAGTGTGCACTCACTGTGACTTTATAGTTCTGCCCCACTGAGAAACCAGGCTGCCAGCACCATGACCTGAAAATCCTACTCAGCCAGATTATCCTGACACTGAGCTAACCAGTCCTTGCCCTATCCTAATAATGCCGAGCGCCTGGCTAGGAAGCGACAAGTATAAATTTTTACGTCATTGGTTTGACTCGACAAGGTTTCAAACCCACGATCCCATGGTCTACCAACACGGGAGACGGACGCTCTAACTCATTCGGCCATCGCGTCTGATTGCTAAGCTAGGAAGCGACAAGTATTAATTTTGTATGTCATTGGTTTGACTCGAGCACTAGGCAACCACCTCTAACTAATTATTAAATAGACATACACGTATGTTGTTCAATTATATTAGCGAAGGCGTGTTCTACTTTAATTCATTTAAAATTACTCTGCCCACCCATCCATTCGAGCTATTACACGGCCATATGTGGATGTAAAATTGTGTCTGTTGATAATGAAAATAATTTCTTTTTAAATCCAAAGACACACTTATCAGTACCGTGATTTGTGTTTCGAGACTGGCACCCTTGCGCTGGTCATTTTCAAGATCTTCTCGAAGACGCCGGATCTGTTCCTCCTTGTCACGTACTGCCTTGTTCAACGACTTGAGCTCCTTTGTGATCCACTTGTCACGGTCATCTCGCGAAGTGAACTGGTTCCCACGCCCCTGCTTTGCATACAGCTCCTTTCGACGCTGCTCGGCAATAGCCAGCCTAGAGGAAATTTGTTCTATTAATTGTGTCAATTCACTAAAATAACTCTTTTATCTGAACAAATATCTTCTTTATCTGTAAAAATATTTCCTTTATCTGTCAAAATATCAAAAGTATCAAGTCTTCAAAACAAAAAGACTTATCTAGATTTTATTCTCCATATTCAATCTAGAATTACTGAATTTATTATTGCACAAAAGGAATATTAATTCGATTTAAAAGAACCTGTCCCTTTTGAAGCCTATGGAGTTCAGTATTTCGACATGCATGCCAAGATTAAATTCACATGTTTACATTTTCAAATATCAACAAACAGAAACTGCTAAAATAAAAGTTATTTCAAAGTAAAGTAAAGTACAACATACTGATTAACCTCTTTTCCTTATCTCAAAGATGGCAGAAATTCAAAACCATCGGACTATCCGAATTTAACATTAAAATGATGGGAGATGGGGGAAGAACTAGATTGAAGCACGAGAAAGCATGTGAAATTAACACATGTAATTCTATTTAGAAATGCTTAGAAACCTTATAAGCTATCTGCAAAATAGACATTAGGTTTCATATTTATATATATTAAATGAGAAGCCAGTTGTTGGTTAGCGAATCATCTACGTACTGCTGTGCAGCATTGTCTTCTCGCTGTCGCTGCTTCTCGTACTCTGGAGCAGTTTGCTCCAACTGTGATTTCGTCTTTTTAATCCGGTCTTCAAGTTTCTGTAATTCATTCTCCGCTTTCACCTGAAAACAAACAACACTTCAATTGTATATGCCATCAAATAAATTTAGCGTATTTGCACTTGAAATATCTCAAAAGTTAGCCATATAAAATAAAAGTTACTTCAAACTAAAATAAGATAGCAACATATCGATCAACCTAATATATTTATCTCAGAAAATGAAAAAAACCTCAAAACCATCGGACTATGCAACTTTAACTACAGTTCAAGTAACCCGCCCCCCTCACCCAATTTGCTTATATATTCTTCACATATGTCGCTGTTCCATGTTGTCAGAGACACTGCGTATGCGTATATGGATTTTATACTCCTCATTTCGCTTTTAATATGTTGCCTGCATATGATGCAGCCCCCTCTCAGACATTGCGCACTATGATTTAAACATTTAGGGTTAATTTAATGAAATTTCACGATTTGAGTATGTAATTCTGTTAAATATGGTCGCATTTAATATATTTGAGCCTAATATATGGCTACAAACGCAGAGGGATTTCCCAAATCTATAAATAACTGAAACGTTAGCTAACCCACGCGCGCTTTGGACTAATACATCCCCCGTGACACATATATTAACGCCGACAATAGATACCCCGCCGACCGCCCTTAACTCCGCAGCCGATAAATTGTGCTTCATACATTTAGCCCCTGAACGCCTCACCTTAGCGCCCTTATCGCCTTCGACTTCGTCAGTGAGATCCTTGATGTCAAGTTCATGCTTGGCCTTGCGTTTTGTATAATCCTGGTGCTCGCCCATCATCGAATCCTTCTCGTCAAGCAGCGTCTGCACGCAGGATTTGAGGTCGCGGATATCCTTTGAGATAGTCCTTATCTTGTCTGACGCCGCTTGCTGGAGATCGCGTAATTTGTGGCTTGCTGCACCACTGTTTTCACGCTTCTCTTGAAGCTGTTAAAAATAATGTTTTTCAATTAAGAATAAAAAATACAAATCAGAAGCTGGAACAATAAATTAGACGTGAGAGGTGTGGAAAATGGAATGTTAATTATTGTTGTTGTTATTAAAGTTGCATATTCCGATGGTTTACACATTTTGTTATTTTCTGACATAAATATATTAGGTCGAGTGTTATAATCATCTTTACTTTTGCTTAAAGTAACTTTTATTTTAAATGGTTAACATTTGAATTATTTGAAGTGCAAACATGCCAAAATAATTTTGGCAAGCAACCCAAAATAATTTTGGCAAGCACACCAAAATAATGTTGGCAAACACACCAAAATAATGTTGGCAAGCACACCAAAATTCTGACACCATAAGCTTCTGCAGTAACAAGTTCTATTAAATTGACTTGGTATTATTCCCTTCTATGTGATAAAAGTGCTTAATAAGTGCATCAGTATATAAGTATGTATATAGATTTCCCTGCTCAATCAAGTAATGTACCCCCACCCCCAAACAATCTCACAAGTGACACTTTTAACATAAGGTGCTTAAAATTAGAGTAAAATACGCAGCTTTAATGTACCTCGTCAAGCTTCTTGCGGGTGTCGCGCAACTCATGGTCATGGATGGTGTACTCGAGCGAGCGCCTCATCTTGTCCCATTTCTGGTACTCCTTCAGCTCCTCTTTCTCCTCTTCGAGCGTGTTGAGTCGCTCGTCTATGTAGGTCAGCAGTTCCTGGATCTTCTCGCGCTTTCCCTCTGGCCGGGTTGGTAAATGGAAAAGTAGCGTTCAGAATCGGGAGACGGTAAGTAGGCAAGCAAGTCGATATGTTTCACAATATTCCCTCCCATTTGGTTTGTGCTGTCGACATGGTTTTGAGTGTAGCATTTTATTTAACATTAATCGACAAATATAAAAAATCGCGGAAATTCGCGAAATCGCGGAGATCTTTCATCCCTGTACTAAGAATGGTCCCAGGTGCCTGATTTTTAAAGTAATGGAAAATGTTGATTACAATTCCATGACACTGCATGTTTTCACTGACCGGTCTCCCGCAGAATGGCCTTGCTCTCCTCCTTACGCTCGTCGTAGACGCGAGTGCCTGCCACTTCCCGCAGCAGCTTCAGCCGCTGGGAGTCGGGCGCAGTCGCCATCTGGTTAATCTGCAAAGCAACACCAAACTCAAAAACCAAACTTCACAAACAAACAAAAAATGGCTTAAATGTTTTAAAACACAACCCATCTACCCACCCACCTCAGAAAATACAAAAATGTTGTAGCTTGATGTAGGTTCCAGGTGCACAGACAACTGAACCAGTCCCCAGAAGGAAGTATGTGCCTAGAATAACAGAAACAGGTGAAACCAGAACCAGGCTTGGTGTTAAAGTTGCATAGTCCGATGATTTTGAGTTTGAGATGAATTTATTAGGTTGATCGTTATAACCGTTACTTTCATTTTAAGTAACTTTTATATTAAATGACTAACTTTTGAGATATTTGAAGTGCACATTCACCATTAACAAATATTGTTGGCAAGCACACCAAAACTACGACACCATATGCTTCTGCAGAAACATGTTCTATTAAATTGCCTCAGTATTCCCTTCAATGTGGTGACAAATGCTAAATCTAAGTTAGATATGTAGAATCAACTCGAGATAATTGTCTAGGTTTTGAAAATATCTTAACACCTTGCCTCTACGACCAAAGTGACCATGTAGTGTACATAAACAAAGCCCCGAATGCCATGCTAATCCACAGGCAGAAACTTAACACCCCGTCTCAGCAACCAGAATGAACACACTGTGTACATAAAGCCCTGAACGCCACGCTAATCCACACCCAGAAACTTAACACCCCGTCTCAGCAACCAGAATGAACACGCTGTGTACATAAACAAAGCCCTGAATGCCACTCTCATCCACACCCAGAAACTTAACACCCCGTCTCAGCAACCAGAATGAACACGCTGTGTACATAAAGCCCTGAACCCATGCTAATCCACACCCAGAAACTTAACACCCCGTCTCAGCAACCAGAATGAACACGCTGTGTACATAAACAAAGCCCTGAATGCCACACTAATCCACACCCAGAAATTTAACACCGTCTCAGCAACCAGAATGAACACGCTGTGTACATAAACAAAGCCCTGAACGCCATGTTAATCCACACCCAGAAACTTAACAGTCTCAGCAACCAGAATGAACACGCTGTGTACATAAACAAAGCCCTGAATGCCACACTAATCCACACCCAGAAACTTAACACCGTCTCAGCAACCAGAATGAACACGCTGTGTACATAAACAAAGCCCTGAACGCCATGTTAATCCACACCCAGAAACTTAACAGTCTCAGCAACCAGAATGAACACGCTGTGTACATAAATAAAGTCCTGAACGCCACGCTAATCCACACCCAGAAACTTAACACCCTGTCTCAGCAACCAGAATGAACACGATGTGTACATAAAGAAAGCCCTGAATGCATCTTTAATCCACATGTAGAAACTTAACACTATGTCTCAGTAACCAGAATGAACAAACATGGTACATAAACAAAGCCCCGAACGCCACACTAATCCACACACAGATACTTAACACCCCGTCTCAGATTGGATGCGCAGTGCAAATGGACAAAGCACTGGTGTAAACAAGCACGCCTTCGACTTACCTTTCCCTGCTTGACGATGTAGTAGGGATTACTGCGGGAGAAGCCGGCACTCTCTAAGAGATTCATCACGTCAGTCTTGCTGCTCAGAAACAGGATATTGTCAGGGTTCATAAAAGTAAAAAATCATAGCCAAAGTAAACACAAGAATGTTGTCAATTCACTCAACTTTTTTCTCAAGTTATCATCATGGATGCTTATTTTGTAATTTGAGATCTCCATATAAGCACAAATAAAATATTATTAATTTGAAAAAAAAATTCCCTCAGGTTATCATCATGGGCATATATATTTGATAATTTGTGACCGCTATAAAAGCACAAGTAAAATATTGTTAAATCGATCAACTTTGTTCTCAAGTTATCATCATGGGCGCTTTTTTGATGATTTGAGGCCTCCATATATGGTTAGAACACACCAGTTTTCTCTATTCCCAGGTTTTTGTTATTCTTTCTATATTTAAAAAAAAAAAATAAAGGTAGTTTTTACAGTTTTCATTCAGTTGGTTGGTTTTTAACCCAATTCTGGGTCATTTTGATTTTGATTCTTTTATCACCAAAAATTGCGAGTTAATTTGGCAATTGATTCCTAATTGTCCATTTCATATTGCCATAGACACAAATCTGGCAAATCGTGAAGTGTATGGGAAGGCAGCAGCAGCTGGAGGGTGGTGCCACCTGGCGCACACGATGTGCAGCAATGACGCCAGTTACCAGGTAGCACCACTCCATAGGTAACAATATTGGCATATTCAAATATACAATACATTATACCAACAAAAATAGTTCATGGTTTTATACAGTGCCTTAAATTACCATAGCATAGCGATCTGTGTAACTTTCACTGCGATTCCCATTACCAAACAAAATCCACTGTTGATAAACACAAGCGGTAAAATACATATGAAGAACCGTGCTAATATCGCATAGTAAAATGATCAGAATGACAAATTGAGGAAAGCAAACACAAACCCATGGGAAAATAGCTTTACTTACGTAACCATCTTCTTGTCGAGGAAGTACTGGTCTTTCTTCGAGCCAATGACACGGCGTAGAGTGACCTCCTCTTTGTCAATCTGCAATCGTAACGTCAAGTATTGAAGCACGTAAATTACCTTAATATATATGAAATATATCTTAGCTTCGAAAAAATTAATTTGTTCAATACCTCATTGGATATAAGATTTTAAAATTCTATTTCTTAAACCTTTCATGGATAACATTTTAAAACGAAATTTGAATAGGTCTCATAAAATTATCTTAAAATGAATAGAATGTGACCCACTTGTACATCATAGGTTATTATTGTGGTAGTCTGCACTGACCTCTCAGGCAACGCACACGGGTAGGCGTGGATAGGGTGGTGATACTCAGGGAGCCTACGTGGTATAATGGTTAGCACACCAGCCCAGAATGCAAGAGATGTGGGTTCGATTCTTGCTCTAGGCGCAATATTGACTATTTTCATCACCCCCACAACATTATCCATAAATAAACAAATAAATTTGTTGTATCCATCTTACAGTTAGAATATTTGAGTAAAACTAGACTTACTTGTAAGTTGAAATATTACTAGGATTCTTACGAATCTATGAATACGAAGGAAAGGAGCAGGGGAGAGGACAAGCTCGCGCAGGACCGGATGTAGCCTCAGTTTTCGTCGGTGGAGGGGAAATAAAAAAAACTTACTAACCTAACCTAACCTAACCTAAATCAATCAGCAAACCTACCCTTTACACACCTGTTTCTGATTCTTAATAACTTTATCTTTATACTCGAGTATTAATATTTTAGCTTCTTTATATAGGTGTGGGAGGGCAGGCCCCTGCTCCTTACCATCGTATTCGTAGATTCGTAAGAATCCTAGTAATACTTCAACTTACAAGTAAGTGTAGTTTTACTAAAATATTCTTACTTCATCTTCCGAATACCGGAAGTTAAGTACCCGGGGAGAGTCTTTGTAGTATGGTTTTTGTTTTTCCCCGACTCCCCCTTTGTACTTCCTTCCCTTCTCTCTTCTAGTAACTATTGAAAAAAGTCTTACTTTAATTTTGTAAGTGTCAACCATTTTTTCTTTTATTATTTTTTCTTTTTCAACATGTAACCATTGACCGCTAGTGCTTAGTCCCGCTCAAGATTGTTCTTTGTATCTCGCCTGGATCATCCAGTGACTTTTGATAGTATTTTGCAAAACTTTGACTGTCTCTCCATGAGGTGTTCTTCATGATCGCATTGAGGCTTGCCCCAAGCTCCTTTGCCGATGCCCCCCTGGTACTATGGCCTCTGTATTTTGACGTGTCAATTCCTGCCATCTCCATGGCCCGTAACGTCCATCTCGCCAGAGTGGCCCTAGAAATAGGTCCATGTGGCCCAATATACGATATCAATAATTGTTTATTCTCCTTCCTAATGTTAGTTGTTCTGATCAGGTATCTTTTAATTACCCTAACCACACACAATCTTTTTTTATCAGTGTAAGCATAACAACGAATAGAGTCTAACGGCTGTCCAAGCTGACTATGCTTCAGTAATTGTTTCATTTTGAACACTACAGAGTCACTTTCTAACCCCATCCTGTCAATCAAGAGGTTTAAAATTGTTTGGCCCCTCTGGGACGACACTAGTAATAGTAATAATGTTAACTTGTATGAAAGAATTTTAAGATTCAACATATTATCATTTCCTAGATTAATTATCCATCTTAAGGGGAGACACGGGTGATTTTTGGGTGATTTCCGTATCTCAAAAACTATTAAAGATAGAGCTTTGGAAATTGGAGCACACATTCTTTGTATGAAGAGAAGCATATATGCAGGGTTTCAAAGCTCTATCTTGAGTAGGGGTCATATGATGAAGGATCTTGCAAAAAGAAAAATCTAAATTTTACCCCCTCCAGGAAGTATACTGAATATGCCTAGATTTGCCTGAATCAAGTTATTATATGAAGAACTGGTCCAGTTGAGTGCAAGAAGGTGGTTTGTGAATTTATATATGTCATTACCAACATGTCCCTACATGACGAACCAGAGGAAAAAAAAATTCAATGGTCAATTTTTGTGTCTCCATCCCTAGCTCTTGAACTATGAAAGATACAGTGTGTTTAACCATCTTATTACACTCAGCAGCAACTTTTACATAAGACTGCCAAGTTTCAACTTTCTGCTCCAATTATAACTTAAATACTTAGAGGGGGCAAATTGGCAAAATCCTGGGAAAAGCAGTTATGAGAAAACGAGCTTCAAAGTTCACAAAGTGTTTCTTTCAAGTTCTTGGTGACCTACATACGTCTAGTCATAGTTGACATCATAAACGTTCCTCGCGTATTCTGCCTCTGCCGCTCTTTTGCTCTGCTTTGTGCGCAGCATGTCTCAACTCACGTAATTCTATTAACATCAACTTAATTTCAGCCAATCGCATGGTTGTGAATCACCACTTCCCCAAATACTAGAGGCCGCTGTACTTTGCTCAGTATTTTTCGTGCGGGTCTTCTGTTTTGAGTCCGCCACCGTTTTCTTTCTTTGCTTAGCTTTTGTACTGGCTCGCGTATTCTCTTCTGATTCTGCATCAGAATCACTTGCATGTGAGTTGTTTGTAGCCATCAATACACTAGGCTGTTCATCCACTGACATCATATGTGCCATTTCTCCACTGAGAATACTACCCTGTGATTGTGTATTCATTCAATGCGACCACACCCATCTACTTGCCATATTGTGGTGTGCGTTCGAACGGCCGAGAACAGTATGAGATGTGACTCTTGCAGTCTTGTTCTGTAACGACAAGCATTAGAACTGATTAGTGATCATGTTAAGACCGCAAACGCTAGATTTTTTCACACAAACATAACACACAATATGGAGAAAAAAATTCATTGAAAATAAGTCCTCTTTGTACTATTTTTGACTAAAACTTACCTTAATTTGAGTAGCCCTCCAACTCGCTGCTGCTACACCACTGCCAAGTTGCATACTGAGGCTACATCCGGTCCTGCACGAGCTTGTCCTCTCCCTGGGTACTTAACTTCCGGTATTCGGAAGATGAAGTAAGAATCAGATTACAGCTTCAGGATTTGTCTTCTTTTTTTCTTTCTTTCTTTTTTTAAACCACACTGAAATTGAACAAAAAAAAACAACAGGAAATGCCCCCTCCCATCCTAATGGGAGGTGTAAGTCAGTGCAGACAACAACAAAAAAGAGGGAATTAAGATTACACGATAAAATGTCCACAATTCTCTCTCAGGGCAAAGAATATGAGGAGCTGTAGCCTATTCAACAGTGTAGGCGTTTTCATTGAAAACAGCGGAAATTAGTAAAACCAGCAGAAATTGTTGCACCCCATCACAATCAGAGCCGTACTTACAGGGATACGATTGTCCGAGTTGTCGAAGATGATCTCAACGTAAGCGGAGATGACCCGGGGCCCGGTGCCTTCATGGAGCAGGGCTTGGCGCTGCTCCTCACGCAAATGGGAGAACTCGTCAGACAACACAAACTGGATCGCTGCAGCGAGGAGGGAGAGACATGATCACTATTAGCAGGACTTATGTTAGGTTCATGAAAATCATTTTATCCCATGGTAATTGTATGCAGTTTATCATTATGGCCTCCGTCTAAAGGCCAGCACACACCTCCCGTATAAAACCTAAAACTGCCCGTTTCGCGACTAAGTTTGAGTTTTAGTCGGTTTCAGTCTTTAGGTGTGTGACCCCCCTAACACACCTGAGCCTTGCGACTTGCGTATAAAACTCAGATTTAGGACTTAAAACTGGAATCTTATAAGATTCGAAAAATGAATCGGGCCGTTCGAGAAACGGTATATGTGAGCGGTCAGTCGTATCTTATACGGTATATGTGTGACCTATCGTCCGTTTTGCCATCCAAGTCCTCTTCCATTCCCCTCTCTTCCATTCCCCCTCTTCCATTTCCCTCTCTTCCATTCCCCCTCACCCATTCCCCTCTTCCATTCCCCCTCACCCATTCCCCTCTTCCATTCCCCTCTCTTCCATTCCCTCTTTTCAATTCCCCCCCTCCTTCCGTTCCCCCTGTTGCGTTCCCCCGTCTTGCTTTCCCTCTCTCCCATTCCCCCTCTCTTCCATTCCCCCTCTCTTCCATTCCCCCTCTCCCATTCCTTCTCTCTTCCATTACCCTCTCTTCCATTACCCTCTCTTCCATTCCCCCCTCCCCCTGTTGCGTTCCTCCCTGTTGCGTTCCCCCCCCCCCTCTTCCATTCCCTCCTCTTGTGTTCCCCCTCTTCCATTCCCTCCTCTTCCATTCCCCCTCTTCCATTCCCCATGCAAATATGATAATTTATGTTAATTGGGTGCCCGCCATGCCAAAATCAGAGACACACTCGATCTTGGGAAATAATTATCCAATTCTCGCATCCAAGGTGTCTATTTCTATGTTTTTGGAGTCAGGAAGTTCAATAATGCCATTGCTTGCTTGATCAGACATGATGCAGCATTGGAAATATGCAAATTAGGTCCCACACCCACATAGAAATTTAGATCAAGAATAGATCCCTCCCATAATTAATACAACTCCCGTATTCAAGTTGGATGAGTAGGATAAAAAGTAGATAAATGTTTTGGTTATGAAAATGTTATGATTTCAATCATCAGGTCCTTAATGACAATATACTCTGTTATTTCCTCATTCATCCTATCTCGGGATAATTAGGTTATTTTATTACAATAATTCATAAGGACTTAACTAACTTACCGTAGAAGAAGTTACTCTTCCCAGATCCATTCCGTCCAACTGAAAGGACAAGCACAGGTTAAAAGCCCAGTCAAACAGGTTGCTTGTTGGAGTTTTACGTCCTGGCAACATCTATGGTCATATCAGGATGGCTACCAACTTGTGACAGTGTGGACTAATGGTAACTTTTTTGTGCTGCCCCACTGGGAGACCAGGCCACCAGCACCATGACCTGATATCCCACTCAGGTCACATTATCCTGAGACCTGACACCATTATCCTCAGCCAACCAGTCCTTGCCCTATCCTAACAATGTGGAGCACCTGGCTAGGAAGCGACAAGCATACATTTTTACGTCATTGGTTTGACTCGATGTGGGTTCGAATTCCACGATCTACCAAATCGGAGACGCATGCTTAACTCATTCGGCCATCCCATCTGGTTGTCAAACAACTTCTGATATGAATCTATAGACAAAAGAAACGCTAACTGCTAATGTTACCGTTTTGGCAACTGATGACGTGATCGTATTGGTCACTACTATGTATTTTCAGATATTATTTCAACATGTGTAACAGAAAAACAAGGTTGAACACTGCGAGAAAACTAACTTACTATACAATAAACTGAAATGCATTAAATAAATAAAATAATTTGAAACGGCGTAAATAAATAAATTTACGCCAAGATAATAATATATAGATTTGTACAAACTTACCAATGACATTATGTTGAGGACTGAAAGGTTCTACAACAGTTTGATCCCTGTAACTACGAAATCCCTGAATAATAACCTGCAAAATTAGAAAGCAAATAATCATGACAGCGATCAATAATTAACATTCGACTATATTAAATTATAATTATAACTATACACCTTTTCACACATTTGCATTTAGTTAAAGAAGATACTTGCAACGTAGATAGACGTCTGAGATAAGTTATTCAAATTCTGTAAATTCATTTCATCCTCAAATCAATAATTAAGTAGGAGGGACATCATCTATTACTTGAGCCAAGCGTCTGTCAATAGTTTCTTACTTAAAAAAATAAGGGCCGAGACAGTGGGTGTGGCCATGGCCATGATAGAGACTTGCAAATCCGTGTGTACGGGTCCTCATGCCTCGCTCCATAGGAAAAAGTTGACCGCGCGTAGCGTGCAAACACCCCTTATAAAAACATTGTTTTTATCATGTTTTATATATCAATAGTACAAATGTTGAATGGTAATTCAAATGTTTAAGATATCAACATTCTGGTAGGTCATTTTCCAGGAAAAAATATGTGACAGTTCAGCTAAGAAAATTCCTCAAAAGTCACCAAACATTGAGTGCTTGTCCCCACTAATCGGTAAATGTCACTCATATAAAATTAATATAACATAGTTATGTGGACATCCCCGCGATGCGTCGCCGCCGTGTTGTTCCCGATTGCTGTGATCGGGAGTGCGCGAACGGGTCTCGACATGTCAACAAAAATCGCTTCTCATTGGCTAACGGATGAGGATACCGGGGAATCCCAATGACGTCATATATAAGAATCGTCTCTGAACGTCCTCGTTTTCGAATTATGCATTTCTGTTGATTCGTTTGTTCGTGACACCATTTCAAACATTTGCGCTAATTTTCGGATGCTCAAATCAGTTCAAAATCACTTTGGACGTCAATAAAAAATGTGTAGACCCAATTACTAATGTCTCTTCTCACGTTATACCAAATATTATCGCGATCCTATACGTCGAACGTGGTTAATTTTGAATCGGAAAGTGTCATGGGTGTCATCGTGGGTCGCGCGACCTGGGCGCGGGGCGCAGGAGGAGGAGGACTATATGTAGGTATGTGCACATCCACGGGCTACGCGACGGCCGTTTTCTGGGTCACACACTTGCAATGCTAAAGCATTAAAATACTGGCAGGAAATTATCCCTCATTACCGAAATTGAAATAGCTCTAGCACGCTTAATAATCAACCGATTGATACGATTGTTGGATTTTCTTGTATGGTTTTCAAAGCTCTTTCCAACAATGCCATTCATTTTCAGATAGGTGTGGTTTGAAAATTTTGTCCACATTGCTGTATAATATGGTTGGTAAACATGTTATCTGTGTGTGTGCCAGGTGATTTGTTTGTATGTGGTGCGATTTGAAAGTTATCGCACTTTTTCTGACACTCCTCTGCCATGTGCCAATTGGCATTCACGCCTCGGTGCAGCTGAGATGAGATATCAGGTCAAAAGTCCTGACCATATAAACCAATGTAGTTACTGTGAGGTAAATATCTCATTTTTGGTGTACATTACACACCATAACTTTGATCTACTTGACATATTAGGTCCTAGATAAAAGATTCACCTCGTACTGATAGTAGAGGGGTGAAAACCAACCCATTAGAAAAGCTGGCGAAGAATTTCGACAAGCTGGGGAAATTAATTGAGTGAATAATATCTTAATTTAAGAAGCAATATTTATTCTTTATATATGTTTTATATTTCCCCACTACCTTTGAGTTGAAAAATGTAATAAGACATGCAGCTTAATAGACTTTAAAAGTGAAATCGATGGCGTTCTATGGCCGTCATCTTGTCTTTTTGCATTCTCTCCCATTTCACCAACTCTGTGCCGATATAAGTAACCATTTGACACTGGTGCCAGGCATTCTACTTCCTGTTCCATACTAAAGCTATTTTCGCCCGTATTTAGACTATGTTGCCGTTCACCCCTGTACTGTAAGTACGGGGTGAATCTTGTATCTAATTAGGTCCATCCATATGTCAAATTATAGGTCTTAGGGTGCTTTATCAATATACATTTGTTTTGAAAACCTATTTGACATTTGAAATTTTTCTGCAAGTTTCTAGCCATGCCCATGTATTATCAATTGACAATTGTTCATGTTATGTCACTTATCAGGACACGCCCAGTCATTGATGTTAGTTAACCGAAACTAGCTACGTGGTACTTCCACCCGATACTGACACTACGGATTTGCTTTTTAAACATAATGTTGCACAGTTCTTACTTAAGATTGTCATAACAATTTTAATACTATCTTATCTAGAACAGAACTATTTGTGTTCATCTCATCACTCATCATCAATCATGACATGAGATGATGAGGACATAATTTCATATCATACCGACTCACCCATGGGGAGGCTAATGACTAACACGCGTGTATATACTTAAACAATACCTGTATTCATAGAGGTGGGAAATGAAATCACCAAAATCCAGAAAACGGAAATAGCCCCCTATGGGCGCCACCATTTGTAAACTCGTGTTGAATAATCGAGAAATCAAAATCCAGCAAACAGAAATCGTCCTAAGGCGGCCACCATTTGTACTATACTCGTGTTAATAAATAAATAATTCTCCAAGCGTTTATATGTATATGTCAATAGACAAGTTTGTAATTCCAAACTTTCATGTTTATGCCAAATTGTTCTGTATTTCTATTAATTTAGTTCTGCACTGCGTGTAGCGGCACACTTCATAGAATGCAAACTCAAAACCACAGGCATTTGTTTGGCTCTCGACGCCATACAAACTCGTCGAACTTCTGTCCGCGGCAAAAGGTGGAAGACAGCGATTGGTTAATAATATATTCAATTTCTATCGACAGTTTCGTAATTCCGACGAATGTCAGAATGTGGGCGGGTCGGTACTAAGCATTGCTTATTCATATTAATTCATATGATATGCATTAGGCTTAGCCATTACCGATGTATTAAAAAAAAATCATCAATAAAACATGAATATACTTATATAGAGACTTGAAATCACGTTGCTAGACTTAAGACTGCACAACACCACATGTTTGGCAGATAAATATAAATCCTTACTAAAGCTGCGTGGACTTGGCGGTATTCTAAACTAAAGGAGTATTGACTATCTTATTCAGTTATTCTTATTCAAATAACTTATTGTGAGCGAAAATGAGACGATCGCGCAAATGGAGAGACTGGGCTACGCACTATTCTGTGATTTTCTAGCAATCAAAAGAACTTACCTGTTTGATATACATTGTGAATAATCGGCAGTGCCTACTTCATTCGATAATGTGGTCGGATCTGCGATATCAGCAGCATACGTTGACGTTTCTGTCGATTAGCTCTCTAGATATTTCAGCCTTGTTTTGCTAATGCAAAGATGGCGGCAAAATGCGTCCAGCTGCCCCTTGTGATATCTAAAAGTTAATATTATTCAGATCATGATTTATTAACAAAGTTATCATATAGTTTGATGTAATATATACAGATGTATATGCCTGGTATAGTTTCATACTTCTATTTATATTCAGAGCATGAAGATGTGTGCATTTTCTGTGTTATAAGCGGGATGTTTTCGAACAAAAAGACGCGGTAACCATTAACTGATGCAGCTTCGGCGAGCAACTGTATATCTGAATTACACCGAGCCAGTGTAGCGCTGTTACTGCCACTACGTGGGAAACGTTAGAACTATTTATTTAGTCTCTGGATCATTTAGCTGACTGAGATAATAAAGATAAGACAGATTAAAATTGATCGTGAGATGCTGCTCTTTCTCTTGGCCTAATATTTATAACTTTATAAAATTTTGAAGTTGTTCAGGTGATTGGATGGAGAAGCGCAATTCATACAACACATTGAAAGATTTATAGAGCTCGAGCTATCTACAAAACTAAAATTGTATTGCAACGTGATAATACACATGTAATTCACACACTCGGACACAGGTAACAAAAGCAGAACAAGGTTTAAGGTATATTTATTTAATTCTTACTTCGAGTTCGGCGGGACCAAGTGGTCCTTAGCCGCTGCCGTATTGGCCACTCGTGGCTTACACATGCTTTTCTGCTCAAGGGGGAACCTCCCCCTGAATGTATTGGGTGTCAGTCCCCACTGACACTCAAACACATTTTACTCAGTTGTGTTGACTTTTTGGACCTGCGCCAACAATTCTACACTGCAGACAGTATGCGTGACCTTTTTACTAAAGTAGAACAACAAAACATTTTGGCCTTTTTGAGGGCAGCTGGTCTGTACCGCCTCATATAGTTCATTAAAACAATTGTTATCAATTAATTCTTTCATTTAAGAGACCAGACGGGATGGCCGAATGAGCTGGAGCGTCCGCCTCCCGTGCTGGTAGATCGTGGGGTCGTGGGTTCGGGCCATGGTCGAGTCAAACCAATGACTTGAAAATTGGTGCTTGTCACTTCCTAGCCAGGCGCTCGGCATTACTAGGACAGGGCAAGGACTGGTGTGCTCAGTGTCAGGATAATGTGACTGAGTGGGATACCAGGTCATGGTCCCGGCGGCCTGGTTTCCCAGTGAGACAGCACTATAAAGTCGCCAGGATGCGCACTGTCACAAGTCGGTACCCGTCCTGATATGACCTTAGATGTTGCTAGGACGTAAAACAACAACAAACAAACAAACAAACAATCATCTTCCGAATACCGGAAGTTAAGTATCCGGGGAGAGGACAAGCTCGCGCAGGCCGGAAGTAGCCTCAGTTTGAAACTCGGCAGCAGGGTGATAGCAGCAGCGAGTTGGAGGAGGCTACTAAAGGTAAGTTGGGGAAAAAAGTTATTTAGTTTGTCTATTAGATGATGATTAATATTGATGAAGATTGTGTTACAATCATAATCATGTGATTTATTTACTTATGGCTCTAATATTGTGATTGCAGAACAACAGTAAGACTGCGAGATTCGTGCACGGACACAATCTCGGCCGTTCATAGAAGCTTCTGGGCTGTCTAACGGAGTGGTCGCGTTACTGAAGTTGGTTTAAGGTTCATCCAAGATGGCTAAGATGATGTCTACGGACAACCAGCAACCGTTATCACTTCATAGTTTAAGTGACTCGGATAATGAATCTGCGGATCTGCCAAAGGTGGCCAAAGCTAAGCCACGTAAAAAGATGGCGGCCGACGCTAAGGTGAAAGCGCGCGCTAAACTCACCGAGGGCGGGCAATTGGCGGCAACGTTCGCGGGTTCGTCTGCTTCAGTGACCCCGAAACCTCCTGCGTTGTCGGACATTCAAAAGATCTATGATATGGTGGTACTGAGAGAGGAAGCCAGAGCGTTTCGTACTGAGTCGGAAAAGTTACGGGATGATGTGAAAGACTTGGATTATGAGCGCGGAGCCTATGTAGGTCAAGAGGGCCAGGGACCGTATGTGGGTCAGGATGGCGGTTACGATGACTATGTAGGTCATGTTGACGACGAGTGGGCCGATTACGATCGTGATGAGGACCAAGACTCTCAATTGTGGGAGGAGGTTGATTTTGAGTCATGTGGACATCTAAATACGGCGGAACAATTGTCAGTGTTACGGTCGGGCCTGAGTAAGGCTCCGACTGCGACATCGGGGGTCGAGGAGCCAGCAGTAGAAGGTATTATGTCGTCGCGTTTTGAAGGTTTCAAAATGCCTCAACCGCCTAAGAAGTTGGCTGACGAAACTTTAAAAGTGTCGTCGGAGACAACAAGTAGTAGCACGGTGAGTACGCCGCAGCGTGCAGCAATCCAAAAGTCACGACGTGAGTTCAAGTTGGATGGTAAACTGCATCAGGGTGCATTATTGTCTGAGTTGCAGGAGACATATAAGAAAGTGAAAAAGCCTGTCACCGCTAGAATAACGATTAGTGAAAGTATGGCGGGTGCTATCCAACATTATTATGGAGGACCGCTGGAAGGGGGCCAGAAGCACCTAAAAACTATTAGGGAGATCTCTAGGCTGTATACGGGTTTGGCTGATGTGCCACTAGCCAGAGTTCAGGTGCTCAATGAGGAGATTCGTTTCGCCGAGAGTAGGAAGGAAGGAGAGAATGCGCTCCTGACAGCTTCCAAAGGTACAGTGGGGGTGTTGACGGCTATTGCGCCCACTATGGATATTATTCTACAAAGGGGATCCGCAGATCCAGAGTTGGATGCACAAGGAGTGAACATGTTAAATGCTATTAAGCTGATAGTTGCAACTCACGCACAACTTAAGCTGGATAGGAAACTAAGCGTAAAAAAGGTAGTCCATTCCTGTTTAGGTAAGGAGTTGATCAATGATAAGCGGGATGTGTACGGGGAACTCCCTGAACCTACGGAGTTCTTGTTGGGGGACAACCTGGGCGAGCGAAATAAGCAGCTCATGAAGTCAGTGCGGGCTTCGGACAATTGCATGAACACCTATAACGCATATAGAGGAAAGCGAAGGAACCCGTTTGAACATCAAGGAAGAGGGGGCTACTTCACCCGTCAGTTCAGGGGGAATGCCAGATTCCGTGCAAGAGGTGCGAGAGGCAACTCAACCTGGGGCAACAGGGCACAACCGCCAGAAAAGAAGTTTGGCAGGTCATCCGAGGACTACGTGCCGTACGGAAACACCCAGTCCTTCCCTAGAGGGGGGCGGGGTCGCGGGACGCAGAACCGGGGTTTTCTCAAGTGAGGCACCCTGACCAGGTGGGTGGCTCAAAAGACTTGATCAAGGGTAAGGAACATTCCATATTGATTAAAGCAGGCAACATTGGTAATGCTTACATAAACTGGTCTCGTTTAACTAGTGATAAATGGATTTTAAATTGTGTAAAAGGACTTACTATACCATTTGTAAAGACCCCTGTACAGACTAGAGAACCGTCGCCATTTAGGATGGACAGCAGTGAGAGAATAATGGTAAAATTGGAAGTAGCTACACTACTAAAAAAGGGGGTCCTGGCGGAGGTGAGCCCAGTTCAGGACCAGTGGGTCTCAAATATATTTTTGAGACCTAAACCAAGTGGGAAAGTTCGCATGATCTTGGATCTGACCGAATTGAACAAATTAATTCATTATGAACACTTTAAAATGTTTAACTTAAAAACGGCTTTAGACTTATTAAATAAAAACATGTGGATGGCGAGTGCAGACCTTACGGATGCTTATTACTCCGTGAATATAAAGAAAGAACACCGGAAATACCTGAGATTCCGGCTAGATGACAGTTTACTCGAGTACCAGGTCCTGCCAAATGGGCTAGCACCGGGACCTCGCATCTTTACAAAGTTGCTTAAACCCATCTATTCAGAGATGGGAGATAGGGGTCATATCTGTTTTCCCTATCTGGACGATAGTTTTGTAATAGGAAGGTCTTATGACGAATGTTTGTCAGCCATATCGGAACTGGTGGAATTGTTTGAAAAGTTAGGATTCACAATTAACAAAGAAAAATCAGTTTTAAAACCTACACGGTGCCTAAAGTTCTTGGGGTTTGATATAAATTCAACAGATATGATAGTCTCACTTACGAAGGAGAAAGTGGAGAAGTTATCACAGGCTATAGAGCATATTCTAGGAGAAGAGTTCCCGATCATCAGGCAGGTAGCGGGACTAGTAGGCCTTATGGTAGCCTATTCGCCGGCGGTAGAATATTCGGGGGCGCACTTTAAGAAATTAGAGAGAGATAAAATCAAGGCACTAAAAAGAACTAAAGGAGAGTTTGATGGTACAATGTGGATCTCCAACGAGGGTAAATCAGATATTTACTGGTGGTTAAAAAATATGGGGATACCTAGGAAGATAAGAAGAGTAGAACCAAAGGTGGAATTACGTACAGACGCCTCCCTTATGGGTTGGGGGGCGCATACGGAGACTACCCAAACGGGGGGACGTTGGCATCCGGACGAACTAGCACACATAAATGTGTTAGAACTGAAAGCAATTTACTTTGGACTTAAAAGTTTATGTAGGATAGAGAATACGCATATTAGGATAAGAACTGATAATACCACAGCCTTAGCATATATAAAAAATATGGGGGGCACCAGATCAGAAGATTGCTTAATAGAAGCAGTCAAGGTTTGGGTCTGGGCACATGAAACAAAAATTGGTTAACGATCACTCATATACAGGGGGTAGAAAATGTGTTAGCGGACCTACGCTCAAGGAAGTTTTTGGATCATTTGGAGTGGAGGTTGCATGAAGATTTATTTAAAAGCCTATGTGAAAAGTGGGGTACACCCCAGGTAGATATGTTCGCATCTAGACTAAATGCCCAGCTACCATTATATGTGAGTTGGGAACCAGAACCTGAAAACTGGCGAACAGATGCGTTCTCATTTAATTGGGGTAATAACTTCATTTATTGCTTCCCACCATTCAGCCTCATCCCCAGAGTAGTGAGGAAGCTACAGAAGGACAGGACGAGGGCGATTGTTGTCGCCCCACATTGGCCGGCGCAACCTTGGCATCCACTGCTGCAGGAAGAGTCGGTGGAACAACTGCGGTTCCCAAGGAAGGAGGGAAACCTCTCTGGGACAGGGCACCAAAATCCAGTAAAATCAGACGAGGGTTTAAACAATATAAAATTGACGGGGTACCTCTTTTAGCGAGAACGCTACAGGGTATGAGGTCGACTATAAAACATTACAATATTTTAAATTCACATGGAGGGAGTCTACGAAGAAGAATTATCTTACCCATATTAATAAATGGGCTGTTTGGGCCTTAGGGAAAAATGTAAAGGTTTTAAACCCGAGAATCGCGGATGTATTACGATATCTACGCAATTACTTTGAGACGGGCGTAGGATACGGGGCGATAAATGCAGCTAGGTGCGCACTCAGCTTAATTTTGCCCAGGTCACAGGGGAGAACTGTGGGAGAACATTATTTAGTTAAATGGTTTTGCAAGAGCTGCCACGAGCAGCGACCGCCACAACCCAGGTATGACAGTTTTTGGAGTGTAAAGGTAGTCCTAGATTGGATACTTAGGCTTAAAGAAAATGTACAGTTAAGCTTAAAAGCATTGTCCTACAAACTAGTTGTGTTATTGTTACTGGTGTCCTCACAAAGAGGACAGACAATCCTTAGTCTGGATGTAGAACGAATGAGGGTCGAAGAGGGCTCCATTGTTTTTAAAATGAAAAATTTACTTAAGCATAACCAATTGGGTCAACCGCTTGACTCGGTGAGGTTTTACGAGTATTCAGCTGATGAAAGATTATGCGTGGTTAAAACAATAAATTGCTATGTGTCAAGGACTGAGAAAGTAAGGGGAAAGAATACACAACTTTTACTTTCATACATTGGGCCCCACGGGCCTATTTCTAGAGCAACCCTGGCCCGTTGGACCATTGAGGTGCTAAGGATAGCAGGTATTGATACTACTAAATATAAGGGCCATAGTACTAGGGGGGCGTCAGCATCCTCGGCTAATGCCATGGGAGCTAATTTAAATGCGATTATGAGAAATGCGTCCTGGAGGGACAGTACTAGCTTTGCAAAGTTTTATCACAAATCAATCGAGGATCCTGGGGAGGTCCAGCGAACAATCCTGAGCAGAACAATCAGAAAAAATTAGACACTAGATAAAAGAAAAAGAGGAAAAGATACAGATTAAGTGTATAGCTACATAACTAGGTAGCAAAAGCAAGCGAGGGCTTGTACTTAAAGGTGGTGCTACTGGGTTTCGTTAAAAATTTTTTACAACAAATAAAGAGCCCCAGTTGGGATCAATGAAAAACAACCGATATATGAATAGGCGTTGTCTGTAAAGAGAGCGCCCGCAAATTGAAAATGTACGTTACGTATACAGAAAAAAGATAAGGTTACAGAACAATACCGATGCAAGAAATACAGGTGAACAGAAAGGATGGGGAAGTAAGTAGGAAGGGAAATAGAGTCGAATTGAAGGTCGGTACACAAAAAACCATGCTTCAAAGGCTCTCCCCGGATACTTAACTTCCGGTATTCGGAAGATGAAGTAAGAATATATTAGTTATACTAGACTTACTTGTAAGTTGACGTATTACTAGGATTCTTACGAATCTACGAATACGAAGGTAAGGATCAGGGGCCCGCCCTCCCACTCCTATAAGTTGAAAGGTACAACCCATTAACTCAAGTATAAAGATAAAAGATCTAGGGTTGACTGGAAACTATAGGGATAGCTGGGGAGATAGGGTTCCTGATCCTAGTGTTAGGTTTTTTGCTTACCTCCAACTACGAAGACTGAGGCTACTTCCGGCCTGCGCGAGCTTGTCCTCTCCCCTGATCCTTACCTTCGTATTCGTAGATTCGTAAGAATCCTAGTAATACGTCAACTTACAAGTAAGTCTAGTATAACTAATATATAATAATAAAATAAATCATAACCGAGAAGCGGTTGAGCAGTAACGTTCAGGGTGGTTCCGGGTACCGAGCAATCAAGAGCAGTTCAGTTAGAATAATTGTTTCTGGTATCGATGTGCATGACCTGACATCTACCACGGGCGAGGCAGACGACCCGTACAACACTCAAACCAATAAATGGGTGAGTGCTGAAGGGGTGTCTGCCACCACGATCTTGCCGAGATATGCCAAGACTGTCTTTGACTTCCACGTGCCAGCCTCCATGATACCCGGAAGTGGCAAACCTGCAAGATCACAGGCCTGAGCTGCTCCTCTGCGGAGGCTATGGAGTGTAAAGTGCTTGTTATGGCCAAACACTATCATGGATACAGTTCGTAGAGCATGTAGGAGGAGCTTGCCGGTGAGTGGGTCCCCATTGGGTAGAACCAGCGCCAGAGACATGAGCGGCAGTGTGAGGTTAGCAGCATATGTTGCCCAGGCTCGCACTGGGCAGCAGGATGAGTGAGGAGCGACAGGGAGGGTATACACTAACGGCGGGTCGGATCGGGACCTGGTCTTAGAAGACCTTAACGTTATCTCTAATCTATCTGCAAAAGAACAACATCGGACAACTTAAGGACATGTGGGCCAATTACCAATTAGACGAGGCCACTAAGTTACTTTGACGCATAAACGTCAGAAAACCTAAAAGTAATGCTACAATTACTACACTAGGGACTGGAACTAGAGTTAGTAAGAAACTAATGATACTACGGAGCTCACCAGGGGTAATTGGAGGGGCTCTTGAAACTACGTGAATAGAATGCTTAATTATGGCGCGTTTCATAATACTGATCTCGTGGGAGGCAAACTCCGGATGAACACCCGGGCTCCCCGAGACCCAAATCTTAACTGTACTAAAATAATTGAGTACTGCGCCCGCTGACTTTAAACTATCGTTAAGGAACATGAGGAAAGAGATAATATCGTAAACTGAAGGGTTCGTAGGGGAGACTGCGTGCTGCGAGCAGAAGGAAAAATATTTTCTCAGATGCGCCGCTTTATTCTGCCAGGTGCGGAGGGCGAGGCTGGACTTGTACAGCCGCAGGAGCTTCTCGTGGTGCATCACTGAGTAGGCTGGAAGATAGATGCAACAAAAATACTATCTTCCAGAATACAAGAACAGAATACAATTAGAAAACTAGAATATCTAATGGTAAGGAAGGGAACACACAAGCTAACTTACGATCATTACACATTACTTTTGCTTTCGACTCCAAAGCAGAGTCCGAGAAAGAACGGCTTAGGGCATCGGCTAACACCAGGGAAGAACCCGGCTTATGGACAATTACTAGTTCGAAATTCAGGGAGGCAGATAAGAGCCAGAGTTGACGGGCACACGCACAGAGAAGCCTGTCCTTCCCTTTACCCGAAGACAGCACTAACTGCGATGCCATATTATCTGTATTAACTTGTATCGCATAGCTATGTGGTTCGGGAGGTAGGAGTGCGGTGACTGCATGTACGAGATTGAGCGCTTCCAATTGTGTGATAGAAAGATGTTCATTAGTGACAGAGCATGGAAACTTGACAGCATAGTATTGAGTATCAGAAAAGGCACCTCCAGCCTCCAGGGTTGAATCGCACTCAATTACAAACAAGTCCCTAGGGGCCGAGGGAAGGAGCTGTAGGGCATTAAACCGGGCTGCGAACCTCTCGAACCATTCTAAGTCATCCAACAAATCACGGGCAAAAACATTGACCAGAGAAAGGAGTATTATGTAGAGCTTCCAGGACACTATTCGTAAACCTCAAAGCCGGTTTAATGCACTTACAGATATGTTGCAATTTACCCACAAGACTTTGCAGTTGTTTCCTCGATGCCTTAGTTTTAAGCTTCCAGGAAGCACATTCCGACACTATTTCTTTCAGTTTATCGCCAGGAAGCGAGACTGACATAGATAATGCAGCCAAGGCAGACTATCGAAGTCACTGGCGGAGAACATTTATCGAGCGCTAAATCTAGCCCCAACACCATTGCTAGCTGATTAAACCTCTCATATGCCTGAACTGCCTTCTCGTAGGATGACTCTAGACCTACGAAATCATCCAAATAACAGAGAGCGAAATAACCTTCCTGACGCAACAACCACACCACCGCACGAGTAGTCCGCGCACATGCCAGAGCCGAAGTCCGACACCCGAAAGGAGGAGCAATATTAACATAAGTCTCACCTTTCAGCGAGATGCCTAGTAAGGGCACCGACAGCGGACAAACCCTCAACTGCCGATACACCCGCGCCAGATCCGCTCCCCAAAACCAGGCGGACGAGCCAAGCAGCGATAATCTATCTGTGAGCGTTGAGACAGAAGGAAGAGAGAAATTAAAGGAAAGACCTTGATAAAATCCCCTCACAATCCCTGCATTCACACTTCTACCGGGCGGAAAGCTGAGATCAATAATGAGTGAGTATATTCCTATACGTGTATAAATCCTCGGTTGGAGGTATTTTATTATTATTATTATATATCATTATACGCTCGGTTTTCATCCAGTTCGATATCAGCTAGGATTTTGCCCGAGCCTATGGGGCGATGGTGGCGCCGCCACTGGGGTAATCCTGGTACTTATTTCCAACTACTCTGATTCACTTGCTCAAAAAAGTTTTGTATTTATTGACGATACGGCGATTTCTCCTGTGTCAAGAGGAAATAAAGACACTCAACCCATTGGAGTCCTCCCTGCTTCTCCTTTTCTCCTCCAATAGAACCTCGATTTATACTCTTCTAGACAGCGAATTCTTCTTCGGCCGTGTCATCATTGGGCTCAACTGGCACCAAGGATGGAATGGCGGAGCAGAAAAGGGGCCCAGGAGCACACCTAACTCAAGTTCTTTACTTACGAACGTATTAATATGGACATCACTATCAGCTGACGGGGTATGATTCACCAAAGTAGGCACCGGGACCGAGGAAGAGGTATAATCTAACGGCCACCCGAACTCTAAATGATCTACGAGAAGCGTATCAGGATAGTCTAACAGCAACGCCTGCCACGCCGGAATCACTAACCCCGACGGAACCGGAACCCTAGCCGCTAAGTAGTTAGGCAAAGCCGTCTCCCTCACAGTGTTATAAATATGGAAATAAGGAGCAAAGTCTGACCACACGGACAGGGACGCATGCGGCCAAAATCTATCAAGCGAATCACTAAACAAATATGGAGACGGAGGCGGGACAAACTTACAGCTAGAACCACCCTCTAAAACACTGTCCGGCTGTGGTACAACATTAAACCAGTCAAATATGATATCGGGCAATGACAAGTCAGTATCTGAAGAAAGACATGAATAGCGAGTTGAACAAGTTGAAGCCTGCGTCTGACCTATGCACAGAGCCACATGGCCGCCACGTGGCATGGAGTGCGCATGCGCCAGACCGGACTGCTCTAAAGTGGGCGGAGCTACGGGCAGTGGGTGGGAGGGAGGGCAGGTCTGGACAGGGTGGGTGGGTGGCGGCGACTGGGTGGCCATTTTGTCCAACTCCACATGGTCCAACCCGTGCAGGGAACACAAGTCGGACACAGGCAACACAGGGGCATTAATACAGACACTTACTGTCGCAGTAGGGGTAGACTGGTCGGACTGTTTTTTATCCTGCCATTTCCTCTTCTTCATGCAGTCCTGCTCCCTGTGAGGCAGACTACGCTTGAACCGGTATGCGCACCATGCACACACGTGTACCGACCTATCTGGGTGAACACCGTGCGCCCCTTGAAACCCACAATCCTTGCCCCAGTTCCATTGATAGCAGGCCTTACCGTCTGCTTCTCTATTATAATCCTCTTGGGAATTAATGGGCGCTGCGGCAGCGACGGCTGGAGCAACCACTGTCGGGACTGCTAACGCACGTGGTTCAGCCTGTATGTAGGCCGGCCTGGCCTGAGCCGTTCTGGCCGCATCGGAACATACCTCTCTCTCTACGTCCTTCAGCGCCGTTGGATCCAACCAACCGTCACACAATCTCCTGTCTGCTACCATAATAAACACCCTCTCCGACCACCTTTGACAGGTGGGCCAATCCCAGGTTATCGCCATACGAGCTAGGTCTTCTTCATGTTGAAGCAATGGCGGCCACCACTCCTCCGGAAAGGACGGGTGCGCCACAATGCGTCTCTGCGTGACAGAATACTCTGCCCATGTCGCCTCGCCCGTCCCAATCTTCCTGCACCCGTCTCCCCTCGTAATGAAATAATTAGGATAGAATGTCATACCTTTAGGGCGCTGCAGCGCAGGCATAGCGTCAACGAAGGTGGCTACCTCCACTTGAGCGACACGTGCTGGCCTCGGGGGAGGCAGAGGCGTGAGCATAGGAGGCACACATGGCTGCGGCCTCGGCGGGACGCGACCACATGGCGTAGGCAGGGGTGGGCGTGGACGGGGTGTACGCAGCACAGCCGGAGCGGGAGGCGGTGGCACCGGCGACAGGAGCGGCATGGGTCTGAATGGAAGCGGCGGAGACTGCTGAAGGAAGGCTGGAGCAGGAGCAGGCCGAGGAAGCCTCGGAGGCGACGGCGACACCGGCCTGGGAAGACGACGAAACGGTCCAGCCGCCCTCTCCAACGCATTCAAGTGAGCTGTGACGTCCTCTAACTTCTTATTCTCGCTAGTAAGCCTCCTTATAGTCTCCTGGTCAGACTCTTGACCAGAAAATGAAGAAGTGGAAGGAACTGGCTGCCCCGGCCTCAACGGTGATGAATCAGTAGAGCGTGGTGAACCGGGCTCCAGATATGGGTCGCAGGACAACCGTGCTGCTCTCGGGGGTTGTAACCTCTGTTGCTGTGGAGCCAGCGGGGGACGGCCCCTGCGCTTCTTAGGTGGTGGCACGGTAGACATAGTAGGTGGCGGAGACTAGTAGAACGAGCACACGCGGTAGACCGACAACTGCAGGCCAGGGGAGTGAGCGAAGTTGTCCGTGCAGCGACCCGCGGAGAAGTGACCAAGCAGGCATAGTGAGATTCGGCAGGTAACCTAAAAATAGCACATCGCCTCGTGTGCAAATTACCCACGTTAGCCTGCAGCCAACATGAATAATGACTAATGGGGTGCACTTATTCCCAGTCACATGAGGCCTGCATTCGCTTACGATCGATTCGCGACTTCAAAACGTCCTAATTGCGCCCTCCTTACGCCCTCCTTAAGTGCTGGCGCTGCGAGGACGCCAACCTCCCGGTGTCCGTTTTGGAAATTTTGGACGCAAGGAGGTTGCAAGTGCTGCACTTGCAACCTCCTTGCGTCCCCGTTTGGTCGGCGCTGACCACGTATTTGAATCAATGTATCGAATGGGATGCTGGGAGGTTGGCGTCCTTTTGAGCCGACCTGGCAGCACAATGGCGCCGCCCTGGTGCCTACCGCATATTTGAATCAATGTATCGAATGGGACGCTGGGAGGTTGGCATCCTTTTGGGCATAAGGAGGTCGGAGGCGGACAATGGCTCCCATGTGACTGGGGTATTACATCCCTGGTGAAATGCTACATCTAGGTATGCGTGAGGAGGTTGATTGCATCAAGGAGCCTTGGTAATCGAATAATTAGGACGCTAGCCCTCGGAATAGCAGAAGTGTGGGTTCGAATAACACTCTTGGTAAATCTTTCCCTTCATTTACAAAAAAAACGCACACACAAAAAACACCCCCACGACACATGCACTGTTTACTCCCCCCCCCCCCCCCACAGCTCCATACCCATATACAATATAACTGCAGATACACTTTAAGTATTTAAATGGACACCTTGTTCAAATAGTTTTGGAAAAGCTACCTCTAAAGTAGATCATGTAAGTTCACCTCTATAGATACACCAAGTGGCAAGCAAGGTAGGCATACTATAATTATACAGGTCTAGCCTCGCGTTCACCCTACGCGAACACGACGCATGGAACACTCTCAAATCTCAAGCCGGTGTCGTATTCTCAGCGCCCGGTCATTCTCAGCGGCCTGTCGTGGCTTCTGCGCATGCGCGGATTTTCGAACGTTGCCGCGAGCACTGCTATTTGTTTTGTTTACACTCGGCGATTCGACGCTGATCGAGCTGCTACGTTAATATCGCTTGGAATTTAAGGTTAATTTAATTAAATTTCATTATTTGAGTATGTAATTCTGTTAAATATGATCGCATTCAATAGATTTCGGCGTAATCGGTCCCTAACACTGCCGGGCACCAGCTGAGCTTGTAGCCGGCGATGCCACGGGTCTTTTGACCACGACGGGCCGCTGAGAATGACCGGGCGCTGAAAATACGACACCGGTGTGGCGTTTTCAGCGCCCGGTCAGTGTCAGCGGCCTGTCGTGGCTTCTGCGCATGCGCGGATTTTCGCACGTTGCGCCGATCACTGCTATTTGTTTTGTTTACACTCGGCGATTCGACGCTGATCTAGCTGCTACGTTAATATCGCTTGGAATTTAAGGTTAATTTAATTAAATTTCATTATTTGAGTATGTAATTCTGTTAAATATGATCGCATTCAATAGATTTCGGCCTAATCGGTCCCTAACACTGCCGGGTACCGTGCCTGAGCTTGTAGCCGGCGAGGGCATGGGTGTTTTGCATATGTCTTAAAATCCGCGCATGCGCAGAAGCCACGACAGGCCGCTGACAATGACCGGGCGCTGAAAACGCCACAACGGGAGCAAAAACATCTGGCTGTGCCAGATGGATATTGAAAGCTTTCTAGCAATTTGCTATTAATATTTCATTAAAGAATATAAACCAAAACCACGATGATGATTTTCCTTGAGACCTAATGCTTGAATTCATCTTGATTAACTTACTGGAATGTTGTCTATAGATGCCAGTGCGTTTAGACAATCGTGTAGAATAAAACCACTTCCACACAGGACTGTGAGGCGAAATGTTTGTGACACATGAAGCAACATGGTCCATCGCCAGGCCTGCCGAGCACCTCATTACACCTCCTGCCCGGGGCTGGATGCCCCTAACATACCAGAGCTCCTTACGTGAAGCCGTGCATTTATTCACAGAATGCTTAACAAATGGGGCGACGCATCTAGTAAGCCTAAAGTAGCATAATCTGATGGTTTAGATTTTTTTTCTGAGACAAATACTTTAAATTAATTGATATGACATACCTTTCTTTAGTTTGAAGTAAATTTGATTTGAAATGGCTAAGTTTTGAGATATTTTAAATGGAAATATGTCAAATTAGTCTTGGCAAGCACGCCAAAACCCTGACAACATAGACTTCTACAGCAACAAGTCCTATTAAATTGAGTCAGCATTCCCTTCAATGCAGAAACAAATGCTTAATAAGTGCACTAGTATCGAAGTTAGATATGGGGAACAATATCTGTTTTGGTTTTGAAAATTTGATACTCCATCGGACTATGCAGCTTTAATTATAAAATAGGCCTAAGACCCATATTAAAGTTCCCTTGTTATCAGTGCGTATATTAAGGTCGGCCTATGACATGGGGAATTTTGACAAGCTAAAAAGTAAAACCATCCACCAGACTATGCCTAGGGCCTATTGATTAACATGATTCTATAGTCCCTACAGTTTCCTAATAGTATCATAAATATAGTCAGTAATCTAATAAACGACAGTACTGGTGAAACAATACCTGATATTCCTGTAATGAACTGCGACCAATATCCATACTATCTCTCGCTGGCAGAATAATTGAACAGATAATTCACGACCAAATAAAAACATTTCTTGAGGACACTAACTATTTAGCCACCCAACAAAATGGCTTCAGAAAAGAAAGGTCAACGACTAAGGCACTTGCCTCATTAATGGATGAATTGTTGATTAGCACAGGCAGAGGTGAGCTTACAATAGCTGTTTTTCTTGATTTCAAGAAAGCTTTTGATACAATTGACCACAAAATCCCGCTTTGTAAGATCAAAAGAGCTGGACTGGGAAAAAGATCATGTAGGTTCATATCCAACTACTTAAACAACAGACAACAAGTCACAAAAATTAATAATACAGAATCCTCCACTAGAACTGTCAGAACAGGAGTGCCCCAATGTTCCACTTTGGGACCACTCCTCTTTCTGCTATTTATTAATGACCTACCATTACTGTCTACCAGTGCTAATTTCACACTTTTTGCGGATGATGCTGTCCTCACAGTGCACAATAAAAACATTATTCTGGCAGCTACTATGGTAAACAAGGTGTTAGAAAAGGTCAATATTTGGTGTGCTGATAACAAACTTACCTTAAACACACAAAAATCAGAATATGTGATATTTGGAACAAAATCTCGAAAATCGCACACACAAAATATAGAGCTATGTATAGGCAATGCAGTGCTAAGAGAAGTAAACTCGTACAAATACTTAGGAACCACACTTGACTCTACACTGAATGCAAACCAGCAACTATCAAGGCTGAACCAAATTCTAGGTATGAGAATGGCAACCTTTAGAAAAATAAGATGTTACATGAGTGAGAAGACAGTGCTCAAACTGTATAAGGCAACTATACTGCCAATAATAGATTATAATGATCTAATCTATGGCCCTTTAACAAAACAACAAGAAAATAAATTACAGAGAACTCAAAACCGAGCTCTTAGAATAGTATATAGGGGCAAAGTTCTCTCAGTGAATGAGATGCACACTAGATCTAATATCACATACCTGAGCCAAAGGAGAGATGCACATCTGCTATCTCTTATGTTTATCAGAGCCAAGGATGAAAACTACATAGGCCATACTACCAGAGTTACCAGGCAGGGGGATGCTACACTCCTCAAAGTTCCTAAACCACTCACAAATAGACTGACAAGAGCCCCTATCTACAAAGGCAACAAATTATGGAATGAACTCCCAGTCATAATTAGACATGCACAAACACAACTAGAATTCAAGAACCTGGTAAGAATTCACCAAGCCAATCAGGCCCTTCTACAGGCCTGGTGATGAGGTCGCCATATTTAATTATCTATCTATTATAAGCGCCTATGGCCACCCCACCCCCTCCCACCACCCGACGCGCTCCTTTACCTGCTGCCAACAAACCAAGTTATCAACCGTACAAATTATTTGCCCAGCAAATTTGGAAAATGTGTATCAGTCTGGTAGTATTGCTACAGAACGGGGGCCCTATGGTACTGGGACGGCTCACTCCCTATTGGCCCTGTCACACTACGACGTAATGGCGTCAGCGTAGGGAGAACGTGAAGAACGTTGAACTTCTGGGCGTAGTATGCAAATTTGGGCACAAGTTGAACGTGGATGCAGCGTAGTGGATGAGAGCGTAAAGTCGGTAAAGCGTAGTGATACCGTCATTCAACGAGAGAGGACAACGTCATTATGCTCACGGAACGTTATGAACGTTATTCCATCGCCAGAAGAACGTTACGTGACGTTACCTACGTCATGAGACGTTGAACATACGTTGAATGCACGTTCTCCTGACGTTCTCCTGACGTTCTCCTGACTTTCTCCTGACGTTCTCCTGACGTTCCCATTACGGCAGGTGGGCATTTGCACTCGGTTTAATGTGGGTCTACGTAGTGGAACGCAGTTGAGCAGCGTTGGAAAAACGTCCGTTTAACCTCATTGACGTTCACTGAACGTGAACAGAACGTACGGCGAACGTAAACCCTTACGTTCAAGCTATGTCGAAATTTTTGAACATGTCCAAAACCTCGACGTAACTCGACGTAACACGACGTAATGTGACGTAGCTCGACGTCATCCTAACGTCATTCTGACATCATCATGACGTAACCCAATGTAATGACGAAAAATGACCACGTTAGGCTCACGTTGGCTCGTTACGTCATAGTGTGACAGGGGTATATCTATCCCATGGTAATGTAAATTTTGCAGCGTCACCTTGTGGTGGGTTTTATCAACCCAGCTGCTGGTTGGTGTTTCACATGTAAACACATACAATTATATTATACATGAGACGGGTAAGTATGAATACACATCAATATGAAATTGCTATGAACAAACACACATCATCATCAGCATCATCATCATCATCATCGCCATCATCACACATCTTTCACATTCATATATACATTTATACATATAATATGGCATCGGTTTAACCAAGAGAACAGCCAGCACACCAAGTGGTGGGTTTGATCATTTTGATTACATAGTACAGGCTGAGTGAGCCATCTTGGTATTATAGGGTCTTTGTATAAACATAGACACTAATAAAGTCTGTACTAGACTACTAAATGACTGAAACGTACAATCCTCCAAGCACTGTTTATCCCATCATTACTAACAACCTACTTACTCAAACTACTTCATGTAGTCAAAAAACACCCGAGGTATTAACCTTTTAAGCATTACCCCTACAAGCTAACCACACTCTATCTAACAGAATAAACAAACCATTCTACTAACACTCCATCTCAAAATGTTAACTCCAACGACATGATAACTTTGCAATTCACAACATAGTAGGCATACAAACCTATCAAGGGAAACTATGCACCTAACCACTCCGTAATGTAAAGGTCTAATCAATACACATGTATGTATCTAAGTGTGTATGAATACAACATATAACTACTATTTTTATATGTGAATTGTCAAACTATACCATATGTAAGTCTTTGAATGTTTAATATTGTTATTTCAGCTGATTTGAGCTAGCTGCTGATGACAATATCAGACTACATATACATATATTGTAAATAACTGTATTGTCACATGGCTGGAAGACCAGTGCCACGGTGCTGACAAAAGACTTTATTCAATGAATAAATTATATTTACCCCCAAAAAAGAAAAAGTATCTTTCCTTCTTAATTATGTATAACTTATAAGATTCAGTTTCTTTTTTTATTTATTTATTCAATATATATATTTACCCTATCGTGTCTTAGCTTTGAAAATAACGATTAGTTTTGGTGTATCTCAAGATAATTTTCGCAGCTATTGTTGAATACATTATCCACAACCAGGGGGTTTCCTTGGTAACCATATGGAGGCTCTTATTGGTCAGATAAGCGTCGTGCTGGCAACGCCTCCAAGGCGGAGATAAATAGGAGTAGGGGAGGAGAGAGGACCGGCTTCAAGTTGAAGGAGACTACAGTTGTCTTCCACCATTCAACGCAAACGCCCATCCTCACCTCACGTCCCCTCCTCTCACAGCTTCATACAAAGTAAGTACACGGCGACATTTACATTGATCTTCGCAAGTGACACTGTACTTGCGTCTCTATTCAGATTTAGGCCTACCTTTAGTGTATTTAGTGTAGACCTATTTTATGGATTATTTTGTTTATAAGGGGCAGTGAGAAGACATCCATTAATGGTTACACTGTTCCTGCAATTTCTATTGTTAACAGAATAGTATATGTTTGTGGAATAATGTATAGAAATTGTGAATACAAAAATGTCTTAACAAATGTATTATACCAGTAGTGTTTACTTATCTAACTTCTCAAAGAACTCAATATTGATGGCACACGTAGGCCTATGCATTGTGGTGGTGGTGGTGATGGTGGTGATGGTGAGTGAGATCCGTAGCACTGTCACCTGGATCAGTGACGTTCCATTGAGACATCTTCCCATCTGTCAAAGACTTTCATTCCACTCAGCCTGGATGAAAGAATTGATTCATAGATTGTCGTCTGCTTTTAAGAAAACGTCACCACGTTTAATAAATATCAGCTTCAATGAAACCACTCCATAAGCTAATAAAATGAACTCATTAAATGTACATTCTACATAACTAACTAATCAATTAAAAGCACTGTTGCAATTTTGGAGTATCAGACACAAATGGCTTCATATTAAACAGAAATTGCTTAAGCAAGCCTATATTATTATATATGCGTTATTGAATGTTTATTATAGCTTATATTATATTGGCATGTACATAACAACACTAGTTCCTCAAATGGAATATATATATATACACACACATATATATATATATATGCATAAATATATATATATATATATACATACATGTATGCATACCATGGTAATATAAGCTTAGGCCTACTTAAATCTCTGACCTGATAGATGTTTACATAATACATGCATACATATGATACTATTTTACATTAAAGCTATTTTCAAATAACCAGATCATTTTTAGCACTGAAGTAGGAGAGAGTGAAAAAAAAAGGTGTATATAAACATTTATATACACTCATTCTTAGCACATTATTAAAAAAACACATAAATACCATATATATATATATATATTTATATATATATATGCTAATATCGATCCTGATTATGGCAGTTTGAGCCTTGTATAGTATTTAATTAAAGCTGCATGGTCCGATCAAATAATCAAAATTTCAAAACGAAAACAATGATCTAGATTTGATTCTGCATATGTACCTTACATACTGGTGCACTTATTAAACATTTGTCATCACATAAAAGGAAATAGTTACTCAATTTAATAGAACATGTTACTGCATAAGCCTATGGTGTTAGATTTTTGGCAAGCTTGCCAAAATTAATTTCCCACATTTGCACTTCAAATATCTAAAAAGTCAGCCATTTAAAATAAAAGTTACTTCAATATAATAATGTAAGGTAGATTACAACGATCAACCTAATATCTTTATCTCAGGAAATAACAGAAACTCAAAATCATCGGACTATGCAACTTTATCTTCACTGTCGCTAGAGCGGACCCCAAGTACGTTGAAGGGGACATAATTAACCGCTGGTACTGGGGCTGTATCTGGTTGTCATGGAGACACAGTGGATGCTTATCACAATCCTCAGGTAAACCATGCACACGCAGCTTCATGGGATGATCCTGATGTGCACGTGCATTGGGGAAAGCCACCCGTGTGTTCGTTAGGTTAAACCGCTGATCCCCACCGGACGCGGTGGCTGAATCGGTAGAGCGCAGGCCTCCCGTGCGGGAGGTCGGGAGTTCAATTTCCGGTCTAGTCAAACTAATGACTTACAAAATTGATACTTGTCGCTTCCTCGCTTGGCGCTCAGCATTAATAATAACACGGATAGGGCAAGGATTGGTTTAGCTCAGGGTCATGATAATGTGACTGAGTGTGATATCGGGTCATGGTGTTGGTGGCCTGATTTCCCATTCGGGCAGCACTATAAAGTTTCAATGAGTGCACACTGTCACAAGTCGGTACCCGTCCTGATATGACCTTAGATGTTGCTAGGATGTAAAACAAACAAACAGGAGTCGGTACCATATGACCGCCAATAGCCGATATTTACTTTTTGTGCTGGGGGGGGGGGGGGTCGGTACCCGTCCTGATATGACCTAAGATGTTGTCAAGACGTAAAACCCCCAACAACCAACCAACGCACTGATCCCTTACCCATACGTTCCAAGGGGGGTGTGGGCGTGGCACACATACTGTTAGACACATGCTTCAGGTTTACAAAGGTCAAACACAGAGGTGTGCATCATTCTGTCAATTTACCTTCCCTGGTTCGATGCGCTAACCAGATGCGCAGCCAGGCAAGCCTTTTGTATCACACACACAGCATGGATCAGGTGACGTAAAGGCTCTATCACACTACGACCTATGGCGTTAGTGCGTGCGTAATGTTTTGATGGAAAAATTAATTTAAATAGGTTGGCATTCGCTGAACATTTCGCACGGCGGTCGGTCCATGCAACGTATGAAGCGTACACAGAGCGTATTGCTGGCTATGGGGCTGTCGGGGATCTCCGTTGTGTTGGGTGTGTCTAATTTAGACCTCTTTCCCTCGTCAGCTCCGATGTCACCATCAGGGGGTGGGGGGGGGGGGGGGGCAATGATGAGAATGTGAAGTGAATGTGTAAAATATGCATGAATAGGTGCTTATTATTTTCTTTTGTTTATTATGTTCTTATGCTTATTATGTTATTATGTTCTTCTGTATACATCTATAAAGATGTTCTTGCTCTGTGATAAAGATATTTGTTAAACTAGATTTTTGGTGTCTGAGTTAAATAATGTCATAGAGCTATGTTATAAATTAAACTACAAAGGATAAGAATTTAGCCAATGAAAATAAAAACAAATTAATATTAATGACACAAGTACTTCCCCTCTCTTCCCCTCTCCCTCTCTTTCCCCCCTATCTTCCCCTCTTTCTCCTCTCTTCCCCTGTCTCTTCCCGTTTCTCCCCCCCCCTCTCTTCTCCTCTTCCCCCCCATGTGTTCCTCTCTCTCCCTCTCTGTGATGTTATTAGTATGTACATAAACTAGTATTTTAAACTAGGTTATGCTATCAGAGTTTAATTCTTCCAAAAAGAGAGGAAATAAAATATAAGTATTTTAAACTAGATTTGTGTCTGAGTTTAATAACGTTATAACAAATTAAAATCAGACCTAATATACCTGGAGGTATATAACAAATATAACACATGTAATTGTGTTTTGATATCTAAAATGAATATAGCTTATTTATATAAATTGACATATAAACATCTCGTAACAGTAACAACACGCTGGCGGTACGGTCGCGATACGCTTGCGATATGCTAGGGGCATGCTCGCATAGGCTAGGGGTACGCTCGCATACATTAACAGAACGTTGTGAGTACGTTATATACGTCAGCGACATGCGCAGGGTGCCGGTTGTACATATGGCTAACGTGTACCATTGCACCCCAACATATCCCTAACGTACTCCTAACATACACCAACATACTCCTAACATACACATAGCGTATGTGGAACGTACAAGCCACACATCGACACACGTTGGAAATTTGGAGAATGCACAACAATTTTTCGGAGCCTCGACGCACAGCGACGTAAGACGATGTATTATGACGTATCCAGAATGTACCCGATGTATGCCCAATGTATACGTAACGCATGACGATGTACACCAACATATTGGTAAAGAATCACATACGTCGGCATACGCTAAGGCTATACGTCGTAGTGTGACAGGCCCTTAAGGTATTTATTGGTCATATCTCAAAGGTCACCTCAGTACTACCGCCATTGTACTGAGCTCTACACTTACCTTTTTTTCTTTCGTTTTTTTCTTTGATGGGGTGTTTATGCTGTCCATAGCATGTAAGTTCAGATGATCGAGCTTATTTTCAGTGCTGGGCAGTTATAGTTTTGTGTTTCTTAAAGTTATATCTTGGGTTAGTGATCTATGTTAGTGTTTTGGGGTTTTCTTGGGAAGAGTTTTCCAATTTTTTTCTCTACTTAGTCTTATACTAGCCTACTCTATTTACATGTTATAGGCTTGTATGTAGTAGGTGGTTGGGTTATGTTTGTTTGGATTTGATTTGATTATATTGTTGGTGTAGATGCTATCTGGCTTTTATATTTCCGGGTTTCCCGTCATGGGGTGTCCAGCTGGTTGGCCGTGACATATCACATGCCCCCTTGTGGTGCAGCTTAGTTGCGGTTTGCCGGTTTTATTTTGCACAGATATTTTTTGTATGTTTTTAGGTTAGGAATTTGTCTTTCCTTCACTGATTATGCATTCCATACTTTGGCAGCCATTTCCAGTGTGCTCCTTTCATGGGCTTTGCTTTGGCTTCTGGTCTGCCTTAGTAGTGGTGCATTGTTTGCTCTGGTGTTCCTTAATGGTTGAGCTGGATGCTTAATGTCCTGGTTATATCCATATGTTAATGTTTTTAGGTGGATTCTTCTTCTTTTTTTCTAGTAGCTTTACTTTAGTTCTTTTGTGTAAATCATAGGTGGGGTGTAGTTTGTCTACTCTTAGGCAGATTTTTAGGCCTCACCAGGTAAGGTAGTAGAGAACCCTCCCACCCTCGACCTGACCCCCCCACCCACACCCCCCGCCCACCACATTTCCACCCCATTTACATATTGAGGGAGTAGGTAGGTTGCACCAGAGTGATTAGGTGGTAGAATTAGGGGGTTCCGAGGGTAGATCTTAGACTAATGCTACATGCAATTTTATTACATCACCAGAAGAAGCAAAGTCTGAGTAACATAACTAGAATACCCACTGTGGGAATAAATGCGGGTTCCATTCCTGCACTGTTTATAATAATATCCTGTTTGCAGACCTTTTGACAAACCGGCTGCATTGGCCGAATCCCCACCACACCCACCCACCACACACCTACACCACCACCAACACACACACACACACACACCTACACCCTCACCGCACCCCTAAACCCTCACCACACATTGGCTCCAGTGCATAACCATGGCCCGAGTTGCGCCGCAGCGCCACATATCGATTAACGTGAATTTGTCTAACCCCAACATTTTGTAAAGTCCTTACTATAAACTTTACAAGTTGTCACAAGTATATACAGTAACACCTCTCTAAATCGACCGACCGTGGGATCAACTTTAAATGGTCCATTTAGGGAGGTGATCGATTTAGGGAGTTAAAACAAATATTTTTATCATTACAATGGTATTGTATGGGCGATCATTTGGGAGCCAAATAAAGCCGTGCTGACGTGTTGCAATTTTGGGCGAAACGTCGGTACATCTCCGGTATGTTACCGGTGCATTACCGGGGCGTTTCCGGCGCGTCGGTACATAGCAACATGTGAATGCAGACGTCGGCGGCCGTCGGCGCGCGTTGGTCCGGCGCGAAAGTGTTGTGCTTGCACAAAACGTTCGGCGCGGACCAACGCGCACTGACGTGTTGGTGGGGGCGTTACGGACAGGTTAGCAACACGTCGAACCCATTTGGGGCGCGCCAGCTGAACGCTGGCAGGACGTTGATCAACGTTGGTTAACATTGCCATTTTTTTTGCCAAACTGCAAGCGTTCCGTCGGCGCATCTGCAACATCCCACCAGCGGGTTCCCAGCGTGCCATCAGCGTGTTATCGGCGCGTTGTCGGCGCTCCGCCAGCGTTTCTCAGCGCGCTGGACGTGTTGCCGGCGCGCCTGGACGCGCTGCTGGCGCATCCTGACGTGTTGGGGGCGGGTGTGTACGGGTTCACACAATGCTAATACGATACCAACTCACTGCCTCCACGTCGTCAATGCGCCGACAGCGCGCCAACAACACGCTGACAACACGCTGGCGGCTCGTTGACACTTTTGTCCGCCGCGCGTCGAACCTCGTTGGCTGCGCGCTAATACCATGCTACTAACCCGTCCAGTTTTCTCCCAAAACGCTGAAAAGTTGGACGTCTCTTGACGGGTTGCAAATATTTTGCGCATTGCCGGCACGCCGGCAGAAACGTCGTAATGTGACAGGGGTATTACTGTTTATTCATCGGCGGGCTAGCTGCGCGCTGGTTCCCGCCAACTCGACAAATTGATGGCGTTATTTAGACTTACAACCACAAGGGTCACAGCTTTGGGATGGCCAGTCGGACATGTTTACCGACCGCGTCGTGTGTTTTACCGGGCATGGTGTGAGCCGAGCCCCGGGCCTTTGTTACATCACCGTCAGCATTCTCCCACAACACACTCCTAGCTCACTGATGCTTCTAGGCTTCACCGCCACCCCATATTTGGCGCCACCTGCAATGCAACTCCCCCTCCCGTCCCCACTCCCCCCACCCCCCTCCCCTCCCCCTACAATGCAGCTAGACCGACTCCCACCGATCTAAAAATAGCCACACGTCTGGGTCGCCTGGATACCAGCTAGCTAGCTCCCCCCTTTCACCCCTACCCCACCTCATCACCCCCCTTCCATTGGTTGCCATGACAACGCTATCGTTGCCACAGTTACGCCCGCTGGGGATCCACAGAAAAGTGTACATACCACAAATTACCCGTTGCCTTTGCGCTGACTCATCGGCGTTCGGTTGATTTATTTTTAGTACACATTTCAAGTGGTAATTGCCTTTAGGTTATTCACCATTGGTGGTGATGCCACACCCTCCTTCCTGCCAGTGCGGTTAAGATAAACATTTGTTTTTTGTTTGAGTGTGTGTGTGCATGTGTGCGGAAATCAGTGTTTATTATTACTAGACATGCTAAAGGAATGTAACCTCTAATAGTGCAGTTTGGTGTTGACACACTGAGTGCCCCCTGGCGGTGACCTATGACCTATGACCTATGACCTAGTCTGTCGGCAGGTGGGTTCACACGCACTTGAACCCTCACTTGATTAGATCCTCATCCAGCCACCTCTATAAACACCTTCCGCGTCTACGCACGCTGGTTGATTGGTTGTTGGAGTTTTATGTCCTGGCAACATCTAAGGTCATATCAGGAGAGGTACTGACTTATGACAGTGCATACTCATGCTGACTTTATAGTGCTTCCCCACTGGGAAATCAGGCTGCTGGCACCATGACCCGATATCCCACTCAGTCACAATATCCTGACACTGAGCTAACCAGTCCTTACCCTATTCTATTAATGCCGAGCGCCAAGCTAAGAAGAGACAAGTATCAATTTTATAAGTCATTGGTTTGACTCGACCGGGAACCAAACTCCTGAACCTTCTGCACGCGTCTACACATGCTGTGTGTCGGAACAATAACAGTTTATATAAACCATCTCCAGCCCCATTGCCCAAACCACCATAGGTTGCAACAACAACAAAAAGAAGTAAATAATCAATAAAATTGGAAAGATTGTTAAAATGTAAGTGACAACATACATAAAAAACACCGGACAGTGTACTCGCACTGTTCTACTGCCAGGCAGTCCACTCCCTCTTCGACTATGCCACGTCCACACTCGCTCTCACAGCCCTTGGGCTTGACAACCCCCAAACTCGACTACCCAAGAACAAGATCTTCCTGAATGAGTTCTGGAAACTTGAGAACATTCAACACTGGGCTGCCAGGCTTGTCCTCCGTGTTCCCAGCGCCACCAGGATTGAGATCCTCCTCCTTGAATCCGGCCTCCCTCCCCTCCACCTCCGAGGCAAACAACTTCTCACCACCCACCTCACAAGAACCCTCTCCTCAGGCCTTTCATCAACAATCTGCAGAGCCACGGCCTACCTCCGAGATGGGACCCACGGTCACCCTCACATCTCCTACCGCCTCAAGGACACCATCACCACCGTCAAGGACTCCCACAGACTCCACATTGCAGACTCTGCACTGAGCCCTCACAAGCCACCATGGTTTTTCATTCCAGTGGAAACCCGAACCACCAACCTAGTTGCTGCCAAGGCAGTTTACACCACCCCAGAACTCCACTCCCTGGCTCTCAAGGCCATAAGTCCGGCGAAGGCGGAGTTCTCCCTCGCTAAGACGGTCTACACCGATGGCTCCCTTAACCCAACATCAGGTAGATCCGGTGCCGGAATCTTCATCCCCTTCTCCAACACAAAGAACACCACCAGGGTGTCAGACTTTGCTTCCACTCTCGATACCGAGCTCACCGCCATTCACTTGGCCCTCGAAGACCTCCACAACTCAAGTGCCATCATCATTACCGACTCTCTGAATGCCATCAAAGAGTTTGCCTGCCCAAATTCCCAACACTCCCTTGCCGACATGATCCAGATTATCTCGACCAGACATCAGGTACACCTCAACACAGTCCTGCTATGGGTCCCCTACCATATAGGACTCTATGGTAATGACGAGGCCAACTGTGCTGCTCTAGCTGGTGCCAACCGAGCAGACATGGAGACAGCCATCCCTCCCTCCATCACCAAACTGACCACCGCCGCTTCTCGAGTCACCACCAAACTCTGGGAACGTGCCACACAAAAGGAACAAGTATGGAACCCTTATTCAATAAGCTGGCTCTGGTACACCCTGGTCAGAACTAACATCCCCCATCCAGTCAGCCTTCCTGCATCAAATCGTCGTCAACCGCTTCAAGACTGGATTGATGTCCCCAACCTCCAGCACACGCCGTCAATATGGCCTATTCTGCTGACACGGTGTAAAGCAACCACCAATCAATCATCAATCAACCTCCAGCACTGTCCCTGCGGCACTAAGATCTTCAATGTGGCCCACATACTCACCTCATGTGGCGACGTTGACAGATCTGCCATCAGTGACTTCATGGAGGACTCTGACTGCCAACTCAGCGACAATAGGGCCGCTCTGGCCATCCTCTCCAGGATTTCCAAGTCATCCTGGAACACACTTGCTCGCTTCTACCGCCAGAATGCAGATATCATCAATGCTGTCGGCCGCCCAGACCCTGACACCGAGGACTAGCAGGCCCAACTCATCCCCATACCTGACTTAACACCACTACCAACTAACCACTAATTTTCACTAACAATTAACAGGTAACCCCACCCACTGCCTAACTAATTCCATCCTCACTTCACTTCTTCCTCTGGACTTGGCCGGACTTACTGTGCATACCGGTGAATTTGGAGGGACTGAAGTTTGGATCCTGGTCGAGTCAAACCAATGACTTATAAAATAGGTACCTGTTGCTGCTTGGCGCTTGGCGTTATGAGGTCAGGACAGGGACTGGGCACACAGTGTTCTCTGACCATTACCCATCGGAAGCCAACTTCCAACCACATGGGACCGCTTTTAGCGGTGCCCATACAGTGCAGCAGATTTGCAGCCTTCAGCGCACCCATGCGACTGAAAACTCCCCCAAAACAACAACATATATATATATGTATATACATATATATATAATATGTTATTATATACACATATACACACAGTCCCTACAAAAATGACAGCAGTTTGATGGTTCATGTACTCTGAGAGCAAAGGGAGGCAGAGGCATCTCACATCTGTTTATTATCTTCACCCCACTTCCGGATCCCCCCCCCCCCCACCCACACACCCACACACCCACACACCAGCCGCTCACCACACACGCAGCTCTTCCACTGCTAAACAGCCCCGCATGAAAAAATACTCCCCATGCAGAAAGCGTGCATGATAGTTGATTCTCCCCCCACGATTCTGACCGATTTATGGAAACCCTTCTGCGTGCAACCCCCCCTCTTCTGCGTGCAACCCCCCCCCCCCTCCCCCAAACACACTATACTCTCACTCCCTCCCCCCCTCCCGCCCCCACTTCCCACACCCCACTCCCTATCCCCAACCCTCCGTGCCCATCCACACGTCTCCACACACAGCCCCCTCCTCCACATGTGCACGCACATAAAGTTGAAGTTGCATAGTCCGATGGTTTTGAGTTTCTGTCATTTTCCGAGATAAACATATTGGGTTGATGGTTATAATCTACCTAACTTTAGTTTGAAGCAACTTTTATTTTAATTGTCTAAATTTGGAGATATTTGAAGTACAACTATTCAACATTAATTTTGGCAAGCATGCTAAAACTCTGACACCATAGGCTTCTGCAATAATAGCTTATAATTAAATTGACTCAGTATTCCATTCAATGTGTCAACCAATTCTTAATCAGGGCATCAGTATCTAAATTAGATGTGTAAGATCAAATCTAGATAAATGTTTGGTTTTGAAAATTTGATGTTTTTATCGGACTATGCCGCTTTAACACGCACATACATGCCCCCCCCCCCCCCCACACACACAGACAGCAGCTATTTTTTATGGGCACCTCTAAGATCCTTTTAAACCCTCCTTCGCCACTATGTACATCGCTAAGCATTTGAAAGCATCAACCAAAACATCTAGATTTGATCCAACATCTAGATTTGATCCAACATTGGTTCGCTTATTAAGCATTTTTGAGTCATAGAAAAGAATACGAACTCAATTTAACAAAACCTGTTAATTCTGAAGCCTATGGGGTCAAAGTTTTAGCCAAGCATGCTAACATTAATTTGGCATCATGTTTAAACTTCAAATATCTTCTATAAAAGTTAACCATTTAAAATCAAAATTACTTCAAATTGAGATGACAATCAAACTAATATATTTACATAAAACAAATGACAGAAACTCTAAGTCATCGGAGTGTGCAATTATGACAGTGCATCTATGCGGGTTTTGCTTCCTGGATGACAATGATACCTATTAAAGTTTTAAGTTGCCGTAATTTTTTTTCTGAAATACATATACAGTACAGCCCCGTTAAACCAAGCTCGGTTAAACCAAACGATCGGTTAATCCAAACCTTTTTTTGGCGGCCCGGCAAAATACTACCATTTATCATATAAAAAAGTTGGTTAAACCAAAGTTTGGTTAATCCAAAGTATCGGTTAATCCAAACAAAATTGTCGGCCCCAGGCCACTTCCGGTACAATTAAACCAAACTTTCATGTGGTTTTAAGGTCATCTCAGACTTTTTTTATATGATAAATGGTAGTATTTTGCCAGGTCGCCAAAAACAGTTTGGATTAACCGATCGTTTGATTTAACCGAGGTTAGTTGGGGTTAAACTGTATATACATAAAAAACCAATAATCATTCATAGTGTCCACATACATTGTACATTCATAATGCACCCCCATTTTTGCCAAAGCCAAGTCAAAGTCAAAGCTCGGTTAAACCAATGATCGGTTAATCCAAATAATTGTCTAGGGTCCCTTCAAGTTTGGTTTAACGGGGTTATACTGTATTAGATTGCTTATCATAAACTACCTTGCTTTTGTTCGAAGTAACTTTGAATTAAACTGACTAACTTCGGAGTTATTTGAAATGTAAACGTGCCAAATCAATGTTGGTGTGCTCATCAAAACTCTGAGCCCCATAGGCTTCAATGGCAACATGTTATATTAAATTGACATAATATGCCCTTATTTATAATATAATATAATATAATAAATAAGTGTGCTAGTATCTATGTTTGATATATATGTTCAAATTTAGGTAGTAGTTTTGCTTTTGAAAATTTGATGCTTTTATTGGACTATTTATACGAGTGCTGCAATTAGTCTTGGTAATATTAAAGGCTTTTGTGTCATTTGTTTGTTTTGTTTGTTTGTTGTTTTATGTCCTAGCAACATCTAAGGTCATATCAGGACGGGTACCGACTTGTGACTGCACTCATGGCGACTTTATAGTGCTGCCCGAATGGGAAACCAGGCTGCCAGCACCACGACCTGATATTCTACTCAGTCACATTATCCTGACATTGAGCTAACCAGTCCTTGCCCTAGCCTAATAATGCCGATCGCCATGCTAGGACACGACAAGCATCAATTTTCAAGTCATTGGTTTGACTCGACCAGAATTCGAACCCACAAACTCATGGGTTCGGATCCCCCGATCTCCCAAAACAGGAGACGGACGCTCTACTTATTCGGCAACCCCGTCTGGTCATTCTTGTGTTAAGCCCAGTTCTTGAAGTTGCATAGTCCGGTAGTTTTAAGTTTCTGTCATTTTCTGAGATAAATATATTAGGTTGATCATTATAACCTACCTTACTTTTAGCTTGAGGTAACTTTTATTTTAAATGGCTAACTTTAGAGATATTTGAAGTGCAACCATGCAAAATTAATTTTGGTAAGCACACCCAAAACTCAAACACCATAGGCTTTGGCAGTAACAGGTTTTTAAAATATATTAAATTGTCTCAGTATTCCTTTCTATGTTGTGACAAATGTTCAATAAGTACATTGGTATCTAAGTTAGACATGCATAATACAATCCAGATAATTGTTTTGGTTTTGAAAATTTGATGTTTTCATCGGACTATGCAGCTTTAAGCCCCAGTCACACTATGGTTTGCGACCGCTTGTGACCATTTTGCCACCTTTTTGTTTGTGGTCGCAAGGTGGACACAAGCGGTCAATAGCAGTAGTGTGACTGGGGTATTAGAGAACCGATTATTAAAAGCGCCGATTGATGGGTCACTAGCGTAAACATGCGTGCGTACACACATACATAGACATACGACCAGACGGGATGGCCGAATGAGTTGAGCGTCTGTCTCTCCTTTTGGTAGAACATGGGATTCAAACCCATGGTTTTGAACCCTGGTCGAGTCAAACCATGACTTAAAAATTGATGCTTGTCGCTTCCTGGCCAGGCACTCGGTATTGTTAGGATAGGGCAAGGACTGGTTGGCTCAGGATAATGGTGTCAGGTTTCAGGTGTCTGGATAATATGATTGAGTGAGATATCAGGTCATGGTACTGGTGGCCTGGTCTCCCAGTAGGGCAGCACTATAAAGTCACCATGAGTGCACACTGTCACAATTCGGTACCTGTCCTGATATGACCGAAGATTTTGCCAGGACGTAAAACTCCAACAACCAACCAATCAACGAACCAACCAACCAATCAACTAACATGCGCACGCACGCACATACATAGGCACACACATGTGATATATGCGTAATAGACGTCTAGACCTGTGGTTAATATATGTTAACGAGATGCAGAGTTGGGGACAAAGAGATATGCAAATGAGATGACGTCATGGAAAGTTTAGCCGGCGAGTCAAGCGTGCCCTAGGCCGTGAATAAACCATTCAGTAACCAGAAATCAAAGTGTTCAGACGTTGTACTTTCACATGGTGTCAGATGAGGAAGGATGCCGCCCGCAAATACTTTGCCGGGTTTGCGGCCGCCTGGTCAGCTTGTCCTCAGCAACAACGCACGATCGAACTGGAAAACATGGATCAGGGAATATGACATATACGCCACGGCGGCAGGTGTTATATTGAAGACAGAACGAGTGCAATGCTGCATCTTTCTTCACGTTGCTGGCGAGGAAGCGCAGAAGGTATTTGCCAATATGACTTTTGCTCTCGCTGATCAAGACAAGATCAACCCGTTAACTGATGCATTTCAAGTTTACTGTGTCGGGAAGTGCAGTATCATTATTACACGTTACAAGTTTAATTCACATAATCAAGCGTCAGAAAATATGGCTACGTACATCACGGCGTTAAGAGACAAAGTGAAAGATTGTGAATACGGTGCGGTGGAGGAGTCGCTGTTGCGCGATCGAATTGTGGCTGGCGTAAAAAATGTGAATTTACGGAACAAATTGCTTCAAACTACTGAGTTAACGTTGGTTAAGTGCATAAATATGTGTGAAATGAGTGAGTTCAGTTCAGATCTGTTGGAGGACACCAAATCAGACGTTGAAAGTAAAGACATTGATTTCATTCGGAATTATGCTAATGTGCGTACCAGTGCACCAGCGGTCCGGTCAGTGGCGACGCCATCTTGGAAATCGCCATCTTGGAATGCCGGCGGTGCCGGTGCAGGAGAGTTCAGGATCCGCTGCCAGAACTGTGGATATGAACACCGCCGGGGAGTCTGCCCAGCGAAAGGAAAGGCTTGCATTGCCTGTAAGAAGATCGGGCACTTCGGGAAGGTCTGTAGGAGCAGGCTGGGGAGAGTCAACAAACTTAACGTCGAAGCGCCCAACCCTCACAATGCTGAGCAAGACCCGGATCAGGCGGAAGTCAATGTACTGGCAACGGATCTGTTTGTGGGGGCCGTCGACCGCGGTGCTGGTCGGGATGCCGAGCTGTGGCACGCAATCGTTCGGGTGAACGGTTGTCCTGTCAAGTTTAAACTTGACACCGGATCGGAGGCAAACGTGCTTCCGAGTTTCGTGTTCGACAGGGTCGCTCCGGGGAGACTGACGAACACCAGATGTTCGTTGGTGACGTTCTCCGGTCACCGGATCACGCCGGAATGAGAGGCACTGCTCGACGTCAACGACAGAGTGCTTCGGTTCCAGGTGGTGCCGGATTGCCAGCCTATCTTGGGCAAGCAGGCTTGTGTGCGCGGGTCGATGAGGTGCGCGGCTCTGTGCCGACGAACATATCCGAAACCGACGAACATTGCCAAAAGGACGGACATTTCCACACCGACGAACAGTTCCAGCGCTGGGGCAGAGAAGCTGGTAAGCGAATACAAAGATGTGTTTCAGGGTTTGGGGTTGATCAAAGCAAAGGCTGTCATTCATGTCGATAAGTCTATTCAACCTGTCATTGATCCGCCTAGACGGATCCCGTTTGCCATTCAGAGTAAACTACATAGTGAGCTGGATCGTATGGTTGAGTTAGGTGTCATAGTGGAACAGGATGAGCCTACTGAGTGGGTTAATTCTATTACGATCGTAAAACAAACAAATAAAATTAGGATTTGTCTGGATCCGACTAAGTTGAACAAGGCGATAAAAAGAGGGCCTTTCCCTACCAAAACTATTGACGAAATTATTGCCAAAACGGCAGATGCAAAGTATTTTTCAGTGTTGGATGCAAAGACAGGGTATTGGCAGATAGAACTAGATGACAAAAGTTCATGTTTGTGCACGTTTAATACTCTGTGGGGCCGGTACAGGTATACCCACTTGCCTTTTGGCATCAAAACAGCCGGTGACATTTTTATTCAGGAAATACACCGTGTCATGGGCGACATACCCGGTATCGGGATAGTCACGGACGATATTTTGGTATATGGGTCAACGGTTGAGGAGCACAACGAGCGGCTCCGAGCTGTTTTGGACCGAGCTAGGTCGGTTAATCTAAAGTTAAATGACGCTAAATCATTGCTATGTAAGACTACAGTAAAGTATGTAGGTCATCAACTTACCCAGCAGGGTGTGAAGCCTGATCCAGACAGAATACAAGCAATAGTTGACATGCCAGAGCCGCGTGACAAACAAGGCGTCCAAAGGTTCCTGGACATGGTGGGATATGTGCACAAATTCATACCCAACATGTCCGAGATAGCCAAACCACTACGCACGCTCCTAGCCAAGGACGTGGCGTGGCACTGGCAAGCCGAACAGCAGGGCGCGTTTGATAAGTTAAAAGAGAAGTTAAGAACTGCTCCTGTGTTGTCATACTACAACGTTAAGAAACCTATTGTGCTTCAAGTAGATGCTTGTCAGTCAGGGTTAGGAGCCGTGTTGATGCAAGATGGTAAGCCGATCACACTCGCATCTCGCGCGCTTAACGCAGCGCAGTGTGGCTATGCCACTATAGAAAAAGAAATGATCGCCATATGTTTCGGATGTCAAAGGTTTCATGAGTATATCTTTGGGAAAGAAGTTCAAATTCAGACGGACCACAAACCGTTGGTGGCGATAATGCAGAAACCCATCCATAAACTTTCGGCTAAAATGCAGAGAATGCGAATGCGGTTGCAGAATTACAATATTCAGTTATGTCATGTGAAAGGCTCTTTGATGTTTTTTGCAGACACGTTGTCCAGGGCGCATAGCGCCAAAGTAGGTCATGATAGCCTGTTCGATGACACGTTCTGCGTTGCTGCAGTGGACATGCAGTCGTCGAGTTTGTTGAGTAAGATTGTAACTGAATATGAGAGGGATGTATCTATGTCTATGTTGATCTCACACATTGAAGATGGGTGGGACACTACATGCATACAGACACCACCGTTTCTGAGACAGTACATTCCGTACAAACACGAGTTAACAGTTGAAAATAATCTTGTAATGAACGGCAATCGGGTGGTGGTTCCTCCAGCTCTTCGTGGTGAAATGATAGAGGCATTGCATGAGACGCATTTGGGGGTGACTAAGTCGAAGCAGTTGGCACGTGACTGTATGTTTTGGCCAAATATGAACAAGCAAATTGAGGATAAGGTCAGTCGGTGTGACACATGCCAAAACAACCGGAAGAATTTGCATAACGAGCCATTGATAAATCACCCGATCGCCTGTTAACCGTATGATAAAGTTGGTGCCGATTTATTTGAGTTAAATCATAAGAATTACCTGATAACTGTAGATTATTACACCAAGTTTCCAGAGGTAACGTTGTTGGGCGATACGTCGTCTGTCACTGTTATTGAGGTGTTGAAAGATAATTTTGCAAGACATGGTATTCCTAGTGAGGTAATGTCGGATAATGGTCCACAGTTTAAGAGCCATGAATACAAGGAGTTTGCACGGCATTATGGGTTCAAGGCCGTGTACTCCAGTCCACAATATCCGCGTAGCAATGGTCAGGTAGAAAGGTTTGTCCAAACAGTTAAGGACATGTTAAAGAAGTGTGAGAAAACTGGAGCTGATTTTCAGTTGGCATTGCTGAATTATCGTAACACTCCGTTGCCTGTCCTGAACGCATCTCCGGCGGAGTTGCTCATGAGCAGGAGGTTGAGAGGCAGGTTGCCGATGGCAGAGGGCATTTTGGTGCCTGAAACGCAGGTTCCTAAGAAAAGGCAGACAGCCCAGTGGCAGAGTAGTCAGAAAACGTTTCATGACCGGAAGTGCGGTAAGGCGCACAAGCCTATGAAAGTTGGAGATAAGATAAAGTACAAAAATAATGCTGGGGAATGGAAAAAAGGGGTTATTTTAGGACGAACTGGGGTTTCTGGGAGAGAATATCAAATTTTAAACGAGTCGGGCAACATGTTGTATCGTAGCCGAGTGCAAATGATTGGAGTACCTGTAGAGGGGCGGCCCGAGTTAGTCGTGCAAGCGCAATCTGGGTCAGCGTCAGTACCAAATGTAAACAGTATGGCTAATCTAAGTAGGTCAGGTCGGCTGATAAGGCCGGCGAGCAGGTTAGGCTTATAGGAGGTCATTGTGCTAACGGTGGTTGCACCGTCAACATGTGCATGTACGGTTAAGTTTGTTTCAGCTTGTATGTTTACTGTATAATATATGATGGACAATTGATGATGTCAGGCATTACGGCCAGACTGTTGAGGACTTAGGTGCATGGTGCACTCGAACATTTGCAAGTTAAGTACGCATATATGTGATACTGTATATTATGTGTTTCGTCATTGCTATTTTGTAACATTTCATGTTTCAGAAATACTTTGAGGGGGGGATGTGATATATGCGTAATAGACGTCTAGACCTGTGGTTAATATATGTTAACGAGATGCAGAGTTGGGGACAAAGAGATATGCAAATGAGATGACGTCATGGAAAGTTTAGTCGGCGGGTCAAGCATGCCCTAGGCCGTGAATAAACCATTCAGTAACCAGAAGTCAAAGTGTTCAGACGTTGTACTTTCACAACACACATGCGTGCACATACTCGCACACACACGTACACCCATTATGGTTTCTGGCCAACTATCCCAAGAGCAGCAAAAAGTGGAGACACCCTAAGGGTCTAAACTGAGTCGAATTGACAGACAAAGGAGATGGGAGCTTGTGGTTTATTGTCTGCTACGTAACCATGGTGCAAAACTCACCTTCTGAGCAACTCACACAACCCCTCTCCCCACTCACACACACACTCACACACACACACACACTCACACACAAACTGCTCTTCCACCTCACCTCCTCACACATGCTCACCAAGCATACTCTACCCAGTGTATCCATACTGAGTCACACCCCGTATATATATATATAATTCCGCTAGACATCTGATTGGAGAGTGCTCAATAAGCAGGCCTGATCTGTGATTTGTGAGTTGGGGGTGCAGTGTTACCATGGTAACCAGGCCGGAAGTTTGCCCGAAGGATCTACATTTGTGGACGCCAGGTACCAGGTAGCAACCTTTAACTGCCTAACACTGGCATTTAAAAAAAATAGAGTATGTATTTTAGGTCCTAGAAATATCACCCTCCCCCCATCCCACAGTATAAAGTCATTTCGATATTGGTTCGACCAGATGGGATGAGCGAATGAGTTGAGCATCCGTCTCCCGTGTTGGTAGATCGTGGGATTCGAACCCACAGGTTCGAACCCTGGTCAAGTCAAACAAATGCTCGGCATTATTAGGATAGGGCAATGACTGGTTGGCTCAGTGTCAGGATAATATGACTGAGTGGAATATCAAGTCATAGTGCTGGCAGCCTGGTCTCCCAGTGGAGTAACACTATAAAGTCACCATGCGTGACATAATATCATTGTCATAGACCTACTGTCAGTTAAGTATTTGGAGGATAAATAATTGATAAATTAGTCTGGTACAGTGGTAGTTATGCTTAACGATCTGGGCACCTGGTTTTACTGTGTACTCCTTGCATGAATAGTTTGTGTGTCTGAATGAAAAATTACACCTAGAATAGGCTTTTTGAGCTAGAACACAGGATGTCAGGATTAGTTTACCCAGCACCATTAGACTCTGAATACCTACAGCTATTTATACCAATTCTGTGACGTCACACAGGGAAGGGTGGGCTTACATAGGTTATAAGGCATACTCAAAAACCTTCAAATTTACCTTAAGTGATAATACGGTTTGTAGTACTTTCCAATTCTGTAATATGCCTAATGCCCGGTACACACCTCCCGTATATGACCTAAAACTGCCCGTTTCACGCATAAGATTGAGTTTTAGTCGTTAGGTGTGCGATCCCCTAGCACACCAGAGCCTTGCAATTCGCGACTCAAAACTCAGTTTATTGGGTTAAAACTGAAATCGCAAGGGATTCGAAAAACGAATCGGGCAGTTTTAGATCATATACGACCCGGGTCGTGGTCATGATGCGCAGTCAGTTTTAGTGCATGAATCGTAAACGGGAGGTGTGTACCAGGCATTAGATTATGTCACCAAGGACAGTCATTAGGGCAAACCGACACTAATAACCAGATATTGAGCACTGATACCCCCGAACATGGTGGAACCCGAACTCACAGAGAAGAGGATGTTTCAAGCTGTATAAATTACAACTTGTTATATTTAATTATAATAATTGTGAATAAGTAAAGTTCTTTTGGTCATGTTATAGTCCCTTTAACAAGATAATATCTCTGGGGAAACCAATTACATTTCTTCCTGAATAAGAGTCCCACAATAACTAATGTATCAATACCAGATGATTGTTGTTTTACGTCCTAGCAACATCTAAGGTCATATCAGGACGGGTACCAACTTGTGACCGTGCACACTCACATCAACTTTATAGTGCTGCCCCACTGAGAAATCAGGCTGCCAGCACCATGACCCGATATCCCACTCAGTCACATTATCTTGACACTGAGCTAACAAGTCCTTGCCCTATACTATTAATGCCGAGTCCCAAACTAGGAAGTGGCAATTATCAATTTTGTAAGTCATTGGGTTGACTCGACCGTGAATTGAACTCCCGACCTTCCACATGGGAAGGATGCGCTCTATCGATTCGGCCACCACGCCCAGTAATACCAGATGGAGACATGACAATTCTATAGCTTAACGTTGAAAACATGACAGTTCTATATCTCAATCTTATCTCATTTTCTTATTTTCAGGGTCACCATCACCATGCCAAGTGAAGTAAGTCACTCTTAGTTTATTTACCATAAATAATAACAATGATTTGACTAATTAAACAAGACAATTAATAGACCAGAATGAAAGGCATTGGATATATATATATATATATATAAATATATATATATATATGGAATATTATTACTTTGAAAGGCTTTTATTCTAGTATATTCCTTGCCTTGTTTTATTAGTCAAATCTTTTCTATTTTTTAAGCCTTTCATATATTGAAAGCCTGATATATATGTATATATAAGGCTTAATCAATAACAGGGTACTTCATCAAACTATGAAACACATTCACCATGGGTAATTGGAAATCTTTTTTTCACATCAATTATATTGGATTAGCGAGATTTCCAGCTAAACACTTTTGTACATGCAAAGGAAAATAAAGACCATAAAGAAAACAATATTTGTTGCCAAAACATCTTCGTGTGGGTTTGATATACATTAAAAATATATCTTAGTTTGCCGCAACTGATTTGGTAAACACATCCTTATCAGATGCCTTTGAAGGGCACACACTTTGTTGGAGGTACTTTCTGCGATTAAAAAAAAAAAAGAATTATAGAGAACATTATACATGTTAATCAACTAATCTACAAAAAAAAAGAAAAGATGGTAAAGTATGGAATTCAATTCTTTATTTCAGACTCAGGATTGTGGTAGTTAGATAATTTGGTCCATAGTAGGTAGATATAAAAATAAATGTGAATAACATAGAAGTAATAGTATCATCATCATCATCATGCTGTCAGTCGCAATGCGACAAAGACTGCTTTCATTACTTGACTGCCACTCTCCATTTATTGTGCGGTTGTACATTTCATGAAAGCTGCCTGAAAAAGTGTTGAAGTGCTGCTGGCTTTTGCATGTTACCAGCGGCACTCTCTCGGGGAGCAAAGAAATAGTATGAATACTACAATACTAACCACTATTAAAGTGTTGGTCACATACTACACATTCCCTGTTCCGTCCTGATATGACCTTAGATGTTGCTAGGACGTAAAACAACAACAAACAAACAAACAAACAAACACATTCCCTGTTGGCATCGGAAATGAGATTCCCGATAAGGTGAATAACAATGGAAAACGAATGGCGGATATCCATTGCATGGATATATTGAAGTGAAATAGTGAATTATCGGGATTAAACAAGGGGCTAGAATAACAAAGGTTGACTGTGGATAGAGTGCCACCATACATTAATATGCATTGATGAGTTTGGTGTATTTGGTCATTGTGCAAATAAGGAGTTCAGGCATAAAACCCTGTAATCGCGAATAAAAAAATGTATACAAACATTAGAGTTAAACCCTAAAAAGGTGATTTTTTTTGAATTCCTGTATTTTGTTCATTGCTTCATAACCATTTCATCATAAGAAAAGTGGAATTAATGAGAATTTAAATTACCCTAAGGTAAAAATATTTTATTTTAATTCAATTTTTGGGATTGACATTTACAAGGTTTTGCATCTGAACTCTTTAAGTGTATGTGGTTTGTGTGTGTTTGGACATGAGGGTATAGGGCGGGTAGGACGGGTAGGACGGGTAGGACGGATAGAGTTGGTGTGACTTGGGGGGGCGGGAGTCTTAGGGGTAGGCAGGGAAGAAAGTGGTGTCCGTGAAAAAACACGGAAAGCAAGCCGAGATTATTTCACCGACGGCGAATTTCCGCGAAAACTTGAATGTCCCCCCATAGGATTAGCACTGTCATAGAATCGCGGGAAAATGCTGGAAGTCAGGTTTCAACTATCCGTGTTGCGCCTATATTATCAATCATACCTAACTCATTCCTGTTTGGGTTTTAGTTCTTTTTTTATATTTTTTATTGAGGCTGTATTTATACTGTCCATAGCATATAAGCCTGGGTATTCAGGCTTGTTTTCAATGCTGGCCAGCTGTAGTTCTAGTAACACTTCAGGTCATATAAGAACGAGTTTTTCAAACCAACTAATTTTGTCATATGCATCCCGATTCCTTAGCATTTTGTTTAACATTAATCGGTAAATATAAAACATCGCAGAAATCCGCGAAATCGCGGAGATCTTTCATCCCTGGATAAGGGAGGTTAAATTTGGGTCCCAAAACCCCGTCCGACTGACTAATCCAGGCGTAAAAGCCTGCCATAAAGCTGCCCTCAACTGGTTCCTGGTAGGCGTGGGAGTTCTCCAGGCTGAGGCAGGAGGGAAGGGGCGGGGGCGGGGGTGGGGGGTGGGGGGCGAGGGTCTCAGCTGGTGCCCCCGGCTCCCTGTAATAATGCATGGCTTTAACTAGGCCGACTCACTGATCCCACCATTAGATGTCTTCTTAGTAACTAAGTGCGCTAAAATCAGGTGATGCAATTTTGACTGAGTCACTGACTGATTGTGTGTATACGAATATATATATATATAAATAGTTCGTTTGCAAATTGGGAAGGAAGGATTAGGACTTGGCTTGGCTTGAGTTATTCTCTGCTTTGAAAGTGAGCAGAGTGACAATTGGCTCATCGTGTAGAGGAGGCGAGGAGGAAAGAATGCTCCGCAGTGAACAAGATGGAAGTTAAGGTGGTTAGAGAGAATAACGCCATTATTTATTTCCACATAACAAATTATATAGTATATATATATATATATATATATATATAAATATATATATATATATTTTTATATGAAGAGTTCAGGCAGAAAGCTTTGTAAATTCCAATCCAAAATTTGAATTAAAATAAAAGACCTGAGGGTAATTTTAATTCTCATTAATTCCACTTTTCTTGTGATGACATGGTTATGGAGCAATGAACAAAAAACAGGAATGCAAAAGAAAGAATTTTTGAAGGTTTGACTCTAATGTTTATCTCAATTTTTGGATTGGCGTTTACACTTACAGGGTTTTGCCCCTGAAGTCTTCATATATATACATATATATATATATATATATATATATATATATATATATATATATATATACATATATATATATACATATATATATAAGTATATTTATATATATATTTATATATATACATGGTTTATTATATAAGCACAGACAGCTACGCCTGCAGTATGTATATAATAATGATCCAGATCAAGTGTTTTATTAATATTCACATAATTAATTATACAGCAGATAAATAATACCAAGTTCTGCTTAGTATGATTTCCATATTTCATCTAAATGCATCTTGTGCACACCAACCTAACTGGTGGCGCCATGGTGGTAGCTGTCCTCACTAAATACCTATGGCTAACTTTGTCAGTTTCCATAGATGCGAGTATAAATGACGAAAAGTTCTATTCCTCTACACATCCTGAAGCTCTCTAACAACAGTGTATTTTATCCATACCAAACTAAACTGTTGGTTGGTTGTTGGAGTTTTAACTGCTGGCAACATCTAAGGTCATATTAGGATATGTGCCGACTTGTGATAATGTGCACCCCTGGCAATTTTATCGTGCTGCCCCACTGGGAAATCAGACCATCAGCACCATGACCCAATATCCCACTCAGTCACATTGTCCTGACACTGAGCTAACCAGTCCTTGCCCTATCATATTAATGCCAAGTGCCAAGCTAGGAAGCGACAAGTATCAATTTGATAAGTCATTGGTTTGACTTGACAGGGAACCGAACTCCCGATCTCCCGCATGCGAGGCTCGTGCTCTACTGATTTGACCACCACGCGCGGTGAAAGCTAACCTGTAACTCCATCACTGGTTTCCTCCTCAAACCTCTGTCAGTTGTTGCAGAATAGTTTTATAGCTTTGTATTATGTAAGGTTGATAAACCTTACCAGAGAATATAGCAACTTAACCCAGCTCTTTGTTCTGTTTTCATCACACTGGAGTAACTATATATGTGATGTATAACGAATTATGTGAATATAAAGATACATAACAAAGCTCGGGGCATTTGAAATGTGGCAATACAGAAGAATGTTAAAGATTCCATGGACAGCAATGATAAGCAACGTGGAGGTCCTAACAAGAATGAAAATAAAGAGACAGATAATATAAATGATCAAAAACAGAAAAATTAAATACTTTGGCCACATGATACGACACCAGGAATCACAGAGAAGAATACTGGAAGGGAAGATAGAAGGGAAAAGACCAAGAGGGAGAAGGAGAACAACATGGATGGACAGCATCACTGAGTGGACAGCAATGAGCTATGCGGAATGCGTGAGAGGAACGAATGACAGGAAGAGATGGAGGTCCATTGCAGCCAACCTTCTTCGAGAAGACGGCACCCATTGATTGATTGAAAGATACATAGCGGAATTATTATCAGTATTGTTATACTCCTCAAGACCCAACACTGTACCGGTGGTACCACCTGCGGCCTCCTCGCCTCCACTGGATGTAGACAAGTGTTAGTCGCACTGGAGGATTTTTATATATGTATCAGGGATGAAAGATCTCCGCGATTCCGCGGATTTCCGGGATTTTTCAATCCCGCAACACCATCAGCGTATACTAATATGCAGTGCAGACTCCATAGCACTATCAGCGTACACTACTAATACATGCTTCAAACACTGCAGGACTATCAGCGTATAACAATATATATGAAACCTGACTTCTGGGAATTTTCCGCGATTCCCTGACAATGCTAAACCTATGGGAGAAAATCAGCATTTCTGCTTTTTTTCCCGGAGACCACTTTCATCCTTGATGTATTGAAAGGATAGGACATGGGTTAATGACATTGTTTATTTGAATGACATAGTTTATAGGAAAAGAATTTCATGAGCACAACTTTTCAACAGAAGGATGCAATAGATTCCCACGGTTCATGATGACATTTAAAAAAAAAAGATTTTATCAGTGTTGATTTGTAACCAGCTTTTATAATTAATATAATAGACGATTTCCACTACTATCCCACCCTATGATGCCAGCGGAAGAACAAATGTGGTTGATTGCAGCTGACTGTGTAGACCCTTTCTGTGAAAAGTTCTTATATAGGATTTCCACCATCAACTAATATGGTGGGTGGCAACTTGATATCCCTCTCAGTCGCATTACATTGACAGTCCTTGCCACATCCTAATAATGTCAAGTGCCAGACAACATTTTCACAAGTAGGAGCTGCAAGACGCAATTGGCAACATTTTTGCTGTCGCCCCCCCCCCCATGTCCACACCCAAGGTTTGTTTTAGTTAAGTGATTTACAAAACTAGCGTAGATTATCATAGTGTGGGGCCCCCTTGGACACGGGGCCCAATTAGGAGCAATAGGGCTTTCCGGCAGAGATAACACTAGATGGCGCTCATGTTTGTTTGTTTGTTGTTGTTTTACATCCTCGCAACATCTAAGGTCATATCAGGGGTGGTTCCGACTTGTGACACTGACAGTGCACACTGATGGCGACTTTATAGTGCTGTCCAACTGGGAAACCAGGCCGCTGGCACCATGACCTGATATCCCACTCAGTCACATTATCCTGACACCGAGCCAACCAGTCCCTGCCCTATCCTATTAATGCCGAGTGCCTGGATAGGAAGCGACAAGCATCAATTTTTAAGTCATTGGTTTGACTCGACCAGGGTTCGAACCCACGACCCCACGATCTACCAGCACGGGAGACGAATGCTCTAACTCATTCGGCCATCCCGTCTGGTGGCACTCATGTACTATCAGTCCATACTCTTTGTGTATCATCAGTCCGAATCGGCTCACTCAGAATCATTGTTCTTTCTTTATGTACATTACGCTAACTAAAATTGGGCTAAATATTGTCACACATATCTATGATGGCATAATTCAACTTACATTGATCAGATGTACTTTAAGAATCAGGAGAAAGGGCTTTGTTTATTGTTGACTGTTTCCCCTTTTTCGCTGAATGATCTGCGATAGGATTAGCATTGAGATGCAGAGTAGGTTGGTCCCCTGATCTCCTCCACCAACGGGATTCCTGCTAGCATGGTCCCCTGGCCTTATCTATCAGTCCGTACACAAAGAGTACGGACTGATAATACTCAAGCGCCACCTATCATTATATCAGCCATCCTGCGCATCCTATTGGTCCAATTGGCTTAAAGCCGGTGTTGCGGTTTCCGAGGCACACCGGTTTGTCAGGGACACCACCATTCAAATGCATTGTTAACGGCCGTGAGCAAATCTTCATACGGAAGAAGTCAAATATCTCTCAAATTACACGATCTAGAAACAAATCGCTTGGTACACATATAGAAAACATATTTACCATAAAGACTATAATAAATTTATAAGGTTAGGGTTCTTGATTTCTATTATTTTTGAATAAAACGAACGTTTTGCACTGCGCGTACCATCAAACTCAAGGCATTGTCAATGGTCGTGAGCAATGTTCATACAGAAAATACAGAAGAAGTCAAATATCTCTCAAATTACACCATCTAGAAACAAATCGTTTGGTACACATATAGAAAACATCTTTACCAAAAACATTATATTAAATTTATAAGGTTAGTAATGATGCTGTTCGATTTTGACGCATGTGCAGAAGCGGCGTGTCCCTGGCAAACTGGTGTCCCTGGGAAACCGCAATACCGGTCTGTTCACAAGTATGAATTCTTTGATTTGACTAAGCCACGGATTGATTGAATGGGAAGCAAATGCTCTATCCACTCGGCCATCACGTCCGGTTAAAAGTCTGACTAATAGAAGTGGGATTTGGGGATGATGGGGGGCGGGAGGGGTGAGGCAAATTTGCCGACTGTCAGAGTCAGGCATTTAACCTACAACTGAATCATTCAGAAGGAGGCGATGCTGACAGCTTATCACTCACTTTCCACCCCCGATTAGAAAAAAAAGAAAAAATAAGAAGAAAGATTGAAGAAACTTATAAAAAGTGAAAATATTCAACAAATTGCAGTTGATGGAAGTCAGTCAGTCAGTAAGGAGTTGCTGAGTGTGGTTCACAGTCAGTTTGACAGTTAGTGTCTGACCAACCAAATAAAACAGGCCTGTGTCAGCACTCATACTCGGCTTCACTGTCGGCCACAGTCGGCGACCGACTGCAGACTGGTCCCAGGTTCCACCGGACGCACCTTGGCACTCCCTCCAGTGTGTGTGGCAGTGAGTGTGTGCGGACGTGGGTTGGTTAGTTGTGGGAGTTTTACAACCTGGCAACATTTAAGGTGGCGTTCTCTGTGGCAGAGTGGTTAGAGTGTCTGACTTTTTTTCTAGGTCAGACTCCTAATCTGGGGGTCGGCGGTTCGATTCCCCATGCCCCCAGCTCTGCCAATTTGGATTTCCACCGCTGTGTATAACTTACAGCGTCATCAAAGGCCGGTTGCTCTCATACCATGTCTATGTGGTGTGGGAGGTTAAAAATCCCTTGGGTCGGTAAAAGTGTTTTCTATCCACCAGCAGTGGAATGAGGAAGACCAGTCGTCTATGACTGAAATTTCCCCTGCTTAAACAACTAATGGACCAAAAAAAAAAAAAAAAAAAGGTCGGATCAGTGCACACTCATGGCGACTTTATAGTGCTGCCCCACTGGGAGACCAGATTGCCAGCATCAAGAGCTGATATCCCACAAACGGGGCGGTGTGGGCACCAGCAAGGGTGGAGGGAAGGGGTGGGGGTGGGGTGAGGGTGGGGTGAGGGGGGGGTGAGGGGGGGTGAGGGGGGGTGGGGGTGAGGGTGGGGGTGGGGGTGAGGGGGGGGTGGAGGTGGAGGTGGGGGGTGTGGAGGTGGTGTGGATGTGAGGGGTGGGGGGTGAGGGTAGGAGGGGGATAGTCACCAGCTTGCGGTGGGGAGGAGTAGGGTGAGGGGGTGGGGGTGATGGAGGGGGTGGGTGGGGTATGGGAGGAGTGGGGGTGAAAGGTGGGGTATGGGAGGAGTGGGGTGAGAGGTGGGGCATGGGAGGGGGTGGGAATGGGGGTGAGGGAGGGGGTGAGGGAGGGGGGTGAGGGAGAGGGTGGGGTAGGGGTGAGGGAGGGGGTGAGGGAGGGGGTGAGGGAGGAGAGGGGGTGGGTGTAGGAGGGGGGTTAGTCGCCAGCTTCCGGTGGGAGGGGTGCTGTTGGGGCGGGGGTAAGGGGTGGGGTGGGTGGGGGTGGGTACTTCAAGGCCACCTAGCGGAGAGTAAAGGTCCAGACAAGGGGTCCGTCCAGCTCACAGAGGCAAGGCAGGGGGACTGGAACAGAAGCGGGAAGGAGGAGTGGAACGCGTCAGTGTGAGTGCTAACTGCAGAGGGCCTACATTTCACCGTGGTAATATCGTCTGCTTCCTCAACACTCCACGCGACTGTGATAATGGTAGGCTTACTACAACAATTTATTTCATGATATAATTCTTCACATTGATGCTTTATTCTGCCTATCACGGATAAGTCTGAATAGTGTTGTTTTTAAGCTTAAACAGTTGGCTTATTATTTTTCTCCTTTTTTTTGGTGCTTTTTTTTGGGGCGTAATAACACATGCGTATCAATTTGATAAATGTTTGATGTAACGCGATAGATGCCATGGTTAAGAATTACAGTAGGATCTACGCTTGTCACTGTAAAATCCTATGACATTTAGCAGTTGAACGTGCATTACCAAGATCAACCGTGGCAGGTTCTAGTAAATTGACTTATTATTCATTCTAGGAAGCAATTACACGTTTTACGAGTGCACCGATATCTAAATTGGATATGTAGGATTAAATCTTTGGCCAGTTTGTTTGTTGTTGTTTTACGTCCTAGCAACATCTAAGGTCATATCAGGACGGTCTTTGGCCAGTGTTTTGGTTCAGAAAAGGACATGCTTTCATCAAACTATGCAGTTTGAAACATAAATGCTTAATTCATGTATACATGCTTAAATAATGTATAAATGCTTAATTAATGTACGAATGCTTAATTGATGTATAAATGCTTAATTAATGTATACATGCTTAATTAATGTATAAATGCTTATGGGTGGAAGACCAGTGTTCTGGAGGCGAAACAAAAGATTAAGCTGAAAAGAATCTATAAATAATATAATAAATATAAGTCATATAATAATAATATAATGTATATATATATATGTGAATATATTTGGTAAATATGTTTATTCTGTTGAATAACTTTCTTTTGTCAGCCCCAAAGCACTGATCTTCCAGTTTCAGTCATTTTTCAATTCAGGATTATTTACACAAACATTGTATATCGAGTATCTATATAACAAAATCACTATCTCCGGGATATAATCAGACCTATAAAATTAGCGCATATGTACAATTTAGCTGGCACTCACTCAAAAATGAGGCGCCAGAAAAGAAAAAAATGTCCACGTTCCATATCACCTCACAGTTGACTGCTAGTGGGTGTATGTATGTATGTATGTACATACGTACGTACCTATGTACGTACGTATGTATGTATGTACGTACGTACGTATGTATGTATATATATATATATAGAGAGAGAGAAAGATCTGCCAGAATTGATTTATATACAGGAAGATCTATACATAGATCTTTATGTGTATATTAAAAAATATATACTTCTCTAAGTATATATGTTTATAATGTATATTCATTTTAATTCTCACTAATTCCATTTTTCTTGTGATGAAATGATTATGGAGCAATGAAAAAAAAATAGGAATGTAAAAAAAGTTACATTTTCGAAGGTTTGATTCCAATGTTTATTTCAATTTTTGGATTGACGTTTACGGAGTTTTGCGCCTGAACTCTTCATATATATATATATCTACCACTACCAGTATATATTTATATACTGGCAGATATATGCATATGTATGCCTACATATGAAGAGTTCAGGCGCAAATCTCGGTAAATGCCGATCCAAAAATTGACTTAAACTTTGGAGTCAAACGCTCAAAAGGTTAATTCTTTTTACATTCATATTTTTTTTGTTTATTGGTCCATAACTTTCTTCACAAGTTGAATTAGTGAGAATTAAAATTACTTTTAGGTGAATTAAAACAATTTTAAAGCTAGGATTCCTTACACGTGGTATGTGGCATGCGGTATGCGGCATGCGGCATGTGGCATATGAACGGTTTGGGTCCTTTCACCTACACCCACACCCACACACACACATAGTGTCAGGTTTCTCTAACACTGTTGTCTATGGGTATTCGCATTCGATTGCTGCACCGATCGCTACATGGACCGATTCAGTATTCGCATGCCACATGCCGCATGCCACATACCACGTGTAAGGAATCACCCCCATTGACTTAGATGCTTTTCGATTTTTTGCCGCATTCGCATTCGCATACTGCATACCGCGTGTAAGGAATGCGCCCGTAAGTCAATTTTTGAATTGGCGCTTATGGTGATTTGCATCTGAACTCTTCATATGTACTTATAAGCTATATACATATATATATATATTGCCAGTGTATACATACCTAATACATACAATACACCCCCTACACACACGCACATATATATATATATCTTATATGTATATATATTATATATATATAATATATATATATATATATATATCTGTCAGTAAATCTGCCACAGCCGGGTAATCTCTAAGCACATCATCGGTGTCACAGCATGCTGAGATAGTCAGGGAGCGCGTGCACGTGTGCGCGTGTGTTTATTCGCCCGGTACACGTGGCGCCCCCCAGCGGACGCCGCCGAACTGAGGGTGGGTGATCTGGGTCAGGCTGGCACCACGGGGTGCACTTCTGGGAACATTGCTGGGAACATTTCTAGGAATTCCATCGTCTCGCTTATGGGTTTTTCCCTTTGAAGCACGCAGATGCACATTTATAAATTGCAGAAAGACCCCCTCCCCCTCCCCGCCACACACACACTCCAAATGTTAGTTTATAGCAGTTTTCTCAGCCCCCCCCCCCCCCCCCCCCCCCACCCCCCACCCCTACCTCTCACAACAATTGATGAACCGTTATGTATAAGGAACTTTGATACGTTTGTATCATAACACCCGAATATTTCAAGCACACCCACCAACATGTCTTCCAGGAATTTCCCTCGCATGCGGGAGATCGGGAGTTCAATTCCCAGTCGAGTGAAACCAATGACTTATCAAATTGATACTTGTCGCTTCCTAGTCTGGCGCTCAGCACTTATAGGATAGGGCAAGGACTGGTTAGCTCTGTGTCAGGATTAGGTGCCCGAGTGGGATATCTGGTCATTGTGCCAGTGGTCTGATTTCCCAGTGGGGCAACACTATAGGAAGTAGCTGCTTGGCACCTCTTTATCTTTATCACGTACATACACAAGTACACCTAACCACACACCCACCCACCAACACATATACACAAGTACACCCCCCCCCCCACACCAACACATATACACAAGTACACCCCACCCCCAACCCCAACCCCCACATATACCCCCCCCTACACATACACAAATACACCTAACCACCCACCCACCCACCCACACACATACACCCACACACATACACAAGTACACCCCCCACACATACACAAGTACACTTACCCACCTGCCCACCCACATACACCCCACCCATACATACACAAGTACACCTAACCACCCACCCACACACATACACCCACACACATACACAAGTACACCCCCCACACATACACAAGTACACTTACCCACCCGCCCACCCACATCCACCCCACCCATACATACACAAGTACACCTAACCACCCACCCACCCACATACCCCCCCCCCCACACATACACAAGTACACCCCCCACACATACACAAGTACACTTACCCACCCGCCCACCCACATACACCCCACCCATACATACACAAGTACACCTAACCACCCACCCACCCACATACACCCCCCACACATACACAAGTACACCCCCCACACATACACAAGTACACCTACCCACCCACCCACCCACATACACACCACCCCTCCCACATTTCCTGTAACCGGACGAGATGGCCGAGTTGGTAGGGCGCCCACTTCGCGTATGGGAGAGAGGTTGTCGGATCAATCCGAAACCGAGCTAACATCAAAGACTTAACTAAATTAATTCTTCACGCTACCTTAGCTGGACAGAGCAAGGCCTTCTTGGCTCAGTGTCAGAATAATGTTACTGAGTGGCATATCGGGGAATAGTGCTGGCGGTACTGTACTTGCCAGGCGGGAAACACTATAAAGTATAAGGTACTCACGAGTGCGCATTGTCACAAGTGTCCGTCTTGATATTACCTCAGATGTTGCTAGGACATAAAATAAAACCCCAGTCACCCACACAGTATACTCTCAACAGCGGCAACAACTGCGATTAGTGGCAGCACCCAGTGATTGATTCTACATGCGGTTTCTTTGTTGTTTTACAATCTAGCAACATCTAAGATCATATCAGGACGGGTACCCACCTGTGACAGTGCGCACTCATGGCGACTTTATAGTGCTGCCCCACTGAGAGACCAGTCCATGGCCACTGGGAGAACAGGCCATCAGCACCATGGCCTCATATCCCACACAGTCACATTATCCCGATACTGTGCTAACCAGTCCTTCTCCTATCCTATTAATGCCGAGCGCCAGGCTAGGTAGCGACAAGTATTAATTTGATAAGTAATGCTGTGACAAATGATAAATCATTGGTTTGGCTCAGCTGGGATTCGAACTTCTGACCTTCCGCACGGGAATCTTACGCTCTACCGCGTCCGATTATTTATACATGTGGTAATAAATAGACTACATCACGGTTCCGACTGCGCATGCGCTGAAAACGGCGTTGGGAGCAAAGCAAAGGCGTATGGCCATTGAGTTTGCCAATACGCGCAGTGAAAAATGTCAGTTTTATTCAAAATTAATAGAAATCCAAAACCCTAACCTTATTATTTTAATATAATCTTTTTGTTAAACATGTTTTCTATATGTGTTCCAAGTGGTTTGTGCCTAGGTGCTGTGGATATAAATAAAAACATGAATAAAATAAGTAAAACTGACTCTGGCTATGGCTAACACTAGTCTGAGTCGCCAGATTTGTCTAAATCTAAATGCACATGGCATAAGATGTGCTGATTATATTGATGTAAATGCAATGCTGGATAAAAGATTAATATCTTAATTTATTATATATATTTTTTTAGTTGGTTTTCTATGTTTCAAACAAGAGCTGACATGAGCTGAAACTAGCACATTTCATAGCTGCACCCAGTGTATTAGCATGTGCCATGTGCTTTGGGGGGGGGGGGGGGTTGCTCTGACGGATCCCACAATGCACCGCGCCGCTGGAACCGTGATGTAGTCTGTAGAGGTGTATTCGTGAAGTTGGGGGAAATACACTATGGCATTGTGGGTAAATTATCTGTATCCGAGCTCCGTGTAGCGGATGGGTGGAGTGGGTGCACTTGGCGGGTCTTCCAGCCTATGACGCATAGGTGGGAGGGTGTGTGGGGCGGCTGTGTGAGGGGTGGGTGGGGCGACGGTGTGTGTGTGTGCGGTAGATCTGGGTTGGTTGTTGGAGTTTTACATCCCAACAACATCTATGGTCATATCAGGTTTGTTTGTTTGTGGGAGTTTTACATCCTGGCAACATCTATGGTCATATCAGGATGGGTACCGACTTGCGACAGTGCACACTCATGGTGACTTTACATTGCTGCCCCACTGGGAGACCGGGCCACCAGCACCATGACCTGAAATCCCACTCAGTCACATTATCCTGACACTGAGCCAACCAGTCGTTGCCCTGTTCTAATAATGCCGGACACCTGGCTAGGAAGTAACAAGTATCAATTTTTAAGTCATTAGTTTGACTCGACCTGGATTCGAACCCCACGATCTACCAAAGCGGGAGACGGATGCTCAACTCATTCGGCCATCTCGTTTGGTGGTAGAGCTGTGACTGTGAGTGGGAGTGTGTGGTGATGGAAGTGAAGGAGGGCTGGGGTGTTGGTGGTGGTGGTGGTGTTGGTGGGGGGGGGGGTGAGTGCCGGGTGGGCGGGAGTTGGGAATGGGAGAAAGAGTGGTGGGGGGGGGGGGGGAGTAGGGGCAGATTTTCACTCAGTTTCAGTTTCATTCCACAAGTTGAAACCAGGGGTATTGGATCCGTTTCCATAATTAAGGCCCGGTTTGCTAATAATTCGCCCACTACTAAATGTAGGCGGAAAGATAAGAATTAAGATCAAGAGTGAGAAGGTGGACAAAATAGTTCTCCTCCTCTTTCCATTACTGATTTGAAGAAAAGGAAAACGCTTCAAATCCACAAAAGTACATAACAGTGGCCCTGGATTTAGTTATCTAATTAGTACAACACTATAAAGCTGCTATGAGCCCGCACTATCACAAGTCGGTACCGCTCCTGATTGGCTGGTTGTTGGAGTTTGACATCCTGGTGACATCTAAGGTCAAATCAGGGTGGGTACCGACTTGTGACAGTGCACACTCATCATGACTTTGTAGTGCTGCCCCACTGGGAGATCAGGCCACCGGCACCATGACCAGACATCCCACTCAGTCACATTATCCTGACACTAAGCGAACCAGTGATTGCCCTATCCTAATAATGCAGAGCACCAGGCTAGAAAGCGACAAGTAGCAATTTACTAAGTCATTGGTTTGACGCCTGCGCTCTACCGATTCGGTCACCACGCCCGGTGGGACTACACTATGAAGCTCCTATGAGCGAGCACTATCACTATCAGATCACAAGTCAGTATCATTCCTGATGTGACCTGTGATATTTCTAGGACGTAAAACCCCAAATCAACCAATAAACCGGGGACTGTGGACCATGTGGTGCCAGTGAACGTGACCGATTTCCGGCGAGCCGTACCTCACCGGAAGTTTATGTGTCTAATTCTGCCTGAGCACACAGGGGGGCGCTGCGCACTTAGGATGTGGGTTTATGTTGAAAAGCAGAGGTGGTAAAGTCTACTCTTAAAAAGCTGATCCAGGTTCATTCTATTTAAGCTAGTCCTTATAGACCTATTTCATGTGACGTCAGCATAGGTATTTAGGTCAGTGCGTGCGCAGCTTGGCTGCAGGATAACACATGGTCACACTGCAAACTCAATGGCTATGAGCAATCTCCATACAGAAAATGTGAAATATCTCTATAAGTTAACTACACCACCTAGCACAAACCGCTTGGAACACATATAGAAAACATATTCAACAAACAGATTATATTAAATTTATAAGGTTAGGGTTCTGCATTTCTATTAATTTTGAATAAAATTGACGTTTTGCACTGCGCGTATTAGCAAACTCAATGCATTGTCAATGGCCGTGAGCAATCTTCATACAGAAAAAGTGAAATATCTCTAAAACCACACCACCTAGAAACAAACCGCTTGGCACACAAACAGATAACATGCTTAACAAGCACATTATATTAAATTTATAAGGTTCAGCTTCTGGATTTCAATTAATTTTGAATAAAACTAACGTTTTGCACTGCGCGTATCGTCAAACTCAATGCATTGTCAATGGCCATGAGCAATCTTCTTACAGAAAAAGTGAATTATCTCTAAAACCACACCAGCTAGAAACAAACCGCTTGGCACACAAACAGATAATATGCTTAACAAGCAGATTATATTAAATGTATACGGTTCTGGTTCTGGATTTCTATTAATTTTGAATAAAACTAACGTTTTGCACTGTGCGTATTGGCAAACTCAATGCATTGTCAATGGCCATGAGCAATCTTCATACAGAAAAAGTGAAATCTCTCTAAAACTACACGACCTAGACACAAACACATATAGAAAACACATTCAACAAACAGATTATATTAAATTTATAAGGTTAGGGTTCTGCATTTCTATTAATTTTGAATAAAATTGACGTTTTGCACTGCACGTATCGGCAAACTCAATGTATTGTCAAGGCTGTGAGCAATCTTCATATAGAAAATGTGAAATATCTCTAAAACTACACCACCTAGAGACAAACCGCTTGGAATACATATAGAAAACATATTCAACAAACAGATTATATCAAATTCATAAGGTTAGGGTTCTGTATTTCTATTAATTTTGAATAAAATTGACGTTTTGCACTGCACGTATCGGCAAACTCAATGCATTGTCAATGGCTGTGAGCAATCTTCATACAGAAAAGGTGAAATCTCTCTAAAACTAGACCACCTAGACACAAACCGCTTGGAACACATATAGAAAACATATTCAACAAACAGATTATATTAAATTCATAAGGTTAGGGTTCTGCATTTCTATTAATTTTGAATAAAACTGACGTTTTGCACTGCGTATATCAGCAAACTCAATCTCAGTGTGCCGTCGTTCTGCAGCCAAGCTGCGCGCACACACACAATGTTTATAAACATTGAAAGGCATCTATAGCTGCATAGGTCGCACCCGGCCGCTGGCACCTCCTCCACCGATACGCATTAAACTGCACAGTGCCTCCCCCTTGCAGCGAAACTCTGCACTCAACTAGAGGGGATGGCCGAATGAGTTGAGCGGCCGTCTCCCGTTTTGGTAGAGGTTGATTGGTTGTTGGAGTTTCACGTTACTGGCAACATCCAAGGTCATATCAGGACAGTTACCGACTTGTGATAGTATGTATTCCTGGCGAATTTATAGTGCTGCCCCACTTGGAAATCACGCCGCCGGCACCATGATGCGATATCCCACTCAGTCACATTATCCTGAAGTCGAGCGAAACCAGTCCTTGCCCTATCCTATTAATGCCAAGTGCCAGGGTAGGTAGCGACAAGTATCAATTTTGTAAGTCTTTGGTTTGATTCGGTTGGGAATCGAACACTACTTCCCGACCTTCCACACAGGAAGCCTGCGCTTTACCAATTGGGCCACTGCATCTGGTAGACGGGATGGCTGAATGAGTTGAGTGTCTGTCTCCCGTTTTGGTAGATCGTGAAATTCGAATCCACGAACCATGGTCGAGTTAATCACTTAAAATTTGATACTTGTCACTTTCTAGCCAGGCGCTCAGCATTATTAGGATAGGGCAAGGATTAGTTGACTCAGTGTCAGGATAATGTGACTGAGTGGGATATCCAGTCATGGTGCCAGTGAACTGATTTCCATGTGGGGCAGCATTATAAAGTCACCATGAGTATGCACTGTCACAAGTCGGGATCCGTCTTGATAATACCTTAGATGTTGCCAGGATGTAAAACTCCAACAACCAACCCTAACGGTAGCAGCGTCTCTCCCGTTCTCTCTCTCCCCCTCTCCGATCCATATACGTCCTCGCTCTCTCTCCCACTCTGTTCTTTCCTCATTTCGTACACGCCCCCTAGCGGCATCAGCGTGCACTTCTGAAGCTTATTACTATTAGACACAGATATAAAAGAAGGTGCTCAAAGAATTAAATTGCTTGGTTTTTTGGGTTTTACATCCTGGCAACATCTAATGTCATATCAGGACGGGTACCGACTTGTGACAGTTCACACTCGTGGTGACTTTATAGTGCTGCACAACTGGGAAATCAGGCTGCTGGCACCATATCCCACTCAATTGCATTATCCTGACACTGAGCTTACCAGTCCTTGCCCTATCCTATTAATGCCGAACGCCAGGCTAGGAAGCGACAAGTATCAATTTTAAAAGTCATTGGTTTGACTCGACCTTCCGCACGCGAGGCCTGCGCTCTGCCGCTTAGGCCACCGCGCTCGGTAGAGAATTAAGTAGCTCACACGTGTAAGTACACACATAAAAAGACGAGAATCAAGGTGTAGGTGCAGGGGGTATGACTCACCCACCTCCTTCCTCACATGTCCACATCCGACTAATAGAACGACATGACTATTTCCGCTGTTTATTCGAGGGGAAGCTACAGGCTAACAAATTAAACTTTTTTGTTTTTTTGTTATGAATTTATTTAACCGGCTCATAACGGATAAATGTGTTAATGCTTGTTTTCACCACTGGGCAGCACTAGTCCAATTTGATTCAAATCTTTTGAATTTAGTTATTTTAATAATTTAGGTTTCCTTGCTTCTTGTTTATGGCTTGTAGTTGTAACTGTTTGTAGATTGCAGACAGTCCAAAATCCAACTTTGACTATACTTTGTGTTAACCCATTTAAACATCATCTTGCGAATGCGAATGTGAATGCGAATGCGAATGCGAATGCGGCAAGTGGATCGCTCCATGTACCGATCGGATCGAATGCAAATGCAAATGCGAATACGAATGCGAATACTGCTGCATTTGCCATAGAACAAACAGGAACTTTGACTTTCCTTCACAAATTTGGAGCAAAGAATCCCGAAAATGGCACGGTATGTATCTATGCCGCATGCATGCATTCACATGCCGCTAACCGCGTATATGGAATCTTAGCTTTAGAACTGCAGGGATTTTGAATTCTCCAGATTAATGGCCCCTGCATTAACTGATTTCTGGCGTTCAGCTATAGTTAACATGTAATCGCTGCGCTGAGCCGTAGGTGTATTCTGTAATCCACGAATACAATGCAGGCTGGCTGCATCTATTGTAATTACACCGGCTTATCACCCACGGCATCCGCTAATTGTCATCAGGACTTACCAGGTTGTTGTTGTTTGTTGGGGGTTTACATCCCTAGCAACATTTAAGATCAAAACAGAATGGGTACTGGCTTATGACAGTGCACACTCATGACGACTTTATAGCGCTGTCCCACTGGGAGACCAACCTACCTGATATCTCACTGAAGCATATTATCCTGATATTATCTCACTCAGGCACACTGGACGCGGTGGCCTAATCGATAGAGCGCAGGCTTCCCGTGCAGAAGGTCGGGAGTTCGAATCCAAGCCGAGTCAAACCGATGATTGATAAAATTGACACTTGTCGCTACCTAGCTTGGCGCTCAGCATTAATAGGATAGGACAAGGACTGGTTTGCACAGTATCAGGATAATGTGACTGAGTGGGATATCAGGTCATGGTGCTGGTGGCCTGGTCTCCCAGTGGGGCAGCACTGTAAAGTCGCTATGAGTGTGCACTGTCACAAGTCGGTGCCCGACCTGATATGACCTTAGATGTTGCCAGGGCATAAAACTCCAACGACCAACCAACTGACCAGTCTCAGACTGAGTGAGAGGAATGTGTCTTATGTGTGTGTACACAAGCACACACGCATAGAGAGTTGGTGTGAAGAGTCTACCATAGACCTATTTCATATGACGTCAGCATGAGTATTTAGGTCAGTGCGTGCGCTGCTTGGCTGCAGGACGGCATGCGGTCACACTGCAAACTCAATGGCTATGAGCAATCTTCATACAGAAAATGTGAAATATCTCTAAAACCATACCACCTAGAAGCAATCCGCTTGGCACACAAAGAGATAACATGCTTACCAAACATATTATATTAAATTGATAAGGTTTGGGTTCTGGATTTCTATTCATTTTGAATAAAACTGACATTTCGCACTGTGCGTATCGGCAAACTCAATGCATTGTCAATGGCTGTGAGCAATCTTATTTCAGAAAAAGTTAAATATCTCTAAAACCACACCACCTAGAGACAAACCACTTTGTACACAAACAGATAATATGCTTAACAAACAGATTATATTAAATTGATAAAGTTAAGGTTCAGGATTTCTATTAGTTTTGAATAAAACTAATATTTTGCACTGCGCGTATCGACGAACTCAATGCATTGCCAATGGTCGTAAGCAATCTTCATACAGAAAAAGTGAAATATCTCTAAAACCACACCACCTAGAGACAAACCGCTTCGCACACACACAGATAACATGCTTAACAATAAGATTATATTAAATTTATAAGGTTCGGGTTCAGGATTTCTATTAATTTTGAATAAAACTAACGTTTTGCACTGCGCATATTGACAAACTCAATGCATTGTCAATGGCCGGGAGCAATGTTCATACAGAAAAAGTGAACTATCTCTAAAACCACACCACCTAGAGACAAACCGCTTCGCACACACACATATAACATGCTTAACAATCAGATTATATTAAATTTATATGGTTCGGGTTCTGGATTTCTATTAATTTTGAATAAAACTGGCATTTTGCACTGCATGTATCGGCAAACTCAATGGCAGTGTGCATTCGCTCTGCAGCCAAACTGCGCGCGCATACACAATGTTTGTAAACATTGAAAGGGGTCTATAGCGATACCATGTAACATCTGCACCACACATATTAGCCCCGCCCCCCTTCACATCCACCACGCACTCACACAACACTGCTCTATCCCCAAGTACGATACCTATGTCACACATAGCTCAGTGACCAGTGCCAGTTGGTACTAGATCCGCAAGATGAGTAGACAGAGAGTCACTGGGGCCACTACCCGCCGTCCAGCATCCACCACCACTGGACCCACAACCATCACAGGCCGGGCCCTGAATACTGTGACGCCTACCACAATCACAAGCAGGTCCCTGAATACCGTGACTCCTACCACAATCACAAGCCGGTCCCTGAATACTGTGACTCCTACCACAACCATCACCGGCCGGGCCCTGAATACTGTGACGCCTACCACAATCACAGGCCGGTCCCTGAATACCGTGACTCCTAGCACAATCACAAGCCGGGCCCTGAATACTTTGACGCCTACCACAATCACAAGCCATTCCCTGAATACCGTGACTCCTACCACAATCACAAGCCGGTCCCTGAATACTGTGACTCCTACCACAATTACAAGCCGGTCCCTGAATACCGTGACTCCTACCACAATCACAGGCCAGTCCATGAATACAATGACTCCTACCACAAGCCGTCCATTGAATACTGTGGCTCCTACAATCACCAATAAATTCGTCACGGTAGGTTCTATTGAGAGCTTTATACTCTTTTCAAACTTTGTGCGGTTTATTTTCACTCAATTAGCAACAAACAGAAGTGTTATAAATTGTTCAAATTATATATGAAATCCCAGCCGATAGTGACCACTATAGACAGGCCCGACCACTCGCCGGTGGCGACAGCGGCTAGAACAGGAACTAATATGGGTATCCTTAGTTGCGCACTCATTATGGATAGAACTGTGTGGGGAGAGCGTCCTTGTTTATATTTCTATAATTTTGTTATAGAGCACACTTTAATAAACTAGTGTCTTGATTACATTATGATATAATAGTTGCGTAGTCTGATGGCTTTGAGTTTCTGTCATTTTCTGAGATATATATATTAGATTGATCATTGGTATTCCCTTCTATGTGGTGACAAATGTTTAATAAGTGCATCAGTATCTAAGTTAGATATGTAGAATGGAATCTAGATCACTGTTTTGGTTTAGGTAATTTGATGTTTTTATCGGACTATGTAACTTTAAGATTCATCATGTGACACTAGGAATTGTTTTAGATTTTACTCAGTTCATCTTCTTTAGTTCAGTCCTTCTATTCTACTACACTTCCATATATCTATCTTTTTACATTATTGATACAAGTGATACAAGTAATTAATATACATGCACATTTGATATTTGTCACTACCTTGCCTGGCGCTCAACATTACTAGGATAGGGCGGGTACTGGTTGGTTTAGTGTTAGGATAATGTGTGTTATTGGGTAACAGAGCAAGTAACACGATAATATTCCAATGGGGCAGCACTATAAAGCCATCATCTGTTCGCACTGTCCTACGTATATCGGCTACACGTCCTGATATGATCCTAGATGTTGCTAAGATATAAAACTTCGACAAACTAACTATCTTTCAAACGGGGGACGGGGGGGGGGGGGGGGGGGGGGGGGGTGGGGGGGGGGTGGGGGGGGAGATAGAGAGAGAGAGAGAGGAAGAGGGATAGAGAAAGAGAGAATAGAAGACAGGGGATAATGCCACTAACGTAGAACTTATTTGCATGTAGTTTGCCATAATACCAGTAGGTGGTAAGTGTCAGTGTCAAACATTGGATTGAATCATATGCTTGTTATATTCCTCCCGAAGCAAGTTGGCTACCAGTGATTTCTGAGTTGACTGAAATGTGTTGAGTTCAATAAAAGTGTAGTGGTCTGCACAGACCTCTCAGGCAAGGAGCCACATAGACAGGTAGGCATGGGTAGGGTGGTGACATTTAGGGAGTCTAGGTGGTGTAATGATTAACACACTGGCCCAGAATGCAAGAGATGCAGGTTCGATTCCTGCTCTAGGTGCAATATTTCCCATTTTCATCACCCCCATGACACTGGTTGCTGTGACCATGATCCTGTACAAGCTACTTGCTGTATGGTTGTTGAACCTACCCTGTGTATGTATATGTAAGGTCATTATTGCCTGTATGAATTGTAAGCATTAAAAGACTTACAATTCCAGCGGATGAGTGTAGTAGTCTGCACTGACCTCTCAGGCAAGGAGCCACATAGACAGGTAGGCGTAGGTAGGGTGATAACATCAGGGAGCTTAGGTGGTGTAAGGGTCAGCACACTGGCCCATAATGCAAAAGATGCAGGTTCGATTCCCGCTCTAGGTGCAATATTTCCCCTTTTCATCACCCCATGACAAAAGCAAGAGCCTAGAAGTCCAGCGTGGTTTTGTACACTGAACCACTTAGTTAGGCCTGAGTAGAGTTTATCACCAATTGCAGTTTTTCCGCTGATTGCCATTGACAAACTATTAAATATATCTGAGTTGAACTTAAACTTAAAGACAATGAGGTCATGGGGCAGATAAGGTAATTTCTCCTCCCACCTTAGGGCAGATAAGGTCATTTCTCCTCCCACCTTAGGGCAGATAAGGTCATTTCTCCTTCCACCTTAGGGCAGATAAGGTCATTTCTCTTCCCACCTTAGGGCAGATAAGGTCATTTCTCCTCCCAGCTTAGGGCAGATAAGGTCAATTCTCCTCCCACCTTAGGGCAGATAAGGTTATTTCTCCTCCCACCTTAGGGCAGATAAGGTCATTTCTCCTCCCACCTTAGGGCAGATAAGATATTTTCTCCTCCCATCTTAGGGCAGATAAGGTTATTTCTCCTCCCACCTTAGGGCAGATAAGGTCATTTCTCCTCCCACCTTAGGGCAGATAAGGTCATTTCTCCTCCCACCTTAGGGCAGATAAGGTCATTTCTCCTCCCACCTTAGGGCATATAAGGTCATTTCTCCTCCCACCTTAGGGCAGATAAGGTTATTTCTCCTCCCACCTTAGGGCAGATAAGGTTATTTCTCCTCCCACCTTAGGGCAGATAAGGTCATTTCTCCTCCCACCTTAGGGCAGATAAGGTCATTTCTCCTCCCACCTTAGGGCAGATAAGGTCATTTCTCCTCCCACCTTAGGGCAGATAAGGTCATTTCTCCTCCCACCTTAGGCAGATAAGGTCATTTCTCCTCCCACCTTAGGGCATATAAGGTCATTTCTCCTCCCACCTTAGGGCAGATAAGGTCATTTCTCCTCCCACCTTAGGGCAGATAAGGTCATTTCTCCTCCCACCTTAGGGCAGATAAGGTCATTTCTCCTCCCACCTTAGGGCAGATAAGGTCATTTCTCCTCCCACCTTAGGGCAGATAAGGTCATTTCTCCTCCCACCTTAGGGCAGATAAGGTCATTTCTCCTCCCACCTTAGGGCAGATAAGGTCATTTCTCCTCCCACCTTAGGACAGATAAGGTCATTTCTCCTCCCACTAATTAAAGCTGCATATTTTGATGAAAGCGTCAACTTTTTTAAACCAAAACATTTATTTAGATTTGATCCTACATCTTCAACTTAAAGTTGCATAGTCCAATGGTTTTGAGTTTCTGCCATTTTTCTGAGATAAATATATTAAAATGATTGTCATAATCTATCTTACTTTAGTTTTAAGTACCCTTTATTTTAAATGTCTACATTTTGAGATATTTGAAGTGCAAGCATCTAAAATTAATTTTGGCAAGCACACCAAAACTTTGACATCATAGGCTTCTGCAGTAATATGTTCTATTAAATTGACTCAGTTTTCCTTTCGATGTAGCAACAAATGCTTAATAAGTGCATCAGTACCTAAGTTAGGATCAAATCTAGATAATTGTTTTGATTTTGAAAATTTAATGTTTTCATCGGACTGTGCAGCTTTAAGACATAACACGTGATGAAGACAGTTTGGTTTCAAACAATGCGAACTGAAATATCATATTCGATCATGACACTTGTAGATATATAAAGTTTCCTCAGTCATGTTTGTTCACCTTTAAATGGCATGTTGGTTATACAGGCCAAGCTTTTCCCCATTGTATGTAGATTGGGCCGTGGGAGTTAACTCTCAAGCAGGCACAATGTACAGTAAAACCTCTCTAAATCGACCGACCATGGGACCAACTTTAAATGGTCTATTTAGGGAGGTGGTCGGTTTTTAAAATCATTACAATGGTATTGTATAGGCGAACGTTTGGGACCCAAATAAAGCGATCAATATAGGGGACTGGTCGATCTGTGGAGGTGTTCGCTTAGAGCGGTTTTACTGTATATCACAGATACATGAATACATACACATTCCCAGTGTGTACCCAGATAGCCAATGCACTTCAAATATCTTCAGTTTAAGCCATTCTCCAATAGAAGAGAATACTTTATTTTTTAAAGAAAAGAAATTACATTCAGAGTATTATACCAGTTCCTCAGCTGACCTAAATCACGTGACCTGCAGTGTAACATTCCGAGCCCTCGAGATGTAACTTGTAAGTACAGGTAATGTAACCAACAGGTGGATTCACCAAGTAGACCTACACCCTCGGGGGCCTAGGTACCTGGTGTGAGCCAACTCACCTACCGGGCTGTATATCCACAGTCTGTAACTGCCATCGACTCTCACCTCTCTCAAATTGACCTCACCGGTATCGGTAGAGCACATGCGGGAGATCAGGAATTCGCTTCCCGGTCGAGTCAAACTAATGACTTATAAAATTGATACTTGTTGCTTCCTAGCTTGGCGCTCGACATTAATAGCATAGAGCAACGACTGGTTAGCTCAGTGCCAGGATAATGTGATTGAGTGAGATATTGGGTCATGGTACCGGTGGCCTGATTTCCAAGTGGGGCAGCACTATGAAGTCGCCCTGAGTGCGCACTGTTACAAATCGGTCCCCATCCTGATATGACCTTAGATGTTGCAAGGATGTAAAACTCCAACAACCAACCAACCAACACAAATCTATGCATGGTGACTTTATAGTATTGCCCCACTGGGAAATCAGGCGGTCAGCACCATGACCCAATACCCCATTCAGTCACATTATCTTGACACACAGCTAGCCAGTCCTTGCCCTATCCTAATAATGCCAAGCGCCTGGCTGGGAAGCGACAAGCATCAGCTTTATAAGTCATTTGTTTGACTCGACCAGGAACCAAACTCCCGATCTCCCGCACACGTCCCACACGCGGGTCCCGCGCTCTACCGATTCGGCCACTAAGGATGAATGACACTAATAGTTACAGCTAAACCATAGAGGCTCTCAATCTTGGTAGGACCCTAAATAATTCCCCGAGAATAAGCTGTTTCAAGACATAGGCCCATACCAATCATAAGCTGTTTCATCATCATCATCATCATCATGCTGTCGGTCGCAATGCGACAAAGACTGCTTTCATTACTTGACTGTCGCTCTCCTACATTTCATGAAAGCTGCCTGCAAAAGTGTTGAAGTGGTGCTGGCTTTTGCAAGTTACCAGAGGCACTCTCTCGGGGAGCAAATAGATGTTTCACACCGGCAAGAACATGTCCAGACAGGCACAAAACTATTTGTCCCTGCAGTGGCTGGTCGGGAGATGTTGGAAGTTCCATACACCCTTGATGCTGCCACAGTGACATGGTTTTCTGTTCAGGGTTTGCTCCCTTAGCCTTCAGATCTGTCAAGAACCTGTACCACAAGGCAGTGATTTACAACTCTGCAGGGCAGGGGCGTCAAACTCCCTGAGGTATTGCAATACTGTTTCAACACATACCAATAATGATAATTGTGAAGAGAGTAAAGTTGTGTTGGCCAAGCCTTTAAAGGAGTATTGTTTTTCTTTGGGGTGCTGGATGAGTCGATCACCCGCCTCCCATTTGGTAGGTTGTAGGATTCGAACCCCCGGGTTGGAACCCTGACCGAGTCAAACCAATGACTTAAACATTGATACGTGTGGCTACCTAGGCTTGCATTCAGCATTACCAGGATAGGGCAAGGAGCAGGGGAATGACGAAGACCAATTGTCTGCGATTGTAATTTCCCCTGCTTAATCAACTAATGTACAAAAAATGCTGGACACCATTGGCTTCAGCAGTAACAGCTTTTCTTAAATTGACTTAGGGTTTCTTTAGTGCAGTAACAAGTGCTTAATGGGCGCACCAGTATCTAGGATTCAATATTAGTACGTGTTTTGGTTTTGAAAAAGCGATCCTTTCATTGGATAATGCTGCTGTCAGCAGTTTGTCCAACTTGGTGAAATCTGATTAAACTGCTTTATACACATTTGCTATTTTTAAGAGTGTGTTATTTTCTGCACCCCCTAAAGACACTTGTCCCGTATGAAGTCACTACAATATAGTCCACAGTAAGTAAAGAAAGGTCTTAGCATATTTGCAATACACATCAAAAGACATCAAATTTGGTAGGTGTAAATAACTAATGAATTACTCCCCCATAGAATAGAGCTGTAATTGATTAAAGTCTTGTGGAAATCAATTAATGAAAAAACGTGACCTTCTATGGAATAATAAGGAATAGACATTGGAGAGTTTACATTACAGATACATGTAAACCTTAGGTGATACCATTAAATTAAAAAAATGAGAGGATATTTCATCCTTAAGACCGACACAGGCAGTAGGGAGCGGTTAATGAGGTGGGCGCACGGTGGTGGTGCCACCAGTCGAGTTGGGAAGATTCAAATCTGATTGGGTGAGAGAGAGAGAACTTCTGATATTTACATTAGTATAATTGTTATACATCACATATTGCTATGCACCTAACATAATGTGCGCATTAATAAACACCAGGCTAGCCAACGAGTGCGGAACAGGCAGGCAGAGAGGGAAAAGGACAGGGACAGCCCAGCAGCAGCAGCACCACCTACTCCAAGGTCAACTCTCAAGGACACGGCTGGGATGCCCGGTCATGCGACCGCCTCAATTGGATCCAGCAGTACTAATGTGCAGAGACCCCGGCGTGCTGAGAGGCGGTCCACTTCCAGTGTGTTCGCCATGTTTTCGCAGGCTGAGATTCAAGAGCTTAAAGAGGTACGCGCAAACCACCTGATCTACTACTATATTCGTTTAAGCCTAACAGTTTCCATGTTCTCTCCCCCCCCCCCCTCTCCACCCCCATTTGGAATCCTAGGATAAGAAGAAAGAGAAGAAATCCAAGAAGAAGTCTGAGAAGGTTGAGGAGCCCCCACCTACTGATGCTGACGCTGCCCCCACTGCCCCAGAGCCCAAGCGGGCACAGCGAGCCACATCCAATGTATTCGCGCTGTTCAACCAGGCCCAAATCCAAGAGTTCAAAGAGGTCAGCTCCCTGCTCGCTGCCTGCTGTGCTCCTTCTTGCCTGAGTGTGTGTATGTGTGTGTGTTTCCAGTGTGAACTCTTCATTTCAGCATGCACGCTTGCCTTACCAATTAATTGCCTGTTTCCAAACTTGTCTTGTTTAAATGCGTATTGCCTTGGACTATCAGCAAAGACAGTGTGTGTATGAATACAATACACTCTTTGCTATCAGGGCCGTATTCAGGGTCCGTCTCGGAGGCGCCTCGGCGACATCTCGGCAATGCTTTTTGGCTTATTTCCGTTCAGAGTGCGTCTCGGCGACGTCTCGGAGACGCCTCTCTTTTCAGACTGGAGATGAAAAGCGCCTCGAAAATGGCCGCCGCATTCAGTGCTTTCAGCCAATTACAGCGCAGCTTGTCCATTGCAAATGGCCACCGCCTATGGGGGGGCGGCCATTTTCGAGGCGACCAACTGCTGTTGTCATTCAGACTAGCATGACGTCACGGGCACCTCCGAGGCGCCTCCGAGACGGACCCTGAATGCGGCCCAGGACTCGAATTGTATTGCGAAAGTAGAATGTTGTATATATATAGTGTATTCAGATACAGGGGCCTAGCTTTCATATGAGCAGACACGCAGCTGCATATCACCTCAGATTATAAATATATATATATATATATATACACATATATATATTAAATGTTTTATTGCATTTAATTGCATCACTTTTCATTATAATAGTTTTATTCCATCGCTGAAAAAGTCTGCGTACCACCTAAAAATCCCAAACTACTGATAGGCCCCTGAAATACGTACTCTTTGTTATCAGGATTTGAATTGTAGTCTACTTTAAAAAAAAAATGCCTTCAAGTGCAGCTTTTCATGAATTCACTGCCTAGGCCTATATATAACCAATTATTTGTCTGGAGAGTGATTGGTGCAAAAACCTCTGGCAGTGCCCTGCAGTATATTTGTAAAGAACTTGGAGAATTGTCAGATCTTTCTTAATTTCTTAACCAGACGGGTTGGCCAAATGAGTTGAGCGTCCGTCTCCTGCCTTGGTAGATCGTCAAACCAATGACTTAAACATTGATACTTGTCCCTTCCTAGCCATGCGCTTGGCATTAGTAGGATAGGGCAAGGACTGGTTGGCTCAGTGTCAGGATAATCTGACTGAGGGGGATATCAGGTCATGGTGCTGGCAGCCTGATTTCCCAGTGGGGGCTGCACTATTAAAGTCACCATGAGTGTGCACTGTCACAAGTTGGTACCCATCCTAATATTACCTTAGATGTTGCCAGGACCTAAAACTCCAACAACCAACCAATCTTAATTCTTTGCACATTGATTTGTGTGTAATAAGCTACTGGTGACATCAAACTAGCTCAGATGTAATTATTTCATCCAAAGTTATCAGCGATAAAATAAAGTAATCCATCAAATTTACGAAAATAGGCGATTTACTTACTGTATTCGAAAATCACAGAACTATCACGATGAGGTTTTGACAAAAGATTCACCCCTACCCAGAGTAGGGGCGAATGACAACTACAGTAAAACCTCTCCAACCAACCACCTTCACAGATCGACCATTCCCCTATATCGATCGCTTTATTTGGGTCCCAAACGATTGCCCATACAATACCATTGTAACGATAAAAAAGCTCCCTAGACCTCCCACCTCCCGAAATGGGCCATTTAAAATCGATCCCATGGTCGGTCGATTTAGAAAGGTTTTACTGTATGTCTAAATCTGAGTTGTGTTTATCTATATTGACACAGAGTTGGTGAAATGGGAGAGAATGCAAAAAGACAAGATGGCGACCACAGAATGCTGTCAATTCGACTTTTAAAGTGTATTAAAATACGTGTTTTATTATATTTTTCAAATCAAAATTAGCAGGTAGATATGAAGATGTACGTGAATAATATATTTTGTTTATTAAATTAAAAATGTATGTGCTCGTTTCATTTATTTACCCTGCCTTTCGCCACTTTTTCTAATGTGTTGTTCTTCCGATAAATGGACCCTGCTTGTTGACTAAATATACATTTATTTTATGTTTAGTTTTTATAGCCAGGCATTTATACTATCATTATTGCCTACTAATTAACATAAGTTATGACATGACATACTCAGAATGTGATTTTGATGGAATATTCCTAAATTTCCAACCAAATTCCAGAACTACTTTGACAGGATAAAAACTTAAATTTAGTTTTCAAATGCACACATAATTAGTGTCTTTTACTGAGTCAAACATGGTATTAAATGCGTTACAGTTACATTTGATAGATTTGACACAGACAAAACCTACATAACTCCCATTGATGGAACTACAGTAAAACCTCTCTAAATTGACCGATCATGGGACTGACTTTAAATGGTCCATTTAGGGAGGTGGTCCATTTAGGGAGTTTTACCATTGGTGCGATCGTTTGTGATCTGCTATTGTTTGTTTGTCCATGTTTGTGTGACTTTGAAGACTGTACTCATTAGTGAATCTGCTATTGTTTGTTTGTCCATGTTTGTGTGACTTTGAAGATGATACTCATTAGTGAATCTGCTATTGTTTGTTTGTCCATGTTTGTGTGACTTTGAAGACAGTGCTCATTAGTGAATCTGCTATTGTTTGTTTGTTCATGTTTGTGTGACTTTGAAGACGGTACTCATTAGTGAATCTGCTATTGTTTGTTTGTCCATGTTTGTGTGACTTTGAAGACGGTACTCATTAATGAATCTGCTTGTGTTTGTTGATGTTTGTGTGACTTTGAACACTGTACTCATTAGTAAATCTGCTTTGTTTGTTGATGCTTGTGTGACTTTGAAGACGGCACTCATTAGTGAAATGCTCTTTGTTCATGCTTGTGTGACTCTGTGTTCCTGCCCTAACTCCGCATGATGTTGCCATCTACAGGCCTTTACACTAATGGACCAGAACAGAGATGGTTTCCTCGACATTCATGACCTGGCAAACCTCTATGGCATCCTCGGTGAGTTTCAAAACAAAAATAAAACATTTCACATAAAAACAGAGAAAACCCCTAAACACTAAAACTCCAAACAATAAACAACAGAATCATTCTTAAGGAGCATATATATTTTTTTGCTTCAATTCTTTTAACTTTGGTAAAAATATGATTTGTGTAAAAAATATTGACAAACAATGACATTTCTTTTACCATGAGCAACATAAGGTAACAAAACACATGTTTTGATAATATAAAAAGAACTTGGATTAAATATTATACTAAATAACTTAAGAAAGGAATTACTTACAATTCAATCAAAATAAATCCATAGAGGGAAATTATGAATAAAATGTCCACTCCAGTTGTTTCTCAAATAGTTACCTACCCAGAAGTTGACTGTGTGACAAAAAATATCCCACTCTCAAATAGTTGCCTACCCACAAGTTGACTGTGTGACAACAAATATCCCACTCCAAACTCCCTTTTGACCAGTAACATAACAATTTCTATCACCCTCTGATCTTTGTTGATACAGTAAAACATAGATTGTATTGAAAATAATCTAGCGATCACATATACTGTAAATATTACCACTACTACTATTACTATAAATAGAACTATGAATTGCCACATCATTTAAGTAAAACATATAACAGTATGCTCATATTAGATCAAAATTGTACAATTCCCTTCGATACAAATTCATTTGTCTAGCTTATAATCAAATTCTATTGATTACAATTATAACTGCGCCAAAGGCCAAATGCATGCGTTGGTTTATGATTGTCATAGAGCACTCTAGGTTATGTCTAAATTATGCCGCATATACTTCGATAATATACCGTTGAACAGTTTGTGCTTGCATAAAACGGAGAAACTCTCATTCCGGGGCTTACTATCTCACAGAGCTGTTCATATTGGGACAGGCATCTCTTCTCTTCAAGTCTTTCTATGAGCTACTCATCTCCTGACACACCATGAGTTACTCATTGTATGTGATGAATCTCTCCTCACATACCATGAGCTGCTCATGTGAAATTAATGACTTCTAACACAAGAGTTACTCATGTTGTGTGACGAATCTCCCTTCACACACCATGAGCTGCTCATGTGAAATGAATGACTTCTCATACACCATGAGCTACTCATGTTGCACCATGAATCTCTTCTCACACACCATGAGCTGCTCATGTGAAATGAATGACTTCTCACACACAATGAATTACTCATGTTGCATCATGAATCTCTTCTCACACACCATGAGCTGCTCATGCGAAATGAATGACTTCTCATACACCACGAGCTACTCATGTTGCATCATGAATCTCTCTTCACACACCATGAGTTACTCATTGTGTGTGATGAATCTCTCCGCACACATGAGTTACTCATGTTGTGTGATGAATCTTTTATCACACACCATGATCTGCTCATGTCAAATGAATGACTTCTACACACCATCAGTTACTCATGTGTGATGAATATTTTCTCACACACCATGAGCTGCTCATGTGAAATGAATGACTTCTCATACACCATGAGCTACTCATGTTGCATCATGAATCTCTTCTCACACACCATGAGCTGCTCATGTGAAATGAATGACTTCTCACACACCACGAGCTACTCATGTTGCGTCATGAATCTTGCTTCAGACACCATGAGTTACTCATTGTGTGTGATGAATCTCTCCGCACACATGAGTTACTCATGTTGTGTGATGAATCTTTCATCACACACCATGATCTGCTCATGTCAAATGAATGACTTCTACACACCATCAGTTACTCATGTTGTGTGATGAATCTCTTCTCACACACCATGAGCTGCGCATATGAAATGAATGACTTCTCACACACCACAAGCTACTCATGTTGCATCATGAATCTCTCTTCACACACGATGAGTTACTGATTATGTGTGATGAATCTCTCCTCACACATGAGTTACTCATGATGTGTGATGAATCTTTTATCACACACGATGATCTGCTCATGTCAAATGAATGACTTCTTACACACCATGAGTTACTCATGTTGTGTGATGAAACTTTTCTTACACGCCATGAGCTGCGCATATGAAATGAATGACTTCTCACACACCACAAGCTACTCATGTTGTGTGATGAAACTTTTCTCACTTTTCTCCAATGAGACAACATGTAAGTGATCACACAACTGTGATAAATTAGACGTGTTGATCTCACTATTTGCGTTAGTGGCTGGCGAGGTGCAATCTAGAGATTGCTTGTGCAGCACTCATGTCCTTGACATTGTGACCCTGTGACCTTGACCACTTGTATTTGTTGACTGAGAAAAGTAGCTCTCCACCGCCTAGCCATAGCTTTATTCTATAGTTATTGAAGCAGCTATCTCCAGTTTAGTGGGGGCTGTCGTGCAAATCAAAGCCTGCTCAGTTGAGCAGCTTCATATATATATAATATATACAATATATATAATACAATATATAAAATATTTATAAATATTATAATATATACATAATACACACAATCTATATATTACATATAATACTTATATAATATAATATATAATAAATAGAATATAATATATATATATGTGTGTATATATATATATATATATATATATATTCACGTGGTGGAGTTATCAAAGTAATCACTTCAAGTATAGCATACTTCTAATTATTAGAGCAATTATATCTCACCTATGTTGCTACTAGTAGAAATACAATATAGATAGGCTAGGGTACCAGGTTTAACAGTGCACTGGGCCTGCTAGTGAAAAGTATCTCCTGCAAGGGAGAGAGAGACGAGAGTAGGTCCTAATACTCTGAATGTTTTAAATTACAAGGCTGGAATGAGAGTTCAGCTCCGAATGTTTTACAATGTTTTGTTCTTGTTGTACAGATGTTCATTTAACAGTTGTTCTGTATATCATGTCATACCAGGCCTTCTCAATCCTCGATCACAACGGTGATGGCTTAATAGATAAAGACGATCTAATTGCAATGAATTGTCAGATCGGTAAGTGGAGCCCCCACCCGGCCCACACCAACTCCGAAAGAAAGCCATGTCACACCAGGAACAAGGTTTCTACCTCCACAGAAAACCCATAATCACAAAATAATAAATTCTATTTAATTTTCTTTTTTTGTGTGACTATTTAAAACTGGCAATGAATCCAATTAAACGTGATGCTCATAAAATTCATATTATCCCAAACTGATGTAGATTAAAAACAATTAAAAAAAAAATTGTCTACACCCATTCACCTAGATTTCAGCGACAAAAACAAGAGCGATACATTTGCATGCATCATATTAAATGATTTGCTTCGAAGGTTAGGTTACATCGGAAATCAAATCATTACAACCCATTTAATTTAAAGCACATCCAAAATTACACATATTCGAACTTCCTCTAGCCAGTGACATTGAACATACTTTTGAGGAAATCTTGGTCCTGGAATTGCTGTCAATATAACTGTCCAAATCCACTTACACATATTCAAACTTCCTCTAGCCAGTAACATTGAACATACTTTTGAGGAAATCTTGGTCCTGGAATTGCGGTCAATATAACTGTTCAAATCCACTTACCTACGTTCAATGATCGTTCTCCATTTTCAATTCAATTTACTAATTATTTGCAAATTTGTCAAACATTATCAACTTGTTTCTTCTTCTGTATATCCTTTCAAACACTTTTAACCAATTGATACATTATACAACCCTCTCTTGTTGTGAGTACTGGTATGTATACCTGCTTTAACTTTAATTAATTCATACATACCATTAGACATAACACAATAAATGTGTATAACTTTGAGTAGGTTTCTCATAGCATCACTGAATATGTTATGTAAACGGCCTCCATTATCGCCCACTAGCATCTATATCACTGTGATATTGCTTACTAGTCCTTACTTCCCTGCATTATCGCCCTGTAGGCCTTTACAATGATTGACCAAAATAGAGATGGGTTCATCGACCACCATGACCTGGCAGCCATGTTTCAGCAGACTGGTGAGTCACTGCGTATGTCCGCTGTGGATCATGACACCACTTCCGGTTTCAGCTAGTTTGGTTTGCAGTTGTGCGGTGATTGATACCCCAGTCACACTATGCCTGCATTTGCTTGCGATCGTTTCGTGACTATTTCACGACCACCATACGACAACCTTATGACTGGTCGGCGAGTGGTCATTGTGTGGTCGCCGACCATTTCAGGAGATCTTGGTCGCAAGGAGGTTGCAGCTGCTGCACTTGCAACATCCTTGTGACCAGTGTGGTCAGTGAGTTGTCATGAGTGGTTGGCGACCACTCGCCAACTGCCATGCCAGTAGCATGAGAATTTTAGTCGCCAGGCGGTCGACTCTGCAACCACTTCCATAAACATCAGCGACTGCTCGGCGACCGCCATGCCAGGAACATCAGAATTTTGGTCGGCAACCGGGCACTGATGAACCTCCCTAAAGATCGGCGAGCGCTCGCCGACGTGGTCGCTGACTGCTCACCGACCGCTCACCAACCGCTCGCCGACCGTGTCTTTGATTCAATCTAGCAAATCGGTCGCAAGTCGGTCGCCACCCTTTAGGTCATAAGGTGGTCGCAAGCGAACGCTGACCGTAGTGTGACTGGGGTATTTATCCTGTTCTCGTCTGTGTGAGTGTGGCTTTAGTTTTGTTTGCTTGAAGTAAGACATCCAACTCTCCTATCAATCACGGTGTTGCCCGCATTGTGCCCGTTTCTGTCCCCCATGATGTGTAGTTTATGTATCACCCTGATTCACCAGATTGTAAAGTTGAAGACTACACAAATGACTTCTCCATATAAGAACCGGCACGTTCCGTTGTTCTACGACTGCGACTCGTCGCAAGACGGAGCTACAATAGGTCAATTCGTTGCATGTGATGACTTGACAAGGAGCATTTCCTAATGTAGCTATTGCTAATTAACCAGCCTGCAAGTAGATTGATACCTATTGGTTATAGTTGTTTGTGTGACACCACTATAACACTTTAGCAATACCTTATTTGTCCACCAGTAAAAAAAAAAAAAAAAAAAAAAAAAAAAAAAATATATATATATATATATATACATGTATATATATTCCTCCCCCTCACCCCCATTGAACAGTTCAATGAATAATCTACATAAAATAACCGCCCTCCTGATATGATCTTAGATGTTGCTAGGACGTAAAACTCCAACAACCAACCAACTAACCAACATAAAATAAAACCAGACGGGACGTAGGTCTCCCGCTTTGGTAGATCATGGGATTCGAACCCACAGGTTCGAACCCTGGTCGAGTCAAAGCAATGACATACAAATTAATACTTGTCGCTTCCTAGTAAGGCGATCGGCAGTATTAGGATAGGGCAAGGACTGGTTGGCTCAGTGTCAGGATAATGTGACTGAGTGGGATATCACGCATAGCGCTCAGCATTAATAGGATAGGATAAGGATTGGTTTGCACAGTATCAGGATAATGTGACTGAGTGGGATATTATGTCATGGTACTGGTGGCCTGATTTCCCAGTGGGGCAGCACTGTAAAGTCGCCATGAGTGCACACTGTCATAAGTCGGTACCCGTCCTGATATGACCTTAAATGTTGCCTGGACGTAAAACTCCAACAACCCACCAACCTCACTTTAGTTTGAAGTAACTTTTATTTTACATGGCTAACTTTCGATATATTTGAAGTGAAAAGATTCCTAATTAATTTAGGTAAACCTATCAAAAGTCTGACAATATATAGGCTCCCTCAGTGACAGATTATATTAAATTGACTTAAATGCTTATTAGTGCATCAGTATCTAAGTTAGATATTAGAATAAAATACTAACATCCAGCTCAATTTGATAAAACTGATATTGAACCATCCAGGCTAATATCAGTTTTTTGTTGCTATTCTTTGGCTAGTTATAAGTTAAAATATATTTCAAGTTTAATACTGAGGGGCGTAGACAGAAATAAACAGAAATTATAGCACATTTTCACGTCTGCTTACACGACAAAAAATGTAAGTACAAAATGAAAAAGAAAATGCATATTATACAATATTTAGTATGGTTGTAAGCACAAAATTGTTCACACATGCTCACAGGAAATACCAAAAATGTAAGCCCACACTTGTCAAAAGTGAATGTTATAAAAACATTAGTATGGATAAAATATGATGCTAAGAGAAATTGTTTGCACATGCTTACATTGTCATAATGTAGCCACGCCCCTGCTACTGATCCAAATAGCTAAAACCCTTTATTGAACGCCTCATGACCCTAATATTAGTGTTTTAGTTCCTCGGGCCTCTGGAGTGCATATTGATCAATGCTTTACTCCGTCTATGCTCACCCATGCCTCAAAGCTAATATCAGGCAATAACTGTTTAATATTCCATTCCCATATTCAAGCGTTACTCTCCATTCACAGTAGCTAAATTCAATATTATAAATGCCACTTAAAGTCGCCTGGTATACGTCACCCAGAAACAAACGAATCCAGCATCAAAAGCTCTCCAAACATACCTTTGCTTAGGTTTTTCAGTTCATGCAACTGAACATGTGGGAGGAGAGTATTGAGGTCTGTGATGTATGAATGACATCATAGATGGGATTCCCTCATCATATGACCTAGGGGGGTTTCCCACACACAGGGGAATCCATGACAACCACCAAGATGGCAGGCACAGAAAGCTCTCAATTCAACTTTTAAAGCCTATTAATCTACATCATTTAATCAATTATTCACACAAAAAGTAGCTGGTTATGAGAAATAAACATTTGAACTTTATATTTAGCATTTTAGATTGCAAGTTCTAACATTTGTCTATATGGTTGTCTAAAAGCCTTGTCAGTGCTGCTGGACTAACTACACCACAACAGGAACAACCAATTTCAGCACTCTCCCCCCAGGTATACAGTTGCATAAACTGAAAACCTGCAAAGGTATGCTTGGAGAGCATTTGTCGGAGTATGGTATGAGTCTCAGCAGCCTATACCGGGTCCGGTTTATCTGAAATTGCACTCAACATTACATATCCCATTTTATTCCCCCCCCCCCATCCCCCCAACATACACGTACACACCCTCCATGATGTCTAAGATGTTTGAAAAACCATAGTGTCAGCACACGGTTGATTTATTGTATATTTTATTTTGCTGTTTTACTTCCCCAATATAATGTTGCTTGATTATTAATCTAGTGTAGAAGATTTCTTTGATCGCATTGCAAATGTACTTGGTTTTGTTCTTGATAGTTTAATTGAATTGAAGTGGATTACATTTGACTGAATTTAAGATTGGTATGGTATACGGGTTGGGATACACCTTAGGAGGTAAATCTCACTGCTGGTGTATCCAGCACATATTCATAGATGTGCATATTTTATATATTTGTTTTATGTGTATTAAGCTAGAATACTTCTGCAGTTCACTGCAAATAACTCCCAACTCCATTTCTTTTTATTCACAAATAGTGAAAAGTTAAAGTTGCAAGGTCCGATGGGGTTTGAGTTTCTGTCATTTTCTGAGATAAACATATTAGGCTGGTCGCTATAATCTACCCTACTTTCATTTGAAGTAACGTTTATTTTAAATAGCTAACTTTTGAGATATTAGAAGTGCAAACAAGCAAAATTAGTTTTGGCAAGCTTGGCAAAACTGTGACACCATAGGTTTTTGCAGTAATAGGTTCTATTAAATTGCCTCAGTATTCCCTTCTATGCGGTGACAAATGTTTAACAAGTGCACCAGTATTTAAGTTAGATATGTAAAATCAAATTGAGATACCTGTTTTGGTTTTGAACAATTTGATGCTTCATCGGACTATACAGCTTTAACTTCACGTGAAAATCGATCACCTCAAAATTGAAACAGTCTGTTTGCATAGCTAGCTAGTTAGCTATGGCATGTGTTTGTTTTCTTTACTTTGCCAAATCTTTACAAATGGTGAAAAGTTAGCTTAATGCTAACAGATACCATCATCTGAATATATATATATATTATATATATATATATAATACACCAACTGTGTAGTCTACATGTCTTTGTTTTCTTTACGGTGTAATTTCAATTTTTGTTTGTTTAATAATGTATCATTTTTAATACAAATTGTGAAAAGCTAGCTTACTGCAAAAAAAACCAATGAAAACCACTTGATAAAACATACACAATTGAGCAATATGACATGTGTGTGTTACTGTTAGTCTCTTGACATTGAACAATTAAATTTCCTTTTTAATGGTTTTGAACCAAAAAGCAAACGCAATCTGAATAACTGCCGACGACGATTTTTTTTTGCGATTTATATTTAATTAACAATTTAATTAATTAAATTCTTTTTATTTTTAATGTTTACAAATGGTGAAAAGTTAGCATAATGCAATCTTCCCCCAAAAGAAAACACATCCCCACCATATCAAAATATACCAAATTTAATGCTGTGATGAACATCAACATTTTCATAACCTCACCTAGATTTGATTCTACATGTGTAACTTAGATACTGACGCACTTATGAAGCATTTGTTGCCACATAGAAGGGACCACTCGGTCAATTTAATAGAATCTGTTACTGCATAAGCCTATGGTGTCAGGTTTTGGCATGCTTGCCAACATTAATTTGACATGTTTGCACTTCAAATATCTCAAAACCTAGCCATTTAAAATAAATGTTACTTCAAACTAAAGTAAGGTACATTATAGCAATCAATTTAATATATTTATCTCAGAAAAATGATAGAAACTCAAAACCATCGGACTTTGTAAGTAATATGATGCTTTGTGTTGGTTTCATTACATTGAACAACTTAAAAAGAAAAGCGCATTTTAAACCAAAAGGAAAACAACAGAATATATTTATAAAACGATGTATTTCATGAGAATTGCCCACCACATAAATGACAGCTCACTCAGACTCTCACCTACACCCCATGTATCTAAACGTCCTGATATGACCTTAGATGTTGCCAGGACGTAAAACCCCAACAACCAACCTGTATCTAAGCACACTGTTCGATTAACCATGGCAACAGGCCGGGAACCAGACGAGGCGACACTCGACAAGATGCTCGCCGAGGCCCCGGGCCAGTTAAACTTCACGCACTTCCTCACCCTCTTTGGGGAGAAGCTCCACGGTATGTCGGTGTGCCCCCTCTCCACCCCCAGGTAGCCATGGCAACCATAGCCTGTGTGACGCCATGACTGTACATGGTGTGTGTGGATGATATAACCTGAGACGCCCCAGTCACTCACTCTCCTAACATGCATTCCACTCTCCTCCCTTTTTCTTCTTCTTCTTCACACCTGACCTTGACCTTAAATTAGCACACAAACAGCTTCAAGGTCATTGCTTCGGACATCATGGAGGCCCGCGCACAGTGTTTCTATGGTAAAACACAAGGTGAACACAAAGCACTCATACACACATCATAAAAATAAACCACTACTTCTCAAAGCAGCAGCCATCCTGGCAGTGGCACTGGGTCGGGTTAGCCGTGACCTTGGCGATGACCTTGAGAACTGTTCGCTGTGTCCAACACTTGTACATACCCGACAACCCGTGTGTGCCCAATCCCTGACTCAGCGGACCTCCGGGGGTGACGCTGCCACGTCATCAGTCACGTGATGTGACCAGCGGGAATGCGCATGCGCCTTCTAACACGCGAGTGCGTCGTCTGTTTGCAGGCAGTGAGCCCGATGTGGAGATACTTGAGGACATGTTGAATGAGACCCCCGGGCCGCTCAACTTCACCATGTTTCTCAACCTGTTTGGTGATAAGATGAAAGGTACGTCTCCTCCCACCCACCCTCAATAACCGCACGCACTAACCAAACCTACCGCCCAATACCATCAATGGATTTTTTTTGGTGGTTTCGTTGTTTTTGTTACATTCGTTGATTAAGCAAAAGAAATTCCAATCGCGGATAATTGGTCTTCCTCATTCCACTGCTCCTTGTCCTATCCTAGTAATTCCAAGCGCCAGGTGAGGTAGAAACAAGGATACATTTTGTGAAGTCATTAGTTTGACTCGACTAGGGTTTGAATCTGAGTTTTGAATCTCATGACCGGATCCAGTCACTCCACTCATTCAACCATCCAGTCTAAAGTTAAGATACCATTAAGGCATAGTGTGATATGCGATATGTGGTATGCGAGATGAAATGTGGTATGTGATAAGCGGCATGCGATTTAGCATCACATCATGTTGTGATGCGATTTTAAAGCTGCAAAGTTCAATGAAGCATCAAATTGTCAAAACCAAAGCGATTATTTAGATCTAATTTTACATATCTAACTTTGATACTGATGCACTTATTAACCATTCGTCGCCACATAGAAGTCAATTTAATAGAACCTGATAGTGAATAAGCAAATGGTTTCAGAGTTTTACTTTTAGCCTGCTTGTCAAAACTAATTTCACATGTTTAAACTTCAAATATCTAAAAGGTTAGCCATTTAAAATAAAAGTTACTTGAAACTAAAGTAAGGTAGATTATAACAATCAAATTAATATATTAATCTCCGAAAAATGGCAGAAACTCAAAACCATCGGACTATGTAACTTTAAATTTATTCAATGTCCTGTAACACACACACAGTGTGACATGACTCTAAGACAACAGCTGAAATCACACTACAATGTGAGACAGTCGGGGCCACCATTACAAGTTGACCGGACGCAGTGGCCGAATCAGTAGAGCGCAGGCTTCCTTTGCGGAAAGTCGGGAGTTCGAATCCCATCCGAGTCAAACCAATTAAATTTATAATTGATAGTTGTTGCTGCCTAGCCTGGCGCTCAACATTAATAGGATAGGGCAAGGACTGGTTAGCTCAGTGTCAAGATAATGTGACTGTGGAATATCAGGTTCTTGTTCTGGCGGCCTGTTCTCCCAGTGGAGCAGCACTATAAAGTTGCCATGAGTGCACACTGTTGCAAGTCGGTACCCATCCTGATATGACCTTAGATATTGCCTGGACGTAAAACAACAACAAACAAACCATTACAAGTTACCCAATAGGTCCCGTAGGTATGCAACTCTACAACTCTACTCTACTGTGTACTGGTGCTCACCACAGACACTAGATGGCACCACCCTTGGAGTTTAAAGTTGATGAATTTGACCTATGTGTCTTACCTACATATATCTTGCTTATGTATCTTGCTTATGTATCCACTGCCTCCGTGTTGTGCCTGCTGTATGATTTGCTGAACCACGCGCCTTGTCTCACCCTGCCTAGCACTAGCAGTGCTCAGCTGTGTTAACCTACAAATGAAGGGCTCTTTTCCAAAATGTGATAAGCGCCGATCCAAAAGATGAGCTTGCAATGCCAATGACAAGCTCGTAGCTCGTGCTTTGGAAAAGAGCTCTTCATATATGTATATATATGAAGAGCGCTTTATATATATATGAAGAGCTCTTTTCCAAAGAACAAGCTATGAGCTTGGCATTGGCACTGCAAGCTAACTTTTTATCGCCGCTTATCACGTTTTGGAAAAGAGCTTTTCAAATACTCTTACTATACAATTGCAGTATACTCCTATAAAAACTAATAGAATTACACCATAGCGCCGTCTGTCGGATTAGCTTTTGAGGTAGTCCTGCCCTATTATGCACCATAAACCAGTGACAGATTCTGTTTTAGTTCTATTTGTTTGAATTAACTGTCAATGTGTTCCGTATATACTGTATTTTTATTATACCACCAAAGCTGAATGGGATCATATTTTAGTGTAATATGATAGTACCGTGGGACCGGGCGCGGTGACCGAATCAGTAGAGCGCAGGTTTCCCATGCGGAAGGTCAGGGGTTCGACTCCCAGTCAAATCACATCATTGACTTATAAAATTGATACTTGTCACTTCCTACTAGCCAGCCATTTGGCATAATTAGGATAGGGCAAGGACTGGTTGGCTCAGTGTCAGGATAATGTGACTGAATGGGATATCGGGTCATGGTGCGGGGGCCTGATTTCGCAATGGGGCAGCACTACAAAGTCACCATGAGTGTGCACTGTCACAAGTCGGTACCCATCCTGATATGACCTTAGATGTTGCCAGGAGGTAAAGCTCCAACATCCAACCAACCAGTCAGGTGGTCAATCATTCTTTTCTAATGGTACCGTACTCTTTGACTAATATTACTTTCAATTTACGCCAGTTGGGACAAGAAACAATAACGGAAATGGAAAAGAAAGTTATCCCTGTCCTTTTTTTTTCAATTTAAATTATTCAATCCAAATTATATTAGTACAAATTAAGTGTTTCTACATAATAATGATATAACATTATTGTGGTGTTGTTGTGACTCATCTGTAGTCCTGGTGTAGTTCGCTCCAGGGCTGGGAAGGATGAGTCTAATTCCTAGTTTATAGGTTGTGTGGACATGTTGTCCATTCTCTAGAAGTCCAGCTACCTAGCCCCCCCTTGGTCTACCCAGGGGTCCTTGGCTCACTGCTCTCTATCACACGGGTCACTCATGCACCTACGAGTCTTGTAGGCACGGCAGGCTCGTGCCTATAAGAGTACCTGGGGGAACCCCTGCCTCACCCTGATTCAATGCTGGGCCCTACCTAGGCCGCCACAGTGTAAAATTAACCAACTTTGTCTTTCCATCATTACAGTTGCATGATTGATATCAAACTAGTCTTGGCTTCTCTGCAACCTTATCTAATTTGCGATAAGTATGTCCGGTAACCCTAATGGTGGAGACCAGACTGGATGGCCGAATGAGATGAGCATCCGTCTTCCGTTTTGGGAGATCATGGGATTCGAACCCACGGGTTCAAACTCTGGTCGAGTCAAACTAATGACTGACAAATTGATATTTATTGCTTCTTAGCCAGGCGCTAGACATTATTAGGATACGTCAAGGACTGGTTGGCTCAGTGTCAGGATAATGTGACTGAGTGGGATATCAGGTCATGGTGCTGGTGGCCTGGTCTCCCAGTGGGGCAGCACTATAAAGTCACCATGAGTGTGCACTGTCACAAGTCGGTACCCGTTCTGATATGACCGTAGATGTTGCCAGGTCGTAAAACTCCAACAAACAAACGACCTAACGGTGGGAAGACATCAGTAAGTACATCGCAAGTCTATCGAATCAGGAGGAATTGATTCTTCAAGGGGTTCAAGAGCAAGTATCGACTGAGTATTGTTAGTTGTTTGTGGGTCTATTTCACATGTTCACAATCAATAGATCTTCTTCAAAGAGTGTGCTGCATAGTGAGCTGCTACGCATAACAATAGTTCTTGCCATTGCCGTCAGAGGACGTGTTGGTAGTTGAAATCCTCTATAAGACCTTTTCCACAGAGCATGCTGCACAGTGAGCTGCTACCCACAACATTAGTTCTTGCCATTGCAATCAGAGCGCAGGGGGGTAGTGGAAATCCTCTATAAGACCTTTTCCACATAGTATACTGTGGTGTGAGCTGCCTGCTACCAACAACATTAGTTCTTGCCATTGCCATCAGAGGGCAGGTTGGTGGTGGAAATCATCTGCTATTTTCGTTGAGACAACCGGATGGGCGAATGAGTTAGAGCGTCCGTCTCCCGTGCTGGTAGATCGTGGGTTCGAACCCTGATCGAGTCAAACCAATGACTTAAAAATTGATACTTGTCGCTTCCTAGCCAGGCGCTCAGCATTATTAGGACAGGGCAAGGACTGGTGTGCTCAGTGTCAGGATAATGTGACTGAGTGGGATACCAGGTCATGGTGCCGACGGCCTGGTTTCCCTGTGGGACAGCACTATAAAGTCGCCATGAGTGCGCACTGTCACAAGTCGGTACCCGTCCTGATATGACCTTAGATGTTGCTAGGATGTAAAACAACAACAAACAAACAAACAAACCTTGAGACAAACAAACAAACACAATTCTCGTGCGCTGAATCCAGGTAAGACACAGCTTCAAGTTCAAATTGTAAGGTTTTCCTGGTAGAATTTGCTAGCTCATTCTTAAACATTTAACACAACAAGCTGGGCAAATTAAATTAGCACACTGTGATAAACAGTGAAAAGAAAAGTTAGGCAAGTTTCTTTCCACTTAATACGTCACTTCCGAAATATCAATGTTGGTGTCTAAGCTAAGACATAAGTCCTCCAAAACCAACCTATTTTATAGTGAAATATACTTCTTACGTAATTTTTTGTAATACCAATTATTACTACAATGACCTAATAGTATGATAGTCCTGATGGACGCAATACAACTATTTATTCATCTCTGGCTGGGATCGATCCCACAACCTCCGACCCCGGAAGCAGACGCCCTACCCACTCGGCCATCCCTTTATATGATGATATTAACATGGGAGGTGTTGCAGCAAACGGATAATTAATGCCTAGAGTGGGATTCGAACCCAAATTCTTGCCATTCCGGGGCCAATTAGAGAACTCTGGCTTCCTGATACAGCCAACCTACTGCCTGTGAATCTGACATTTCATCTGGGAAGGTGAGTAAAACTCATTACGTTCTCAGAAACTGTGTACCACATATTTGGTTTCCATGTTACATTGCTAATGATTTTTGCCTTTCTTGGGGGGTCTGTGTGTAGAAAATCAAATAGTTATTGTCGACTCTGTTGCCTCTGTGTATTAATATGTCACCAATACTACATGTATTTAATCTATCCCACACAATGTATCCAAAATATGCTCATATGATTTTGTGTTAAATGGAAAATATGAAAATTTGCATATCGACCTCATGCATCTCACCCAAACATTTTTTTCCAACTTTTTTTCTTGTACTTTTTTCTTGTAATCTTTCTTTGCTTAACTGTAATCAATAAAATCTTGTCTTAACTTGTGTGTGTTAAAATAATATTATGGACGTGTGTTAAAATGAGGTTATGGATAGGTGTTGCACAATTAATCTTCACGGCTTTCTCAATTTATATAACATCAACATAAAAAAGTGAACAAAAATTCAACTCTGACATCTGCACAATATATAAACATTCATATGAATATGAATTCTGCTATTATTTGGAATGTTTTATGCTATTATTTGGAATGTTTTCACGTTGGGTTTCCATGTCACGAAAGTGCTACACAGGTTCTGAGAACGACCCACCGCTATGTCTGGGTTGAAGTAGATGAGTACGGCCATGGAAGTCCATGCTTGACCACTGGTTGATAATGATTGAGCTTTCACTGACCTTCCCTCTTCCTCCCACCCCAATTGTCATCCTCTCCTGTAGGCACTGACCCGGAACGAACCCTGCTGGATGCCTTCAAGATGTTCGACCCGGAGGGAAAGGGAGCACTGGAGGAGGACTAGTACGTGGCGTCATACACATTCGATTCCCAGTCGAGTCAAACCAATGACTTATAAAATTGATACTTGTCGCTTCTTAGCCTGGCGCTCGGCATTAATAGGATAGGGCAAATACTGGTTAGCTCAGTGTCAGGATAATGTGACTGAGTTGGATATCAGGTCATGGTGCCAGTGGCCTGATTTCCTAGTGGGGCAGCACTATAAAGTTGCTATGAGTGCGCACTGTCACAAGTCAGTACCTGTCCTGATATGACCTTAGATGTTGCCATGACATAACACTCCAAGAACCAACCGATGTAATGCAGTATTTTATAAATGCTACATGCCATGCAGTATTTTATATACGATAGATGTAATGCATTTATTTTATAAATGGAAAATGTAATGCATTATTTTATAAATAGCAGATGTAATGCATTATTTGATCAACGATAGCTATAATACATTATTTATCAGATACACCCCCCGGAAATAGGGTGCTTTGACTTGATGAATGTTCTTCATATTTTGAGTTTCTGCTGTTCAGATTTTCTCCCATTTATATTATTGATTCCAGCGTGAAGGATCTCCTCATGAACACCGGAGACCAGTTCAGCAAGGATGAGGTAATGTGTCTTTATATACATAAATATTATATATATGCAGGCCTACACTGCATAATATTAAATATATGCGCTGCATATGCAATTATACAAGTATAATTATCCGGAAACCAATTATCTACGAACTGTGTCCTCAGTTCATATCAACCTGACACTACACCAACTAACTGACACTCCTCCAGTTATCTACTGGTCAGGCCTTCTACCTCGCCTCGTGGCGCCACCTGCCGCGTCCTCCTCACCTGTACCACTCGCACCAAAATTATCTACAGTAAAACCTCTTTAAATCGACCGATCGCGGGACCGACTTTAAATGGTGCATTTAGGTTTAGGGAGTTTTTTAAAATCATTACAATGGTATTGTATGGGCGATGGTTTGGGACCAAAATAAAGCAATCGATATAGGGGTCGATCTGTGGAGGTGGTCGGTTAGAGAGGTTTTACTGTATACATGTATATATTTGGAAATGTTAAGTTTGTACACATATTTTATTTAATGCAATGATGACTGCATCATCCAATGTATAAATAATAAAACTTGAATACAATAAGAAAGTGACCATTAGTATGTGATGCAGCGGTGGGTTATCCATTAGGTTGAGTAGGCTTAAAGTTGCATAGTCCGATGGTTTCGAGTTTCTGTCATTTTTCTGAGATACATCTATTAAATTGATTGCTATAATCTACCTTACTTTAGTTTGAAGTAATTTTATTTTGAATGTCTAAGTTTTGAGATATTTGAAGTGCAAACATATCAAATTAGTTGTGGCAAGCATGCCAAAACTCTGACACCATAGCCTTTAGCAATAAACGGTTCTATTATATTGCCTAAGTATTCCCTTCTATGTAGCAGCAAATGCTTAATAAGTGCATCAGTATCTAAGTTAAATATGTCGAATCAAATCTAGATAATTGTTTTGGGGTTTGAAAATTCGATGCTTCATCGGAGTATGCAGCTTTAAACGTAGGGGCGGAAGGGATGGTGACCAGAGAGCATACAAAACAAAATCTAATACATGATTTCCGCGATGCATGTGCAGAGCGTAATCCAGACTGGATTTGTGTCTGTGGAGAGGCAATTGAGGCTCTGTTAACACTGGCTTCATATTGAGCAACTGGCAGTCTTTTCGGCACAAATGTGGATTTATAGAGAAAACATACTTACCAGTTTTTAATCATTTTTGATAATTATAGCTGTATCCTATTGATTGATTGAAAAGCTCGATCATCGGTGTAAAACAACACAGTGACACACTGTCGACCCACAACACGAGTGTTGTTGCCTATCACCAGGGCCGCGTTCAGGGTCTGTCTCGGAGGCGCCTCGGAGATGGCCGTGATGTCACGCTGGTCTGAACTGCAAAGGCAGTTTGTTGTCTCGAAAATGGCCACCCCCATAGGCGGCGGTCATTTGCAATGGAAAAGCTGTGCTGTGATTGGCTGAAACCACTGAATGCGGCGGCCATTTTCGAGGCGCTTTTCATCTCCAGTCTGAAAAGGGAGGCGCACCCTGAATGCAAATAGGCCAAAAAGCATTGCGGAGATGTCTCCGCGGCGCCTCCGAGACGCACCCTGAATGCGGCCCAGGTGTTGTACTAGTCGCTGAAATCGTTTTTAAGCATACTCATGAATTATATTCCTCATCCACGGAATAACACAACAAAAAAACTAAATTTCGAATGATGAGACTTAGGAGCAATCAGAAATCTTGCGAAGTAGCAGCAAATTCACGTTGTTTCTACTTGTTTTTATCGCCCCTCCGCCAGATTAAACAGACGTGGAAGGAATGTCCGGTGGAGCACGGAAAAATCGACTACACAAAGTTCGTCCACATTATCAAGCGCGGGAACCAGGAGAGCTACTAAGCCTCAACCACTCACTGTGCAACTAGCGTTTGCTATGCAACTGGCGTTTGCTACGCAACAGGCGTGTGCTATGCAACTGGCGTTTGCAATGCGACTGGCGTTTGCTATGCAACTGGCGTTTGCTATGCAACTGACGTTTGCTATGCAACTGACGTTTACTATGCAACTAACAATTGCTGTGCAACTAGTATTTGCTATGCAACCAGTAGTTGCTAGGTAATTAGTAGGTGCTATGCAACGGACGCTTGCCCAAGGAGAGCCAGCTATGCGGCTAGATAACCTGACGAGTTTCTAAATATAACTCATAAAGAAATAAGCAAATAAACATGAAAAGTAACAACAAACAAACCACGATGAGGGTGATGCAGAACCGATATTGGCGACTCAGATTTCAGTTGTGTATCCTAGTCTAATTTAATTAGCCTCTGTAACATTTCTAACCTACCGGTACCAGAAAAAAAGGATAATATAGCCAGACAAAATTATCGTTTTGAGCATAGGGATGCAAAAAGAAACCTCTCTAAAACTCAAGCCTATGCAACAAAGAACTAATAAAGATGTACACGGTAAGTTTATTAGTGGTAAATAGAGCTGAACTTAGCTTTATTTAATTTAAATCAGCGCTTACTTTAAATAACTTCCCCCAAAGCATATGTACTAATTCATTTTGGACAAGAAATACAAACTATGACAAAAAAAACCCAACAGAAACACTACAAATTAAAAAGAAAAAGTTTTGCTGAGTCGGGCAAATCTCCAGCTGGGTTTCAATATTTATTTTACTATTCCCACGCTGTTTAAGTTGAGTTCATCACCAGTTACAAAACCGAGTTAATTAGAAGATGCTATGTTTTATCATTATTACTATTAATCACGAGAGATGGCGCCCTTTCGCCTGCTGAAGGGTGCGGGTGCATGTAGCCCCAGTCTCACTACTCGCTCTTTCCACGCCTATGTTATGTACATGTACACCCAACGTGTGTTATTAGCGTTAACCCCCCCCCCCCCCCCCCCCCCCCCCCCCTCCGTCTACTGCAAGCCCATAGCGGCCAGTGTTAAACAAGATTTCATTTTATTATTACATTTTTCATTTTTATAATTTCATTTTTCATTTTTATAATAATATATTTTTTTTAATTAAACATTTTCCCAACGGCACATGATACCAGGCCGCCCTTCCCGCCCCGAAGTGTTCCTGCATTCCATAGACCAACCCGGCCCAAAGTGGGAAGACCGGATGTAGGGGTGTGCTGGGGGAGGAGTGGGGCCCCAACAGGGGGAGCCCCCTCAGTCCTCCCTCCCCCCTACCACCCAACCTGCAACCCATCCGGGCATATTTCGCCAGGCGAGAGAGGCCTACCACAGTAATAGGCCCTCACAGCTTCCCGGGATCCTGTTAGTACCCATTCCCTCCCCCAGGGTGCCCTCCCCCCAACCCCAACGCACACACCTCCGTGCCACCAGTACTTATGAATGGGGGACATTGCGATGTTCTGGTTCAAACAATTGCCGTTGGCGTCGCCACTGAAGTAGTGTGCCTGATGGTATGGTCCTTTGTACTGACTACTCCTGTATACTGATGTACTGATTGTGTAGTCCTGTCTCCTGACTCTAGTCTGATGTACTGACATACTGACGGCATGGCCCTGTGTACTGACTAGGCCTCTGTATAGACATACAAACAGTATTTTCTTGTGTACTGACATGCTGACAGTATAGTCTTGTGTACTGACACACAGCCAGTATATTTATGTGTCCTGACTGTAGCCCTATGTACTGACTAGTCCTGTGTATTGACATACTGACAGTATTGTATTGTGTACTGACTAGTCCTGTGCACTGACTGTAGTCTGGTGTACTGACATACTAATGGCATGGTCCTGTGTACTAATTGTACTGACTGTAGTCCTCTGTACTGACATACTGATGGTATGGTACTTTGTACTGACTGCAATCCTGTGTACTGATGATATTGTTCTATCTACTGACTGTAGTCCTGTGTGCTGACATACTGACTGTAGTCTTCTGTACTGACATACTGACGGTTTAGTTATGTGTACTGACTGTAGTCCTTACACTGACTAGTCATATGTACCGACATACTGATGGTATGGTCTTGAATACTGACTATTGTCTGGTGTACTGACATACTGATGGTATTGTCCTGAATACTGACTGCAGCCTGGTGTACTGACGGTAAGGTCCTGAGTACTGACTAGTCCTGTGTAGGCCTACTGATTGGCCCAGTGTCCTGACATACTGGCAGTATGGTCCTCTGTATTGTCAGTATGGTCCTGTGTACTGACTGTAGTCCTGTGTACTGACATCCTGACTGTAGTCATGTGTACTGACTAGTCCTGTGTACTGACTTACTGATTGTATGGTCCTGAGTACTGACTGTAGTCCTGTGTACTGACATACTGATGGTATGGTTCTGTGTGCTGACTAGTTTGGTATAGTGACAGTATGGTTATGTGTACTGACTGTAGTCTGATGTACTGACTGCAGTCCTGAGTACTGATATGCTGACAGAATAGTCATGTGTACTGACTGTAGTCCTGTGTACTGACTAGTCCAGTGTGCTGACATACTGACGGTATGGTCCTGTGTACTGACTAGACCAGTGTACTGACCTACTGACAGTCTGGTCCTGGGTTCTGACTGTAATCCGGTGTACTGACGTACTGACTGGTCACTGACATGCTGACATTATCGTCCTGTGTACTGACATAATAATGGTATGGTCCTGCAAACTGGTTGCATGTTGTCTTGTAGTATCTCCGTTTAGGCCCACTAGTACCGATGCGCCACCTATAGTCGGAAAGACTAACTATGCTAAATGTCCTCCATTGTGCTTAAACCACACACCTAATCTCTTCCCCCCAAAGGAACCCCCTCCCCGCAAACCCCAAAACATAGAGGAGTTCAGGTGCAAAATCTTGTAAATGCCAATCCAAAAATTGAGATAAACATTGGCGTGAAACCTTCAAAAGATTAATTTATTTTACATTCCTATTTTTATTTTGTTCATTGCTCCATAATTCACACACTCGGACAAAACGGGAAGAAAGGCGGAATATAGTTCAATTGTATTCATTTAACAACAAAATAAATCAAGACTGAGAAGCGGTTGAGCATGATACTAGTTCAGTTGGGTCCACGGACCTGGCAGTCAAGAGCAGTTCAGTACCGTAAATGTTTCTGGTAGCGGTGTTCATCAGACAAACAACTGAGCAGCTAGAAGAGTAGACGACCCATACAGCACTCAAACCATTGAGAAGTGGGTGGGCGGGTGGGTGAGCAAAGTTATCCATGCAGTGACCCGCGGAGAAGTGACCAAGCAGCCGTAGTGAGATTCAGCAGGTAACCTAAAAATAGATCAGCGCCTCGTATGCAAATTACCCATGTTAGCCTGCAGCCATTTCATCACCAGTGAAAAGTGGAATTAATGAGAATAAAAATTAGTTTCACATACAAATCTTTTATTTTAATACATTTTTTGGATTGGCATTTTCGGGGTTATGCGCCTGAACTCTTCCACTGACATCATTCCTGGGAAGTCTGCGTCGCTATTTGTATCATCTGTTGAGGGGGCATGGCAGGCCTCATATTCATGGGTCATTATTATTAGTATGAATATTATAATTTGATAAAAATAGTTAAGAACCATCAGCAAATATAATTTACTGTGTGGTTTACGATGTACATTGTGTATCCTTCCTCTCTCCCACCCCGCCTCCCGTGCCCTGCCAAATCTAACGGTGTCGGGTTTACGATGTAGCATACATTGTGTATCCCTCTTCCTCTTCAACCTCCCCCCCGCCCCTACGCTTCAGCAAATTTAACACTGCCCCTGCTCCCCGCCCCAAACTCGCCCTCTCTTACTGCAGGGATGAAAGTGATCTCCGGGAAAAAAAGCGGAAATGCGGAAATTCTCCCATACGTTTAGCATTGTCAGGGAATCGCGGAAAAATACCAGAAGTCAGGTGTCAACTAACCTTGTTGTGATTGTATTATCGCCCATATCTAAGAGCTTCTTGCTTAGGTTTTATGTTCTAACTACATCTAAGGTCATATAAGAACGGGATTCGAACCATCGAACTGATGTCATAAGCATCCCTTCTTTTGGAATTTTGTTTAACGTTAATCACTGAATATAAGAAATCCTGGAAATCCGCGAAACCGCGGAGGTCTTCCATCTCTGTTACTGAGAGATGGACTAGCTTCAATAATGGAGACATGGGGAAGTGCCCCCCCCCCCCCCCCCACACACCCTTCAGAATATTTTCTTCGTTGCTTGCATGGCAATATGGTTACTATAGTAACCAGGTGCTCTTTTTCTCTATATCTACTCACATTAGGCCATGAGGACACTCTGACCGTATTCGATTATGACGCTCCGGACCACTCGGGTGATCCGAGTCGTCAGGATTTCAAATAGAACACCCTGAGGTGAACCTAAAAATACACGGGCCGTGTGCAAAATGATCCGACTCCAATGCCCCAGGTCTTGGCTGGGTGTGTCAGGAGCATTTGTGCTGGTACCTATGTGTGTCATATACTGCATAGTTTCATTTTTTTATTTTTGTTTATTAATGTAAAAGAACATCTAGATTAAAATGGACATATATCGAAATTATGCAATAATAAAATATTTAAATCCGATTTTGCGGTAGTTATGTTATTTAAAAAAAAAAAAGGTTTTGGATTAAGCCACCATTTTTTTCCCACCCCGAGCGTGTTCGTTTATGCAACCCGAGGTTGTAGGACTTGCGCATGCGCCAAAAAGTGCTTCGGCTGACCCGAGTTGTTTAATAGATTAAGGCCCTGTCACATTACGGCGTATGGCGGGAGCGTATTGAAAACCTACGTAGGTCCTGCGCGTGCCGGCCTATGATGACATTTGGTGACCTTTCGGGTGGTTTTGAGCGTATGTGGAACCTACGAGGAGCGTACGAGGAGTGTATGAGGAGCGTATGGGAGCGTATGGGAGCGTGCTGTGACATTTTTTGACAGTATGGGCCATACGCCCTCATAGGTCGAGTTTTTTTGAGCATGCACAACAAAATTTGGACGGACGGATTTATGAAAGCGTATGGTGGCGTATGCCTCATAAGCTTCACATACGCCGGCATCTGGTGGCGTATGAGTAGCGTATGAGTAGCGTATGCATAGCGTATGAGTAGCGTATACGGCGTATGCCGACGTATATGACGTAACGCGCCTATGCCGCCATACGCTCCCGCAAAAAACCCTAATGTGACAGCCCCTTTACGGCCTTTGAGATTAGCTGTGAACGTTGGTTCGACTGCGCCCTCCAGAGAAAACCATTGATTGGATGACAAGGTTCAGGCCTCAACTTTCCACGACTTGTAGATTATTTTCAAATAAAATTATGTTTCAAGAAATTAATGTGTTCTTCCATATATGGTATATCAAAGACCCTATAATACTAAGACGGCTCACTCCCTATCTCTCCCATGGTAATGTAAGTTTTGCAGTGCCACCTTGTGGTGGGTTTGATCAGCCCAGCTGCTGGTTGGTGTTTCACATGTAAACACATACAATTATATTATACATGAGATAGGCAAGTATGAATACACATCAATATGAAATTGCCATGAACAAATACACATCATCATCAGCATCGCCATCATCACACATCTTTCACATTTATATATATATACATTTATACATATAATATAGCACCTGTTTAACCAAGAGAACAGCCAGTGCACAAAGTGGTGGGTTTGATCATGTTGATTACACAGTTCAGGCTTAGTGAGCCGTCTTAGTATTATAGGGTCTTTGGGTATACACAGTAAAATCTCTTTAACCTCCCACCTCCACAGATCGACCACTCCCCTATATCGATTGCTTTATTTGGGTCCCAAACAATCATCCATACAATACAGTTGTAACATAAAAAAATCTCCCTAAACCTCCCACCTTCCTGAATGGACCATTTAAAGTCAGTCCAATGGTCGATTTAGAGAGGTTTTACTGTGTATATTTTAAAATTTTGCATTCATTGATGAAGTAGGAGAATTTTTAATTGTGGAAGTTAGTCTGCCGAATTCCACTGTTCGATGTCCTATCCTAGTAATGTCAAATATCAGGTAAAGGGGCTGTCACATTAGGGTTTTTTGCGGGAGCGTATGGCGGCGTAGGCGCGTTATGTCATATACGTCGGCATATGCCACCGTACGCAATGCATACGCTATGCGTACGCTACACATAGGCTGTCATGTGCCGGCCTATGCCAGCTTATGCCGTCATACACCGCCATACGCTTTCTACCATCTGTCCATCCAAATTTTGTTGTGCATGCTGAAAAAATCTCGACCTATGGGAGCGTATGGTTCATACGCTACTCATACGCTTCTCATACGCCAGCATACGCTCCTCGTACGACGGCGTACACTCCTCGTATGCTAGGGGTACACCGGCGTACGCTATGCATACGCTCAACTTGCATCATGGGCGTATCTCTGGCGTATGAAGCGTACGCAGAACCTATGAGTTGCGTATGGGAGCGTATGCATAGCGTATGCAAAGCGTATGGAGGCATATCCCCGACCTATGGTCTCGGTATATAAAGGCAACGCACTATATACCCAGGAGCCACCAGGTGGCGGACCGAGGAGAGATAACATAGGTCTCGCATACGCTTCGCATACGCTCCTCATACGCTCCTCATACATTCCACATGTCAATCAAAACCGTCAAAAAATGTCACAGTACGCTCTCATACGCTCCTCGTACGCTCCTCAAAGGTTACGCATATGCTCAAAAACACCCGAGAGGTCACCAAAGGTCACGATACATCGTCCCGCGCATTTTTTTCCCATTTACGACGTAGGTTTTCAATACGCTCCCACCATACATCGTAATGTGACAGGGCCTTAAAGTATTGACAAGTACAGTAGTACTCAGTGTGATATATGCGTAATAGACGTCTAGACCTGTGGTTAATATATGTTAATGATATGCAGGGTTGGGGACAAAGAGATATGCAAATGAGATGACGTCATGGAAAGTTTAGCCGGCGGGTCAAGCGTGCCCTACGCCGTGAATAAACCATTCAGTAACCAGAAGTCAAAGTGTTCAGACGTTGTACTTTCACACTCAGTACCAATAGTAGAGCCAGTAGGCCTACCTGTCTACAGTGAACCCTGTCATCGGCAAACTCCTGCCATGTATAAACAACGAGTGAATGTATGGTATTGTTTTACATACTAGCAACATCTAAGGTCATATCAGGACGGGACAACAAACATCAGGACGGGAACTGATTTGTGACAGAGAACAATTATGGCAACGTTATTGTGCTGCCCCACTGGGAGACCAGGCCGGCGGCACCATGAATGATATACCACACAATCACATTATCCTGAGACTGACCTAACTACTCCTTGTCTTATCCTATTAATGACAAAGGCAAGGCGAGGTAGTGACAAGTATCAATTTTTATAAGTTATTGGTTTGACTCGGCTGGGATTTGAACTACCGGCCTTCCGCAGGGCAAACCTGCACTCTATCTCTATTTTTGAGCAGATGCTCAAATCATTCGGCTATCTCGTCTGATTTTTGTAGGTTCTTTTACTAGTTATAGTATACCGACCCACCCAGTGGGGAGGAGGAACATGTGTGTACATACATAAACAATACCCATAGGCATAAGCTATGTTCACACATGCACTTTAAATCGATTCATATAAATCGACTTGCGTAGTTCGACGCACATTTGCTGTGTGAATGCGACGCTGTGTCGGTTTAGGGCTGAATCGATTCGTATAAATCGGTTCATGGAAACCACCTCCGTGAGGTAGTTTAGGCGAATCGACACAGCGTGAGACGGTTTATCTTGCGTGTGTGGACGCAAGCGGTTTAGCTGAATCGGTGTATCGCATCACACGCATGGGCAATCAAGAATTTTCGTTTTTGTTATTCCGGTCAACTTTGCGCCGAATTCACACACAAGCCATTCACACCACCAGAAATCACCTAACCATGGCCACTGCGATGATCAGTCCCGAATCAAGCCGGCGTGACAACTGGGAGGATGCTGAAATACGCACATTGATTAGTATATGGGGGGATGACAACATCCAGTGAGAACTAGAATCGTCGGGGAGAAACATCAACATCTACCGGCGCATGGCTGCCAGACTGACCAGGCTATGCCACGGAGAGGGGAGGGCCGAGCGAAACGCTATATCGTGTAGGTCCAAGATCAAGAGCCTGACACAGGCCTACAGGAAATGCCGAGATCATAACAAGTAAGAACCTTGCTTTTAGATCGCACAATAGGCTTTGCTAAATCTTGTGCATAGTTAACACCAGTATGGTATGAAAACTACGGCAACTTCTGGCCTATCCACAACAACAAACTCACTTGGTGTAAATTATGTTTATCACACGCTTTATTGCTACGTCTTATGCTTAGATATAGGTCACTTTTCCGGTGATTTCTTTTTGAATATTGATCTGTATGAAGATTACTCACGCCCATTAATGATTTGCGATTGCCTCTGGCATGTGTGACCAACAAGAGCAGTGTAAACGTAGAAGGCCGTCCATTTCACTGTTGATCATGATTAAACTGGAGATGTTATTATAAATTGCAACTAAAAAAGTAGTGCCAGAAAAACACGACCTTTATCTTCATTCTCGTTGTTTATTCATTGTTAAATTTGGCTACGCATGCTGATAAGGAACAACAACACAAACTGTATTAAGTACAAAACCTATATGGGTTTGATAAATATATGGTCTTTATTATTATACTAATCGTTTTACAGCCGGAGTGGCTGCGCCCTGCACACCTTCAGATATTACACGGAAATAGACGCTATCTTGGGGACGCGACCCACAGCAGTGCCCCTCCATTACATGGACAGTGACACGGTTTCACTGCAAGCAGGTAATACACTATTTGTTATGTTAATTTTTTTTAGCATGTAACTGTTGCCATTAACACCGTTAATACACTGGCTGTAGATAGCTAAGCGAACAAGCGAACAAGTATAGTTCCTACTACACAGAATGGTAATTGGCCAGCGTAAAAACGTGGCGCGATAAATGAAGGTTGTAAGCCAATGACAGAAGTAACCCTAAAATTACTATCATTTGCCTAATGCGTTTCTGTCTATCCCCCATTGCGTCCCTGTGTTTACTCAATTATTTACAACTTTGATTTACAGACGATGCAAGTGATCTCGTGGAGGAGGCAATTGACCAAGATGTTGAGGTGGAAGTGGAGGTTGAAATCGAGACCGAACCCCCCGGCCCGGCAGATACTCCCGTCGTCAACAGTCCATCAGGGAGCGAGGCGGGGGAACGCAGACAGCCAGGTATGTATTTTCATAGTTAACAGTAACTCCTAAGCAATGAGTGCAAAGGTTTAAAATTGTGTCACAAACAAAGAAACGAGTCAGCAGAAATGCAAAAATACAAAACGAAGACATTCAGAAAGCTTTCCTTCATTTTTTTAATGTACGTTGATCATTCGTAAGTAAAGTAGAGCTCGAAAAATTATACATGAACCATTTTAGATGAACAGAACTACTTCAAATTTCGTACAATTTACCACAATAAATATTTTACATATCGCAGGTAATTGACGCTGGTTTTTTATATTCACGCGTGTGCAGATCAGTTGTACGTGTAGCGACTTAGTTGATTCGATTTAACCGTTACATTTAACCGTGACATTTAGAATTCCTTTAAAAAACATATAGAATGGGTATTTACCCAATAAATACAAAGCATATTAATAATATATATTATATAGCATATTAATAACATAATATGTGTCTATCTAGAAATAAATGTGGAATTTGACACTTAAAGTAAAAACGTCCGGTAGCCACAAGTAACTTTAAACCTAGTTATGCTAAGTGGTATGTACTAAACTACTTCACGAGCAGTTATACGTGATGCGAACTAGTTGAATCGCTTTAACCGTGATGTTAAGCAGTGCTGTAAACAACTCCGATTTCCAGAATTAACTTTAAACCAAGTTATGCTAAGTGATATCGACTAAACGACCTCAAGGGCCATTATACATGATGAGAACTAGTTGCAGCGGGTTAGCCCTCCTACTGTTAACATTTGGATGTAGACCAAAGGTCCACCAATTAACACAAGTATTTTTAAACCATCTCTTGTTGATATTCCAGCACTGTGCAAACGAAAAGGGCGAGGCAAAAATCAAAGTGGCCTGGAAACCGTCATATCAGAGTTCGTCTCAGCACAGAGGGAGACCAGCGCCCTTTTCCACGAGATGGAGGCCAAACGTCTGCAAACCCAGGTGGAGATGGAGGAACGGCGGCACCAACGTGAACTGGAGGCTAACGCTGAACAGAGGTGGCACGAGGAGAAGATGCTGCAGTTATTGGTATCGCTGCAGCCTCATGCTCCTCAGCATCAGCACTTCCACGGCCACCAATAGCGGCAAGAACCGATATATTCAGTGCGATAAGACAGTTAATTTGCTGATTTGTATGGAACAAGAATTCAACATTACATTACAAGAATTAAACATTACAATTTTTTACATTTTCTTTTAGCTAAGTTAATTACCTTGGACCTTTAATTTACCTGTAACTTTCCTGCACTTCAATCCAATAAATATTGACTTGTGGTTCCCAATATGAATGTGTTGTTATATGTCTTGTACACTTAAATATAGCGGCCTCGTGCATTTTGTATTAATTACATGAAGCGTAATACTTGATCCGATTTAGCGCTCGTATCAACCATGTAGTGCACCTCCCATGCGGGAAACTGCCATTTAGACCCGAGTAAATAACATTAATATACACCACAAGAAACGTGAACCGAACTTAAACAAAAGTCGGTTTACCAGATTCGCGCTAACGAAGCGTTTTACATCAATTTAGCAATTACATTGCGTTAATGGCTGGTGCATAAGTTGACATTGGTCAAAATCGTATATATTGCAATCCTGTTTAAACCCATTCGCACCCTACCTATCGTATATTAAGCGCTGAAGTAGTCCACGTAACCCTGTCTTATTTCCGAACCGTTTCCGTCCGCATCGAGATCATGTGCCAGGTTGTGTGGTTGCTCATTAGGGCCGTCATCCCACTCCTGGTTGAAGATTTCTTTGTGAATTTCACATATATTGTTAAGAGTGAACGACGCCATGATCACAGTGGTAACATCCTCGGTTTTGATATCCGTGCGATGCTGCAGAATGCGCCAGCGCGCTTTACAGTGGCCGAACGTGTTCTCAATCGTCATCCTTGCGTACGATAGGCGATAGTTAAACAGCGTCTGCTCGGGGCTTAGCCGGCCAGTGTCCGAGAATGGTTTCATTAACCACGGACGCAGCGGGTAAGCCGGGTCGCCCAGCATCACAACCGGCACAGTTGAGTTCCCTAATGGCTTGGGGCTATCGGGCAATAGGGTATTCGCCTCACCTTTTGCATACAATGATGAGTTTGCCAAGACGCGCGCGTCGTGTACCCTGCCCGGCCAACCTGCAGCAATGTTGATGACTTGGTAGTCATGATCACACACGACTTGTGCTACGATTGAATAATAGCCTTTCCTGTTGTGGTAATCCGTGTGGTGCCTCTGCGGCGCAATTATGGGGATGTGAGTCCCATCAATTACACCGCCACAGTTCGGAAATCCAAAGCGTGCTTCGAACCCGTTAATTATCTCCTTCCAGTGCGCTGCAATCGGCATCTTTATGTATTTAGGCATAATTACATGGACAATGACGGCGCAGGTTTCGTGAAAAATCTCACAACACGTGGATTTGGTGATACCGAACAGGTGCCCAATGCCGCGATAGCCCGCTCCCGTCGCCAGCAACCATAGCGTGACAGCCACTCGCACTTCCACCGATATGCATTTGAACAAAGTGCACAACAGGAGTTGGAGTAAAACAGAGTTTTCTTATGTTTTTGGACATTCTGCGCAGTGTACATCAAATCAAAGTGTTTACTTACAGGAAGTACATCAATTTCTAAAAAAAAAAAGATAAAACAACAATTTAATCATAACATATTTTATATCAAATTTTTCTGTCGCTTTCTCGGTGCTAGTTTGGAGTAGATGACGACATACTATAAAAAGTGATTCAGATGAATCGACTTGGCTAAGTCGAAATAAAGTTTTATGTGTGAAGACACGATTTAGGCACGCAAATTATACTATAAAGAATGTAAGCCACTTTAATTTTAAACGATTTTAAGGTAAAAAGTGGAGTGTCACACAGATGTCAAGTACAACAAATTTCACAAGTGTAAGAGAAGGACATTTCCGTCGCATATGTGTATCGGCCCACCCGATATGGACTCCAAGTTGCTCTACTACGTGCTGAAAAGTCGCCCTTTGCATCCGAAAGTTCGCCAGCCAGTCTCTGTCGCCGAATGTCTGATTTACAATTTCTCGCCACCAGTGGCTCGACCTGAAAAAAGTTAAATAGTTGAATAATATTGCCTATTATCTTACTTTTAGTCAAAAATAACAGAAATCAGGAACCGTGACCGTTAGTATAGTCTTTAACGTCCCCATGTTTCAAGCTCTACCCACTGGAGCCTTTTTATTAGTGAAGGGGTGTGGATTCCTTTTGGCACATACCTACATGGGGTAATTTTTAAATGATACGAAAGCCATTAGACTTGGGGGACGTTGCTAACTAGCATTTCATAGAGTACACTATCATGAAACTTCACACAATGGTCCATAAATAAAACATCCAAGAGTCCACATAGATTTATAACCACACCAGACAGTAAAAAAGAGTTGTCTTTAATGATGGAAGGGTCTGGCAATTTTTACCTAAAATGTGTTTACTGACACCACTTTAGGAAGAAAACAGCAAAAGTCCCAGTATAGCGCCACATCTAGTTCGGCTTATCTAAAGCGTGTTAACAGGTTGGCGAGAGCCAAGACAAAATTGTGTGTGAAGCATACGTCAAGTTTGCAAAACGCATATGAAAGCATCAGAAACATTAGATTAGATCGCAAAGCAATAAACTACACGACTGCCTACCTTTCCCTGGTCCACACTTCCCTCGGCGGGCCATCACGGACTGTCACCAACGTCAACAGTTGAAGCAGGAAGGCTGAACGCTCGTTTGCTTGCATCCACAGGAAGTCATCTGTCCGTCGATTAGACTGATCAAATATCCTCGCCATATTTGATCATCTCCGAACTACCCTCTCGATCGTTGCCCGATTATTCCTAACATTGAACAGCATGAAGAGTCCTGTCGCAATGAAGTTCGCCATTGTTGATGGTGACTATGCGCATGCGCATATATCGACTTCCGCCTTAAACCGGCATAAGAACCGTATGTGTGGATGCGACACACTTTTAAATGTTATGTGTGTGAACGCGTCACTAAATCGATTCACACCAGAACACCACCAGTCAGGTAAGAAGTGTCCCACTACCTAAATGTTACATCTACCATTCGCCAGTGAGCCTTAGATGGCATGTGTGATAATACAGCTACAACGAAGGCATTTTTATGCTGTCCAATGATAGTCTCTACTGACGACCAGACGGGATGGCCGAATGAGTTAGAGCGTCTGTCTCCCTTGTTGGTAAACTGCGGGATCGTCGGTTCGGACCCTGGTCGAGTCAAACTAATGATTTAACAATTGATACTTGTTGCTTCCTAGCCAGACGCTCAGCATTTTTAGGTTAGGGCAAGGACTGGTTGGCTCAGTGTCAGGATAATGTGACTGAGTGGGATATCTGGTGGGCCCCTGTTTTCTAGTTGAAACATTCAGGTAGGGGCGTATTTTTTGTGTGAGTGGGAGGGGTGATTGTTATTTAACAATTTAGTTGAGACTAAGCTAGAGACTATTCAACAATTTAGACCTGTGTGCATGACCCACGCTGGATGGGGTGGTGAAATTAGCCAGAATTAGCATGACGTAGTTTGTACATGTCTCCTTAAAGTGCATGGTCTGATGAAAGCATCAGATTTTCAAATACAAAACACTTATCTAGATTTGATCCTACATATCCAACTTAGACACCGGTGCACTTATTCAAAATGTATTGTTGAATAGACGGGGATACTAAGTCAAATTAAATGAACCTGTTACTGCTGAAGCCTACGGTGTTAGAATTTTGCTGTGCACGGCTAAATTATTTTGTCATCGTTTCACGTAACATATCATCAAAGTTAACCATCTAAAAATAAAAGTTATTTGAAACGAAAGGTAAGTAGATTATAATGATCAATCTAATTATGTCTTCATCTCAGAAAATTGCAGAAATTCAAAACCATCAGACTATGCATCTTTAAATATCCCATTATTTACTTAATAACCCTTTCTTTAACATTTTATAACATATTACTCCTTTGAAAATTAATCGGTGATCTTCCAGCTACAGGACATATAGTGTGGCTTATGTACTCGCATTGATGCTGCGTTCATATTGTCATTTTAACGAGATCTTGTAGATCATGCTGTTGGCTTGGGAGGTGTTTTTACAAATGAAGGGTACATTGTGTCTAGAGTGGGATTCGAACCCACACTTACCATTCCAGGGCTAGCATCCTAACCCTTAGAGTAGCTAGGCTCCCCGAAACAACCACCTATGTGCACCAATTCTTACGTATTACTACTTGCATTTTTTTAAATTTGGCATCCACCACACTATCAATTACTTTGTAATACTTAAAATTTAAATGTTGTAACCCTTTCAATAACGTTTAATTGTGTTAACCCTTTTCATTAATTGTCTAATTATATCATGCTATGCAAAGTGTAGTCTGCTGTCATTGAGGTGACTGACATTTAGTGCCAACTCGGTACTGTATTTCAGTTAAACTGAGTGGAGGGGGTAAACACAATGGGCTTCAGTGTACTTAATTAATGTCATCTGCCATCAGACAACAGTAACAACAGACACAAATGTTCTAAATTCTTGTGTTTCCGGTTTGTGCCTTAAAGGGCTCTCGTCCAAATGAGCAGTCTTGGCAGTGTAGTCTGCCTGGGCAGGACCACATGACTTCCGGCTCCCCATGATGTCACATGACCATCGACTGGGGGGGGGGGGAGAGGGGTTGTACGACCATTGGACAATCGGCCCAACGACTGGAACATCAAAAATGAAGATCAAACCTGAAGAGTGGATACTGAATACAGTGTTCTGAAGCAGCTAGAGTTTCTTTATGTAGTTACTTATATATATTATTAATCTATAGATATTCAGTTATTGACACCATGATAAGTGTAATTCCCCCTCCTGTATAAGGATAATCTATTAGTATTACCCAAACAAGCAGATACTTTTATTAACTTATGGGTATATATTTATTATTAACAATGACTAAGTGTAATTCATCCTTCTATCTGATAATATTTTGAGTAATCCTGTATCTATATATTTTATTATCAGCGAGGAAGGTGACAAAAATGCCCATTTTATGTGTAATGTATTGTGTCGTCATGTATATGTCAGGGTAGAGACTGCCATCTTGTAGAATCGCAAAATCTACCAGTAGAACCCTTGATAGGAGGCTCAACTGGTACAGTCCCCGATCGGAGTCCCTACTGATGGAATTTAATATTTTACTAGTATAGACTCCAATCGGACACTCTACCGGTAGAGTCTCTGATCCAATCACCCAATTTTAGTTTATTGTGTCAGCCTCAACGGATCCACTTGGTGAGATCTTATGTAAGTGTAATAGTCTTTTGCCTGTGCCGCTTTGTTCTTCCAAGTTCAAGTCCAAGTCCAATTTGGTAACTGCATAGTCTCTCTCTTCATCATGTGCGTTGGTGGGTGAGATTACATCGTAGGTAGGGTGCTACATTTTGGCAGCATAATGGCGGTGTTCTTCACGGTCATTATTAGAGTAAGGCTCAACCTCATGTTGCTGTCGTTCACTGCGATGGTGTTCATCATAGCAGTTTGTTATTGACTGGATTGAAGGGGAACGATAGCGTAGATGAGCGCCTGGTCGTCTACATCATGGCTCCTTGGACCTGGTGTCATGGCCGCCACCTTGTGGGCTGACATGAGCCTGTTGGCGGCATGGCGTAACAGACCTGGATTTGCGATTTTTCTCGGTCTTTTTTCCGAAGATCATCAATCCTCACGCTGAAGGCTTCACTCAGTTTTGATATTTGCTGCTCTATGGTGGCTATTGCCATGGAGAGGCCGGCCTCAACAGGTTTGACGGTGCCATGTGGTTCAGGACGTTTTGCCTGTACTGCTTTGTTCTTCCAAGTTCCAGTTGATAAGCCAGCCGCTATCGCGTTGAGCAGTCGCCGGCAATGGGCTTGGGGATAACCTGGGAAGAGAAGGCAACATTTAAAAAGGCGAATCCCAGGTTATAAGGTGAAAGTAAGGGAATCATCATGGTTCACATGGTTCACAATCACTGGCTGGAGGCAGCTCTCTGTCACCATGTTGTTAGCAACTTTTTGGGCATGTGAGTCGAAGCACATGTGGGTCAGGTCGTCCTCAAGGACAATGTCTTTGAGTGCTCCTGCATGCAGCGTAGAGCCCAGCTCTCATGGGCACAGGCACAGATGATGGGCTTACGACCTGCACCAATGGCGATGACCTGCTGTGAGGTTGGATTATTGGTGTTGATAATCGACACAAACCACCTTGTTAGTATGGCCGGTACACTATCACTGTATCAGATCCTCCATCTTGTGTGTTGCTAGTGACGTGGCTCATGTCAAAGTATGCGATAGAGAGCAGCCATGTATGTATTCTGGCCAGGTTGCTTCTTCCATTCCGATTTTCTCATTTCTTTTTCCACGAATAACCTATTTATGTGGGGCAAGAATGTTATTACCTCTAGGTTTTCCTAGAGCAAAGGCGGCAGCAACAAGCAGTTCAGTGAGTTTTGATATTTGCTGCTGTATGGTCGCTATTGCAATGGTGAGGCCAGCCGCAACAGGTTTAACGGTGCCATGTATTTCAGGATGTTGAGTGATTCATCATGTCATGCCTCGCACATCCGGGGTTCGGCTTGAATGAGCTTTAGTTGTAGGAGTTGACGGCATTGGGACAGCAACTGACCTTGGCTGCCCTCTGGTTTTCTTCTTTGAAGATTTTGAGGGTTGAGGTTCTGGTGTCTTGTCTATGGATCTCTTGGAATGTGTGTTTCTGGTAGCCAGAATTATAGCAAACGTACATGGAATGTTGAATTTTGAGCTGGAGAAGTACATGTCTGATCGATTGAAACGGTCCAGTCGAAGTCAGTTTGGAAAGTCTTTGACATCACAATGTGTTCTGCGGTTTACTCTAGATGGCGCATTGAGCGGCGGCCATTTACTTAGTTACCCGCTGCCTCACTTGACACCATGTCATATATATCATTAACTAAGAATGGTTATTTGGATCGGACACCTTACTGCTAGAGTCTCAGAATGGAGCCTCTCCTGGAAGAATCTCCGATTTCACCAGTAGAAATACTGATCGAAGACTCGACCAGAAGAGTGTCTGATCAGGGTTTCTACTGGTAGAATCTGTGATTCTATCAGATAGCAGACTCTACCCTGACATGTATCTGATTTATACATAATAGTTTATACGTACCTTATTAAAGTTGCATAATCCGATGGTTTTGAATTTCTGTATTTTTTCTGAGATAAATATATTAGATCGATCACTAGTATCTACTTTACATTAGTTCAAAGTTACTTTTATTCTAAGTGGCAAACCGTTGAGATATTTTGAGTGCAAACATGGAAAATTAGTTTTGGCATGCTTGCCAAAACTCTGACACCATAGACTTCTGCAGTAACAGCTTCTGTTAAATTCACTCAGTATTGCTTTCTACGCAGAAACAAATGCTTAATAAGTGCATCAGTATCTAAGTTAGATATGTAAAATTGAATCTAGATAATTGGTTTGGTTTTGAAAATTTGATATTTCATCGGACTATGCAGCTTTACCCAACAAAGAAGGTGACAAACAAATGAATCAACTATTAATTAGTTGTTATAATTTTTTAAGAGTTTTTGATTCTCTTATAGATGAATATCTAATCATTAATTCACGTAATGCGATATAAATGTTTACAAACGATTTGCTAATCATCATAAGATGCTAGTCATGCATTAATGTTTTCCAAAGAAGGAACGGTTTGAATAAGGCTTTGTAAAATGTTAATGTTCAAATAAAGCATAATCACCTGAGAAGTACTTCTGTTGGTTATTAGGTTACACTGAAATTAGTCAACATTAGCGATACATTTCTAGCTTCCTTACTGGTGCTATTTGAAATGAGGATTTCCACAGAAAGGATAGCCTATGAGACCCAGTGAATTAATTTAAATTGGGGCAGTCCAAACTGTTACTGTTAGAGCTTTTTTAAAGCAATGCTTGAAATTAGTACAGTACAAACTGTACCAGCTACGTTCATGATGTAGTTTAATTTGGACCCATACAAGCTTACATCTATTTGAAAGCGATAGTTTATATTGGCCCTATGCAAACTTACAGATATTTTAAAGCCATAATTTAGATTTATTGTTCCTGTACAAATTGCCACCTTTATTTTAAAGTCGCTTAAATTGGCCCTGTAAAATTGTACATGTTAAATTTAACATGGGTAATTCACGGGCGGGGATGAGACGGCGACACTGGGCTACCAGGCGCAAGCCTCCTCCACCCCCACCATTTCGGGTTCGAACCCGGGACCCCCCACGATGGGCACCGCCCTGCTCCCCACACCCCTCCTCCCCTCACCCCCGGCCACCCCTCCATAATGGACTCGCCTAAGTCGGCGACCGAACGGACACTGAGCTGCTCGCCACTCAGCGACCACCCGCCATCCAGTCAACCACGCCTTAAATTTACTCAGCAACGCCACTAAGGCACGCCACGAAACGTAACGAAACGCAACGAAACGAAACGTCAAGACTCACGAAGATGCCAGCCACAAGGAAGTCACACCGCAACGTGCAACCAAAACGTCTGAACACTCAACCAAAACAACGGGGACGCCCGAGAGGAGCCGCAAACATGAACACCGCAGTGAGTCAACCGACATTGATCACACCGACTCGCGGCGCCAAGCGAAGGCAGAGCACGGAGGAAGTCGTTGACGGACAAAACATAGAAATAGACCCCCCAATAGAAGACACGATGCTACAAGCAATCCAAAACGTCATGTCCGCACAGATAAGGGATCTAAAGGACGATCTCATGACTCGGATGGAAGCGTTGGAAACAAGGGCAGAGACCGGGAGGCGTGCAGACGGCGTGACCCAGTTAGGTAGCGTCCCCACGCCCCGCGAAAGTTTTGGTGGGAACACAGCCAGCGTGGCCGCCACAGCCACAACGGCCAGACCACTGAGCGCGCCAATGGGAACGACCCACATGAGCATGACGCAGCCGACGGCGAACACGATCCAGATGTACACCGACGCAACAAGTAGGCAACCCTTCCCCGTGATGCAGTTCACCCAGCCGTTCAACAACGACCAAGCCACCAACAACTACACCGCAGGCCAACAACACACGCAGCAGAACGACCAAAGTAACGACGAGAGGACCGAAGCGATCAATGAACTGCTAGCAGCCGCGGGGACAGCGATCGGCAAAAAGAGAGGTAAAGTCAGCTTGCTCCCCCATACTTACGTGATCAGAGGCGAAAAGAAAGAGAAAGTAGGACTGGGCGAGGCGACATGGGCTGAATACATAGCAGCGCTCTCCAGAATGGCAAGTGAAATAACCACACCGAACAGCTGGAGACAGCCGATAGCTAGTCACATACACCAGCTAGCTAACATGGCCACAACGTGGGAGTGGGACACATGTCGAAGCTGGTCGGAGCTTGTGTTCTCTATGATCGAAGACGGGCGGCTACCGCACGTCTGGACGGACAGCTACGCCATAAAAGACGTGCAACGAGACGCCATCGCAGTAGGCTTAAGGCTCGGAGCAGACAGAACATGCAACCACCACTGTAACCATCGCCAGTCAGCGGTTAGCAGCAACCCACAACCCCAGACAACAACAACCCAATATGAATATAGAAACGACTTTAACCAGGAAGTGGATGGAAAACCGTGCAACATATGGAACTGGGGAACCGAGTGCACGTTCCCAGCATCACACGGCGACATGCCAGACAGGAAGGCGCATGTCTGTGCATGGTGCGCTAATAAATACAGGCGGGCAAACGGTCACAAGGAAATGAACTGTCTCAATAAAAAACGTTTCCTGGAGAGGAAGCCACCACAGCAAGCCCAGGAGAATGCAGCGAACACAGTCACACCCACACAACAGCAACCACAGGGTTTTTAGACACTGGCTCCTCAAAGGAAGCAGCCGATGCGGAGGAGCCAGTAAACTACGGACGAAGCCAAGGCAAACAAAAAATGGCGTGGGATAGAACAAATCACGAGGAAAACAAGGGAGCAAGAACCCTCACCCCACACGACATAACTACCATCGCGACCAAATTACACGCAAGAACTCGGTCACTACCATACAACTTAAGAAGCACCACAGAAAGATACAGAACAGAGAGGACGCTGCCAACGATACAGGCGGTAAAACCCAGGAGGCGGGCCTCCATAGCAACCGCCGCTGAGAGAAAAGACAAGATGGCGACCGACGCCACCGGTTCCCGCCAAATAGTAGAGCGCGGGAAACCAGACGCCAATGAAAAACGCAGGATCGACGCCACGTGGCACCAAACCCACCCAACCTAAAAACCAAGCCCACAACATACATGACCAAGGAAGAAAAAACGTCCCCGAATGCAACAACGACCAAGACAAGGACAAGAACGCAAACCCCAAACAAAAAGACGACACCAGGCAGAACGGAGATGAAACAAGGGGCACACGCCATAGCGAAACGACAGATGGCGCCACCACAGAGGGTGACACAGCTACCCAGCAGGCGGCTGACGCGGGCCACAGCCACCAGACACCAGACGGGGAGGACGCAGACAGTGACGGTAGCATACTCAACCACAACAAACAGAGGAACACAAACAACAACGGGGAAGCCAAACAAACGTGCACAACAGGAGCAGAAACGAACGGGGACGTGAGATACGGCGCGACTACCGACGATGAAACGTGGGACGCGGCGGCATTTACCCTCCCCCCTCCAAACCCACACCAATACAGAACGACCGTTAACGAGATATGGCCATACCCAAAGCAGGATATATGGGAAGCACACAAGACCTTCAGGGACACGTACAACACAATAAGAGACACGGCGCTACCCAACCACCTAGGAGCCCGCATACCAGTCCCATCGGCACTGAATATACCAGAGTGGAGGAGCATGCTGACAGAATATCATGATAATATAATAGTGGACTACTTGGAGTTCGGATGGCCGGTGGACTACACCGCACGACAGCTGCCAAAACCAACATCAACGAACCACGCTAGAGAAAAACATCAACTCGAGGCTATCAGAGACTACATCCAGACTGAGATAGGGCATGGTGCAATCATCGGTCCGTTCAACGAGCCACCATTTGGCCCATGGAGCCAGACTAGCCCACTCATGACAAGGCCAAAGAAAAACTCTACCAAGCTACGCGTGATAGTGGACCTCACATGGCCAAGAGGAAACAGTGTCAATGCCGGGATAAGAAGGGGCTACTACCAGGGCGCGCCTTCAACCTACACCCTACCAAACGTAATGGATGCGGCCGACGAGGTGGCGAGGATTGGCCAAGATGCATATATATGGACAGCCGACCTCGCAAGGGCATACCGACAGCTGAGGATCTGCCCATTGTCAACACCACTGCTAGGCATATCTCTGGAAGGAAAGTACTACATCGACACAGCACCACCATTCAGCTGCAGGACGTCATCCCTCGCATGCGCACGCACCACCGGGGCGCTGGTGTACCTACTAAGGAAAAATGGCCATTTCGTCCATTGCTACCTGGACGATTTCGTCGGGGTGGCCCCCACAAAAGAAGACGCACAGGCAGCCTATGATGACGTCAAAGCATTAGCTGACAGGTTAGGCCTCGAACTGGCCCCCACCAAATGTACGCCGCCAACAAAGACACTCGAATGGCTGGGCTTCAAGATATCCTCCGAGGATATGCGAGTCACGATACCCGACGATAAGATGGACGACGTAATGGAAGAATGCGCATTATGGATGAGCAGGGCCACCACCACACGCAGGGAGATACAGAGGCTCGCAGGAAAACTCCACCACATCGCTCGATGCGTGGAGCCGGCATGAAGATTCATGTCAAGAATATTCGAAGCCCTCAGAGAAGCCCCCTATAAGGGCAGGCAGCCGGTCACCATCGGTCTCAGGGCGGACATCAAATGGTTCTTAGCGTTTGCCCGGAGGTCAAACCGGCTCATCCTACTGCAGAAAGAAAAACGCAAAGAATGGCTCATAGAATGCGACTCCTCACTCCGCGGGGCAGGAGCCTACTCCCCAAAGAGCTTCTACGGACATGAGTACGACGAGGAGACCATCGCGAAGACCACCAACATTGCCCACCTCGAAGCCCTGAACTTGATAGTCGCCATCAAAACACTCGCCCCAGAACAACCAGAGGACTACAACATTGTCGTCAACACGGACAATGAAGCCAGCCAGAAAGTACTCTCCTCCGGAGCAGGCAGTGACATGGTTTTGACGGCCTGTGCCAGGGAGATCTGGCTGTTCGCTGCAACCAGGTCTTGCCAGATCGAAATACGGCACAAAGCTGGCAGAGATCTCGTCCTCGCTGACGCCCTGAGCAGACGCGCATTTGATAAAGGTGCAAGCCTCATAGCCCAGTCCGCTTGTAACGAGTTGGGCCTCACTGAAATTCATGCATCTTTCAATAACATCTTAACCGAGGGACTATAGGGTAACCTGGCAAGCTCGCTAAATTGCACCTCTCTTCCCAGGTTACCCGGACGAGACGCACAGGAAGATCCTACGAGTGTACCTTGCTGGGCTGGCGCCGGGGACCTGGAAGAACAAAGCCGCACAATTCAAGAAATACACCAACTTCGCGGCGGCAAATGGCTTCAACCCAGCCATACCAGGGCAGTACGACATCCTCGCATATATATCCCACCTCCACGAGACCCTGGCGTCGCCGGGTGCGGCACTGAACTACATAAGCGGTGCGAGAACGAGCGTCCAGCTCCTGGGAGGGAGCCCAAACCAGTTTGACACTTACCAGACCGGACTCATGAAAAGGGGGATCCAGAGGGCATCCCAACACATCCCGAGGCCGGCCCCCCCCCTAACACCAACCGACCTCGCCGGGGTTGTTCGTTACCTGCGTGGTGCGGGCCAGGCCGCAGACGTCCTGGTTGCGGCCCTCCTTCTCGGATACGCGACCCTTCTCAGGCAGGGGAACATCCTAACCACACCCGGGCCGGGAGGCGACAGACATACTCTCCGGGCACGGGACATCCAGACGGACCAAAGGGGCTTGAGGGTAATAGTGAACACCACCAAGACGCGATGGAGGGTGGGGCAACCCTTCACCATCCTTGTCCCGGCCCTGCCGGGCTCTGGACTATGCCCCCTCGCGGCCTGGCTCAGGTACCGGGACGGGCAAAGCCCGCCACCAGACGGCCCCGCTTTCCTCCTACCGGCGGGCGGTCCTCTCCCACCAGCATGCCTACAGAGGGCCCTTAAAATGGCTCTTAAGGGCATCGGCGTGCCCAACACCGAGGGGTACACCCTCCATAGCCTCCGGAGGGGAGGGGCACAGGCATGCCAGGCTGAAGGGCGACCGGTGCCCGACATCATGGCACTGGGGGCCTGGTCCTCAGGCGCGGTACGTGCCTATCTCCGCCCAGCGGCACCGCCCGAACCCTACCATTAATTGGTTGTAGGATTCGGGTAAATGCTGGCCTGGTCATCGGTCTTTGTCTGGGCCGGGAAGAGCATCACCTTCCCCCATTGAGGGCGGGAAACCTGGCACGAACAATTGACGCCGAACCTCCGCTGCGACCCTTCAGCAAGGACACTTTCTGGCACCATAGCCGACTCATAGTACATTAAGTGATTAGCCCTAACATTGTAGATCCATTGTTCCATGATTATTGACTAGCCTGTTACTAGATTATTATTCATCAAATAAACGCCATTATAACCAGTCGAGTCTCCGCCTTAGTGATTTGTACATGTTAAATTTAACATGGGTAATTCACGGGCGGGGATGAGACGGCGACACTGGGCTACCAGGCGCAAGCCTCCTCCACCCCCACCATTTCGGGTTCGAACCCGGGACCCCCCACGATGGGCACCGCCCTGCTCCCCACACCCCTCCTCCCCTCACCCCCGGCCACCCCTCCATAATGGACTCGCCTAAGTCGGCGACCGAACGGACACTGAGCTGCTCGCCACTCAGCGACCACCCGCCATCCAGTCAACCACGCCTTAAATTTACCCCACCCACCCACACCAATGAGATGGGTTTGAGCCGGGAGGGTTGTAGGATTCGGGTAAATGCTGGCCTGGTCATCGGTCTTTGTCTGGGCCGGGAAGAGCATCACCTTCCCCCATTGAGGCGGGAAACCTGGCACGAACAATTGACGCCGAACCTCCGCTGCGACCCTTCAGCAAGGACACTTTCTGGCACCATAGCCGACTCATAGTACATTAAGTGATTAGCCCTAACATTGTAGATCCATTGTTCCATGATTATTGACTAGCCTGTTACTAGATTATTATTCATCAAATAAACGCCATTATAACCAGTCGAGTCTCCGCCTTAGTGAATTACTACTATATTCAAGCAATAGCTTAGATTGGTTTGGTACAAAATGCCGTATATTTTAAAGCAATAATTAAAATTAGTACAGTCCAAGCTGTGACATCTATTTTAAAGAAATAGTTTAAGCTGACCCACCCAAACAGCTATGGCTATTTTAAGACAATATTTTGAATTGGCCTTGTACAAACTATTGTGGCTATTTCAAGGCAATATTTTCCATTGGTCCTGTGCAAACTGTGAATTATTTTAAAGCAACAGCTTAAATTGGCCTAGAACAAACTTAGAGCTGTTTTAAAGCAATAGTATAAATTGGTTTGATACAAATTCTTAAAGCAAGTTTAATTTGACCCTACACAAAATTATAGATATTTGATAAAAAACGGCTTAAAATGGTCTAGTACAAACTGCCAATTCTTTTAAAGCAATAGATTAATTTAGCCCTGTACAAATGTATTATCCAAGTTCAATTTGGCATTGTATAAACCTACAGCTATTTTTAAGCAATAATTTACATTGGTTCAGTACAAACTGTTCGTGTTATTTTAAAACAGTAGTTTAAATTAATCATGTACAAACGTAGTTATTTTCTAGCAATTGATGGTATTCGCGGTCAGCGATTGGTTAATAATATATCAAGACAAATGACCACTGCCATAGAATTTGCCGATACGCGCAGCTCAAAGCTTCGATTTTATTCAAAATTAAAAGAAATAAAGAACAATTTGGCATAAACATGGGTGCACAAATGCAATATTAATACTTTATTCCACGGAAACGACGGCCGTATTCGATTATCACGACCGCGACTCGGGTCACCCGAGTTGCTAGAATTTCAAATCGAACACCGCGAGTGGAGTAAAAAAATACACGCGCCATCATAAAATACTTTGCTGTAGTTATATAGGGAGGTCGGTCCTAAGCATTGCTTATTCATACTGACCCACCCTCTGGGGAGGCTAAGGACTAACATCATCATCATCATCATCATCATGCTGTCGGTCGCGATGCGACAAAGACTGCTTTCATTACTTGACTGCCGCTCTCCATTTAGCTCTCTGCTGTGAGAGTTGCGTCCATGAGTGGTCTTAATGTCTCTCAGCTTCAGGTTTCTCTTGATGGTATCCTTGAACCGGAGATGAGGGCGCCCTCTCTTTCTGTAGCCAGAAGACAGTTGAGAATAGAGGATCTGCTTTGGTAGCCTGTCTGATGATATCCTCATGAGGTGTCCAGTCCACCGGAGATTCTTTTTGATCAGAAGATCTTCCATAGAGGGCAGCCCCATCCGTTCGAGTATTTCCTTATTCGTCACTTTGTCCTTCCAGGTTAGCCTCATGATTGAACGCAGATGTCGCATCATGAAGGCATGCAGCTTTTTCAACTGTCGTCTGTACACTGTCCAGGCCTCGGCTCCGTATAGTAGGGTGGATAGCACGATTGCATAGTAGATCTTACCTTTGACCCGAATGGACACATGGTGGTTGTTCCAGAGTCTCTGGTGTAGTCGGCCGAAAGATGCGCTAGCCTTGGCCATCCTCCTCTGTATCTCAGCATCAATGCATCCATCACTTGATATAGTGCTTCCGAGATAGGTGAATTCCGGAACAGAGTTCAGCTTGTTTCCGTCAACCATGATCTCCTCCTCTCGGGTTCTTGTAGTGTTGGGTTGGTACAGCACCTCCGTCTTCTTGATGTTAATCTTCAGGCCAAACTTCTTTGATGCATCGGAGAAAGCGTCCACTATTTTCTGGGTCTCTTCAGCAGAGTGGGAAACCAGTGCACTCTCATCTGCGAATAGTAGCTCTCTCACCAGTATCTGAGTAGTCTTGGTCTTCGCTCTGAAGTGTGCGACATTGAATAGGTCAGCACTCTGTCTGGACTGTATATAGATGCCATCCCTCATGTCTCGGAAAGCCTCGTCTAGCATTGCTGATAGGAAGATGGAGAAGAGCGTGGGGGCCAGTACACAACCTTGCTTGACCCCATTGGTAACCTCGAACGATTCCGAGACTTCCCCTCCAGCACTAACGTTCGCCATCATTCCTGTATGTAGAGCCTCGATCATAGTTGTGAACTTCTCTGGGCATCCATACTTCCTCAGTAGCTGCCATAGCCCGGTCCTCCCGACTGTATCAAATGCCTTAGTGAAATCGACAAATACCATGTACAGTGGTCGGTCCTGTTCAATGCACTTTTCTTGTAGCTGTCGGAGACAAAACATTATATCCACGGTGCTCCGGTTACCTCTGAAGCCACACTGTGACTCCGGAACTACACCAGGTGTTATGTGAATAGATAGTCTGTTGAGTAGGATCCTGGCGAAGATCTTCCCTGCTATGGAAAGAAGAGAGATTCCTCTATAGTTCCCACAGTCTGTTCGATCACCTTTCTTGTAGATGGTTACAATGCTGGCATCCTTCCATGCTTGGGGTACAGAACCCTCCTCCCAGGCATTGGTGATTAGTTGGTGCAGTCTGTTGAGCAGATGTTGTTTCTGTCTGCAGCTCTCTGTAGCTCCTCTGCCTTCATTTCCCATCAGTCTGACTTCAATGCACGGGTGCATTTTTGTAGCAATCTGCAGGCATCTTTGTATGCTGCAGTGGTGGATCTAGTGTTCCTGGTCTGCAACACTCTCTGGTGGGCTTGGTCTCTTCTGCTCATAAGATTCTGTAGCTCCTGATTGTTGGGGTCGAACCAGTCCCGATGTTTTCTGTCTGGCTTGCCGAGATATGTTTTAGCTGTGTTGTATACAACCTGCTGCAACGCTGCCCATTCCTCGTCTGGTGTTGGGCTTTCCTTCTCCTCACATTGTGTGCGAGCGTTGTCCATCTCCCGCTCGAAGCTCTCCATGTGTACATATATATAGATAAACAATACCTGTATTCATAGAGGTGGGAAATGAAATCACCAAAATCCAGCAAACGGAAACGGAAATAGCCCTGTATGGGCGCCACCATTTGTAAACTCGTGTTGAATATGTTATTTTGGGGAGTTTTCAGTCGCATTGGTGCACTGATGGCTGCAAATCTGCAGCACTGAATGGGCACCGCTGAAAGCAGTCCCATGAGGTCGGGAGTTGGCTTCCGATGGGGAGTGATTAGACGAATTGGGGGGGGGGAGGGGGGGAGGAAGGAAAAAGGCAGCCTAAGAGCCCAACCACAGTCCTCTGAGAGGGCCGGGGGAGGGTGGGTGGTTGGTGTAGTTTTACACCCCAGTAAGACCCTAGGCCATACCAGGACGTGCACCGACTTGTGACAGCGCCTACTCATGGTGACTTTATAGTGCTGCCCCACTGGGAAATCAAGCCGCCGGCACCATGACCTGATGTCCCACACAGTCACATTATCCTGACACTGTGCACCCAGTCCCAAGTGCCGAGCAGCAACAGGTACCTATTTTATAAGTCATTGGTTTGACACGACCAGGATCCAAACTTCAGTCCCTCCAGATTCACCGGTATGCACAGTAAATCCGGCCAAGGCCAGAGGAAGAAGTGAAGAGGATGGGATTAGTTAGGCAGTGGGTGGGGTTACCTGTTTGCCAGTGAAAATTAGTTGGTAGTGGTGTCGAGTATGCTAGTCCTCGATGTCATGGTCTGGGCGACCGACAGTGTTGATGATGTCTGCATTCTGGCGGTAGAAGCGAGCAAGTGCGTTCCAGGATGACTTGGAAATCCTGGAGAGGATAGCCAGAGCGGCCCTATTGTCGCTGAGTTGGCGGTCAGCATCCTCCATGAAGTCACTGAAGGCAGATCTGTCGACGGCGCCACATGAGGCGAGTATGTGGGCCACATTGAGGATCTTAGTGCCGCAGGGACAGCGCTGGAGGTTGGGGACATCAATCCAACGGCGGTAGCCAGTCCTGAAGCGGTTGACGGCGACTTGGGTAGCAGCAGGAAGCTGGATGGGGGATGTTAGTTCTGACCAGGGTGTACCAGAGCCAGCTTATTGAATAAGGGTTCCGTACTTGTTCCTTCTGTGTGGCTCGTTCCCAGAGTTTGGTGGTGGCTCGAGAAGCGGCGGCGGTCAGTTTGGTGATGGATGGAAGGATGGTTGGCACCGGCTAGAGCAGCACAGTCGGCCTGGTCATTACCATACAGTCCTATATGCGAGGGGACCCATAGCAGGACTGTGTTGAGGTGTGCGGATGTCTTGTCAAGATTATAATCTGGATCCTGTGCATTGATTGCATGGGAGCAGCTGATGGTGATGTCATCTGCGTAGCAGACTATGGTTGTGTCTGTGATGTCTCGGGTGGCTAGGTCTTGTTTAAGCCTCCTCACAAGAGATGCCATCACTGCATTGAAGAGGAGGGGGCTGAGCACTGCACCCTGGGGGATGCTATTTTTTAGTTGGCGGTAGTGAGAAGAGGTGCCTTGGACACATACTCTGGTTCACCTGTTCTGGAGGTAATTTCGGACATACGCAAGAGGCCGGCCGGCATTGCCAAGATCAGCCATTGTTGTCAGTACCACTTTCTGGTCGATAAGCTCAAAGGCTTTCTCGAGGTCAAGGAAGATGGTTGCTGTTTCGTGTCCATTACCTAGGCTATAGGAAATGCTCTCAATGAGGGTGGTGACGACGTGCTGGGAGCCTCGTCCTCCTTGGTAGCCGATGACCTCCTCTGGTAGGCCATTGGTGGGGTCTTCTGTGACCATCTGGAGACGGGCGAGGACAATTCTTTTGCTAACCTTCCAGAGGGATTGGAGAAAGGAGATGGGTCTGACTTCACCCAGGGTTTTCTTGGGGATGGGGATGATATCAGCATCCTTCCAAGATTGAGGTATGTCTGCATTGTAGAAGATATTGTCGAGGAGGGGGAGGAGAGTTTCCCTGTTAGTGGCAGATAACTTTGTCCATGCAGTGTTAGGGACTCCGTTAGCTCCCGGGGTTGTCTTCTTTGAGGTGGTGCCTAGGGCACGGTCAAACTCAGCCCTGGTCAGGTGGGTGTCAAGATTATGGGTGGATGTTGTGACTATTGATATGTCTATGAGGTCGGCTCTCCAGGTGGAGTTCCTGGTGAGCGCTTATTCGTGGGCATAAGGGAGGTTGGGATCGAATCACCAGCGGTGATCATCGGCGGTCCAGCGCTAGCATCAGACTGCACAACGGCTTCCTCATAAGTCAACACCGCATCCGTTTTGGCGGTATTCGGGCTTGTCAATTGGGTTGGGCCCAAGCCCACACGGTCCAACCATAAGCGTTTAAATTGGGCTTAGCCTTAGCATCCCTCTCTTTACGGAGACACGCCAACCTAACCCGATCAAATGGCCGAATGAGTTAGAGCGTCCGTCTCCCGTGCTGGTAGATCGTGGGGTCGTGGGTTCGAGTCCCGGTCGAGTCAAACCAATGACTTTAAAATTGATACTTGTTGCTTCCTAGCTAGGCGCTCGGCATTATTAGGATAGGGCAAGGACTGGTGTGCTCAGTGTCAGGATAATGTGACTGAGTGGGATACCAGGTCATGGTGCTGGCGGCCTGGTTTCCCAGTGGGACAGCACTATAAAGTCGCCATGAGTGCGCACTGTCACAAGTCGGTACCCGTCCTGATATGACCTTAGATGTTGCTAGGACGTAAAACAACAACAAACAAACAAAACTAACCCGATCAACACCTGAGTTGTCCCTACTCTCGCGATCACCGGCCAACACAGCCTCCTCGAGAGTATGCTTTACCCCAGTACATTGTATAGGCCAATGACCAAACGCAAAGCAACGACCACATTCAGGATCACGAGCACGCGTATCTTTCTTAGCTGAGCAACCAGATCCACCCGTTGCCACCTGCACCGCACATTTCTGCTCGCCCATCACATCACAGACCCAGCCCTGAACCAAATCCTTAGTGATAGGTGGCGCTCGATAACCCCCCCCAGAGCTCCCTCGAAAGTTGCCACCCTCACGATAGCCCCCTCCTGCTGAACCCCGGGAGTTATTACCATCACGATAGCCCCACTCCCCTCCCCTCCCAGAACTGCCCCGGGAGTAACTACCGCCGCCATCATGCCGAGGCCCTCATGGCCCATTATAAGCCGCCACCTCAACCTCGAACTCACTATCCGACTCATCAGATAGCCGAATAGCCTCTACCGCAGTCGACCGCCCAGCACGCAGTGCCTTGGCGCAATAATCGTCGACTACCTCAAAGATCTCCTCCAGAGATGACTTGCCCGGACGCCAGCAGTCGTAGACAGCAAGCTGCTCACCGGGATCTAAGAGCTAGCCCACAAAACACTCAACAATTTTTGTCTCGATCGCGCGCTTATTCATCCCCGTATCTCTCGCAGCCTCCCTGCCATCAACCTGCAGCTGCAAACCATACGCACGGTACGATCCATCACGGGCAGTTTGGACGCGCTTCTTCCACTGATACCAGCGTGCCATGGATGCAATTTATATGAGATGATGGGGAGCAGCTCCCTCATCGTCGTCAACCCATGATGCCTCCACGTGTCCACACAGTCCTGCGCCGGCCCATGGCTCAACAGAGGCAACAGTTGAATGAGAGCTACGTTCTCATCCCACATATTAGACCGCATATCCAACGTAAAATCCCGCCACCAAGTATTCCATTCCTGTTTAATACCTGTAAATAGCTTAGGACGTAATGTAGGGATACGCGCAGACCCTGCCACAGGATACCTCAGAACATTCTCATCAAGCTCTAAAGTATCCCGATTACACGACTCCCAGCCATCCCCGTGCCCAATAGAAGTCAGTTCACAAATCACATACATAATCGCTGGATGATTCCTGAACAACCATAATTCTTCCACTGAGTACTGACGGCCCACCGGCAGCCCAGGCAGCAACACAATTGGTAATGCATCACCATCCACACTCGCCGGGCCAGAAGTCCCCTCTCTACATATATTAACATGAGATTTCCCCACATATACGGAATCCTGAACAACACCACGCTGATGTTGAACAGAAACCCCCCCCCCCCCCTGCCGAGAAGTAATATCCTCCCCAGGAGAGAGCACCGGCTCCCTCAGACCCCCGTGTCCACCACCGCCCCCCATAGAGGGTGCCGGCAAACTTGGCGAGTTACCCGCAGAAGCCGGGCGTGCACTATGCGCCGGATACTGTGACTCACGGCGATCCAACACATGTCGACTCAGTAACCTTCACATAGCTCTCCTCAAGCCCTAAACTACACCGAAATGCTAATTTTTCGGCCTGAAAAGCTGCAAACTCATATGTAAGAGCAACCATAGCAGAATCAATGCCGCATCTCTTGGCAGCTAGCAATTGTTCACACCTCTGATTTTCATCTTGCAACTGAACATTCAGTGCCTCACGCATGGATAAATCCTCCATCTGTCTAATGAAAGCAGCTTGCTGCTCCTCCAGTAGTATCCGATTAGAATTTACCTCCTCTGTGGAGATGCGCTGTGCCGCGTTTAGATCTGCTAAATCGCGTGCGAAAGATGCAGAATTGGGGACTCTTAATTCATCCAACACTCGTCTCTCTTCCGCCATCCGGTCAAACTGGACCTGCTTCCAAGCCCGCAGACAGCGAATACGCATCAACTCCTGATGCTCTACCTCTGTCTGCGACCCCGAAAATGTATGACCCATAGCCAAATCATTCTCCAACGCGAACATCAATGAGTCATCAGCTACGGGCCCTGTCTCCAAAACCGGGTATAATTCCCTACGACAGGGTGAATAGGTGTCATACTGCCCAGCCCCCGTCCCCACAGAACGGACTGCCAAACTCCCCCACGGTGAATACTCCAGTGACGCTTCCCGCACAGGACTCCCGCATACGCCCAGACCTAAATCATCTTGATGCACGATCGAACTGCTACCCTCACATACACCTGCCCCCGAATCACTATTGATCGACAGAGACCGTATAGCATCAAGAGCGAAGCCCACCTTCATCGCACTCCATGTAAGGCCCTCCCGAGAAGTTATATCCCCCGAGAGAACCTGCGTCACATCAGAAGCCACAACATTTTTCAACCCTGTGACACCATCACCTGAATGCGTGCCCAACTGCCTGCCACGCCCCCCGCCCTATACTGCTCCCGGTATAAACAACGACGCAATACCCGGCGGCGGACTGCCACTCAACTGCGCTAACTGTGTCCAATAGCTATCTGAAACTGAAACGCCTTCAGCGACCCCGGGCGAAACCACAGGTGCAGGCACGGGAGTGGCTACGCCCCCCCGACCAATTAACACCTGGCAGCCCTCCCCGATGACACCGGCACCTGTATTTGGAATGAACGTATCAACAACATCCCTAACAGGCATTAACATAGCGCGGTGCGGTGTACTCACCACAGAAGCATCCACGCTCACCGACGGTCCTTCCACGACGGGACGCCCATCACCATCATTTTGGTATGGGCGCCCACTACGCAGATGGGCTGTCAACATCCCCTTCATATCAATCTATGAAGAGAACCTACCTTCGGAGTCCATGGCGCAGGTCCAAGACTCACCCCTTATGCAGAAGGCGAGCTGGTCACGGGACCAATGTAATGGCCCACGGCCCTCCGACTCCCACACTGCCTCGCACACATGGAAGAATGCCAAGCTTCAATGTCAGTACGCTTCAACTTGGTTTATTGAACCAATCTGCTCTCCGTGGCGTCAACAGTCAACTGACCCGCCCCCTGACTCGCCAGATCCCACATCGACTCTATAGGTTGGGTGGGGGGGTGAGCTAGCCACACGCAGTAGAGGGCAGCCCAGTCGGGGTCTGCCCTGTGGCTAGCCTGCCGCCACCTAGTGCAGTCCAGTGTAACTGCGTAGGTGCACGGCGTAGTCTCCGCCGCTACCGCGTGGTAGTAGGGCTCATGTACAGACTACTACACTAGTTTATTCCGCGGAAACGACGACAGCTTAGAAAAAGCAGATGTAGAGCACATATTCCCATGCAGAATGTCAGTTGTTTAAGATTCACAAACTTTGTATGGGGGCTGCCATTTTGTATGTAATTCCATGACTAAAAGAAACAAGCCCTCTGATTGGACGTCCTTGTCAGGTAGTATATCTGGTTGGTAGCTTGGTACCCCGCCACAAACAAGCAGTCCTTAGCTAGGCCTGGTTGGTTCAGTGTAAGGATAATGTGACTGAGCAGGAAATCAGGTCATTGTGCTGACAGCCTGGTCTCCCAGTGGGGCAGCACTATAAAGTCACCAGTAGTATGCACTGTCACAAGTCGGTCCCGGTTCAGATATGACCTAAGATGTTGCCAAGACATAAACCTCTAACCAACACTGATGAATATTAATGAGGTCTACTCGCTCATTAAAACAGGAAAAGTTATTGACAAGAGTCTGCTTGTGTTCTCCACACTTGTGATTGGAAAGAAATTAACCTGATGGTGAAAATATGATATCACGTTTAATGTTAAGTTTCTGATGAATCACACTGCATTATTACATTATTCCTGATTCTTAGTCTAAACCTCCCAGGCACGTTTTCTATTTATTTCCCCTCAACATTTGTCCAGTTTAAAATCGGTTAGAAAAATGTGTGTATCAGACAAAATCATATGAGCATTTATTTTTTTTATTTTTGTATTCCAGTTGAATAATATCTTTTTTTTAGCGCCGAGGCGCTGATCTTCTTGCCTTAGCAATTATGGTGCATATGAACTATTCATGGATGAGAAAACATAGACATAGCAGGTTGAAATCAGGCATTACAAATATTATGGTGATTTTATTTTGTAAATGTAGACTGGAGAATAGCCGGATTTACCTTTAGACTATATCATTGATTTGCTGATCATGCCTGTGAGGAGACATTAATACAATTGTTATGACTTGCTGTTATAGGTAGTAGTGGACTTGGGATTATGTAGATAATGCTTGCATGATTCTTTTAAATTGTCTTGGTCAATTATAGCTTTGTGGTTAGTATATGTTTGATTAGTTCAGTCAGGTGTTACAGGGTGGAAGTTATACTTTGCTAGTTATTTATTTTGCTCTCTCTTTATAGAGAGAGAATTTGAGGTTTATTGTGCAATTGTAAAGAATTGTAGTGTAGTGTATTAATATATGTTTGTCTCACAGGGTGTAGGCCTACACTCATTCAAACTGCTGTTCCCTAAAATTGTCTATAGTTTTGTGATGTGCATCGCTAAAATCCGGTGGTACATTATTATATAATGTATTATGAATAGTGGCAAATTATGCAAATCACCATTGTGTCAGCACTAAGCAAATGTGATATCTACTTTGAAACCATTAGGTTATACTTTTTTTTGTTTTATATGGATATAATGTTTTGAAATGAAAGTTATTGAATTGAATATATCCCCCCCTCCCGCTACCTTATTTTCCAGAAGCAACAAAGTAAGCAGATAATCATTTCAAGGCTCCCTTTATTTAATCAACAACATCAAGTATTGAACCTCCACATCCTTTGCATGTGATACTGATTTTGGGGAGGGGGTTACACTCCAACAAAAGTAGGGGCTTACGGAAACCACAAGTAGATCGTTGCTTCGAACCCTGGTCGAGTCAAACCAATGACTTAAGAATTGATACTTGTCGCTTCCTAGCCTGGCGCTCGGCATTATTAGGATAGGACAAGGACTGGTTGGCTCAGTGTCAGGATAATGTGACTGAGTGTGATATGAGGTCATGGTGCTGGTGGCCTGCTCTTCCAGTGGGGCAGCACTATAAAGTTGCCTTGAGCGCACACTGTCCCAAGTCGGTAACCATCCTCATATGACCTTAGATGTTGCTAGGATGTAAATCAACAACAAACAAACAAACCCAAGAATAGGGTTATACAGGTAAAGGTATCATTCACTCGCACCAATAGTCTCCAAATACATGTGATATGTGTAATGATGTATCGACACTCTGAGTTCTTGTATGTAACTGACTTTTATTGGTGATCGAACCTCATGACGTCACGCCGTGATATGCGGGGCCATTCGGGTACTTACATATCTTACATCTTCCCCTTTTCATAACAGTTATAATATTAACAATGACGGGGGGTACTTATAACAAGGAATGATTTAACATGTGATACACACTCCCGTCCTGACATAAGATATCACCTTAACCCCATAAAGATACCCTTCATAATATTTGTTATATGAAATTATCATCTTAATACCTTGACATGACGTTATAGGTGTAGGCTAATGATGATATATCTCTTAATCGTACATATGCATTTCTAACACCATTCTTGCCTTGCCTGAAACGCAATACTGCGTTAATTATCAACGATGTTCCTATTATTCTTTCGTTACATCGATGTTATCTTAGGGTCTACTTACATGGTTATTGACAGATATCGTTATAACGGTGTAACAGTAATTACTTAACCCATACATACCTTAAATACATGTTATTTCTTATCCGACTAGACGTTTGTATGGACGCACGTCGTCCATACGCTCCAACAGCGTTAGACTATTCTTATTCTAACATCCGTGTTCACGTTCTTTATTTGACCTATTGAACGATGTGTTACGTCATGCTACGCATGTACGCGTAACTGTCCATTCTTATTGACATCATAACGTGACCATTCTTTATCTGACCTATTGTATGTTGTATCTCGTGGCATTTATTTCAAAACGTTTCGGAGGTTTACTAATCCTACCATACCGTGTAGTGTAAGGTGAGAATGTGTGTTTTGTCAGAAGATCTTCCTTATTTATTTGTTCATTGACAGCTGTCTGTGGACACTTGAATATAAACTTTCTATTCCTTCTTAACATATTTCCTTTATCGTTACGAATCTTATAATCTCGCCCCGATTGTCATTCGTGTCTGCAATATGACCTCCCTCCCATTCATTATTATGGTTCCTGTATTTAACTTTGTCTCCTATTTGTAACAGTGGATGTTCTTTACCTGCACGCTTGTCAAAATACTTCTTCTGGATAAGTTGTTTATGTTGTAATTGTAATGCTTTTGACGGTTGTATCGTCGCTTTGAGCTGACTATCCAACACTGGTATACGGGATCTTAAACGTCTAGACATTAAAATTTGAGCTGGGGATGCTCCTACACCCTCCAATGATGTATTTCTATAGTTAAGAATTGCTATGTTAATATCAGTGCCATCCCTCAAACATTTTTTTATCATGTACTTGAATGTTTGCACATAACGCTCACTTTGGCCGTTACTTTGCGCGTGCATTGGGTTTGTGAAGATTGACTCAAAGCCATAATATACTGCAAATTCACGAAATTCCTTGCTTGAAAATTGGGGACCATTGTCTGACACTACAAATCTCGGAATGCCATACCTACTAAATGTTTGTTTCAAAGCATTAATAATGGCCTTACTTGTAGTCTCTATCATTTCGATAACCTCTGGAAATTTGGAATAATAGTCAACTATTACCATGTAATTCTTATCCTGGACATGAAATAAATCTACTGCTACTTTGTTATACGGTAGATCGGTTATCATATGGCTCATTAATGGTTCTTTAGCTGGCATTTTTCGAAATTCCTGGCACACATGGCATCTTAATACGGTTTCTTCTAATGTCCCCATTAGCCCAGGCCAAAAAACTGTGTCCCTCGCTAATTGTTTGCTTTTGATTATTCCTAAATGAGCCTCATGTAACTTAGCTAACATATCCGTCCGCATGGATTTTGGGATAACCATTTGTGATCCTCTGAATAGGATTCCCTCAGACATGGTCAGTTCATCCTTAAACCTAAAAAATGTTTGAACATCTGGGTCGAGAGTTTTGCCCTCCCTCGGCCATCCATGTGTCGACAAGTCGATAACCTTCTTTAATGTCGAATCCAACATTGTTTGCCGTTTAACGGCTTGTACCACGTCATGATCAATACCAATGCAAGCTATCGACATATCCTGATCGTATAGGTCATCTGGAGTTACACTCGCTGTATGGGCTCTCGATAGGGTATCTGCAAAGAATAATTCCGTCCCCTTTAAGTATTGTACTTCAATATTATAATTCTGCAATCGCATACGCATTCGTTGCATCCTTGCCGACAGAGAATGGATAGGCTTCATCATTATAGCAACCAAAGGCTTATGATCAGATATGACAGTTATTGCGTTACCATAAATATAATCATGAAATTTAATACAACCAAAGCAAATCGCCAACAATTCTTTTTCTATTACTGCATAACTGATTTGAGTCTTGTCTAATGCCTTTGAAGCCATTGCCACGGGTAGTTTGTTTTGGAATAAAGTAGCGCCTAATCCAAATTTGGACGCATCCACTTGTAGAACGATATGTTCCCTACTATTGAAGTACCTCAACACGGGTGCAGTAGTTAACAAACATTTTAACTTTTTGAATGCTTCTTCTTGTTCCGACTCCCAATGCCAAGCTATATCTTTTTTTAAGACTTGCCTTAATGGTTTTGTGATATGTGCCATGTTAGGGATAAATTTATGCACATAACCCATCATCCCCAAGAAACGTTGCACTGCAGGTTTATCCGAGGGACTGGGCATACCGATAATTGCCTCTATTCTTTCCTGATTGGGCTTAATACCGTCTGATGTTATAACATGTCCGACATAATTCACAGTTGTTTTACATATTTTTGACTTTTTCGGGTTCAGCTTCAGGTTTACTTGTGCTGCACGTTCTAGAACAGCTGCTAATCTTAAGTTATGTTCATCAAGTGTTGAACCATGTACCAAAATATCATCCGTTACCACATGGACTCCAGGAAGATCCATAAGGATGTTATTCATCTCTTGGATGAAGATATCTCCTGCCGTTTTAATCCCGAACAGAAGACGGGTAAACCTGAACCTGCCCCACGGGGTGTTAAATGTACATAATTGAGAGCTATAATGATCTAATTCAATCTGCCAGTACCCGCTGTTGGCATCAAGTACTGAAAAATATCGGGCACCATGCAGAGTAGCTACCACTTCCTCTACAGTCCTGACATGATAGGGACCCCTTAAAATAGCTTTATTTAATTTTGTAGGGTCTAGACATATACGTAATTTTCCAGGTTTACGGACAATTGTGACTGAATTAACCCATGGAGTCGGTTCGTCCTGTTTTACTATAACTCCTAAGTCTAACATCCGTTTTAGTTCCACTTTTACGTCGTTTACAATTGCCAATGGCACTCGACGTGGGGGGTCGATTACAGGACATATATTTTTGTCAATGAAAATCTTAGCATTAACCTTGATCAGACCTAGACCTCGAAAAACATTTGAGTATTGTCTTACCAATGTATCTGCGACAGTATCTCCATCTATGGCATTCACGACATCCAAACGTGCCAACAAGCCCAATTGGACACACGATTGTTTTCCTAGTATGGCACAGCCGGCATCTGTGACTTGAAATTTCACTTCGTGGCCCTCGACATTCAGGGATACCTGTCCATGAGGCCGAATCCTATGTCCACCATACGTCACTAAGTGACATAGGGATGGAATTAAACACACGTTACTGATCTTATTGAACATTTTCAATGGTAAAATATTTGCCTCAGATCCTGTATCTAATTTAAATTGTATATCTTGGCCACCAACACAGAAAGTGGTGTACCACAAATCTTTGTTTTTAATATCACTCGTACACAAGGTGCCTACAAATAGGTCACCATTCACCTCCTCCTCGGGACTGTTTACATCCTGGCGAGGAATGACGTCATCCGCCACATCAATTTCGTAAATAGCCGCGTTCCTCCCTGTGGGCTGTTGCATACGGCACATCCTTACGAAATGTCCAATTTTTCGACATCCTAAGCACTCTTTCCCCCTTGCTGGACATGTTCCTTTCGTGTGATTGTAGCCACATTGGCCACATTTGTGAACAGCTCCTCGACTTGCTTGTTGATATTGACTTCGATCTGTTGATTGTCGTAACCAAGGAGATGTTCCTGCAGCCGACCGTTGCGCTCTTGCATACCCCGTTTTCACCGCGTCGACTTGATGTACGTCCCTCTGTTGCACTTGTGCCGATTTTATTTCGCTTAACCGACACAGTTGTATACATTCCTCCAACTTGAGATCCGGCAATTGTAACAACTTATTTCGCAATGTATCGTCATTAACACCGCACACGAGTCTATCGCACAGTAACGATGACTCCAACTGTTCATAACAGCAGTACTGTATTCTGTGTTTTAGTTCTCTAATATACGAATCCATGTTCTGCCCTGATTGATTAAACGAATTGAATTCATATCGAATGGCAGTTATATTCGTCTTTCCTTCACAATACCGTGAAAATGCGTCGATTAGTGGACCAATCTTGTCCTTGTCTGTTCCTTCCAATGCAAACGTACGATGAATATTTTGCGCTTCTACACCCGCCACATGCAGAAAAACGCAGCACTGGATCCTTTCAGTTTTCGTCGATACACCTGCTGCTACAGCGCACATTTCATATGCCTGTAGCCAACATCGCCAATTGATCGGCATCTTCTCGTCCAGGTTCAGATATCCTGGTGGTTTCAACCCGTGAAGCGCCATAGTTGCTCCTCAACATCTGACACCATGTAATGATGTATCGACACTCTGAGTTCTTGTATGTAACTGACTTTTATTGGTGATCGAACCTCATGACGTCACGCCGTGATATGCGGGGGCATTCGGGTACTTACATATCTTACAATATGGACAGTCAAAGAATTAATCTAAAAGTTCCTAGCAGTAAGTAATGTGTTGTTTCATTTTTGTGTCAGGGTAAAGTCAATTTGGGTGGTTTCATTTATTTTTGGGGTTAAAGTGCTTGAGGTTAATGAATATGAGAAAGCTTTATATTTTATTCATGAGAGTAATAGATGAAGAGAAATAGAGAAATAATATATTGGCTTGTTTTAGTACAATTATTACAGCTGAATGTACTTTACCTTTATTGTTCTGTTATAAGCTTTTCAATCTACGATCACTCGTCCTTAACTTATATGTGTGTATAATGACTTTAACTATGTCTGTGTCTTTTTGGGTGGTGCAAACATATTATATAATCTATGTAATGTGGCATAGGATAAATAAATACTCATTCAATGTGCATATATAGCATTGTTCCAAATTATTGTGTTTATATGGACAATTTTACTAACCTTGAATTAGCAAATTAACCATGTCCTACATTCAAACTTATTACTTTACCACATGAAAACAGAAGATAACTTCTGCTTACATTCTAAATACCATGAAAATACTCATATGGATCCATCTAATATTGATGTAGTCCTATGACACCACTGTTATCATATTGCCTTGTGGTAACATTGTAAGGTATGACGTCATCATCTACCTTGTTTGCCCCACCCTTCAAGTGGAGTTAGCCATCTGTGTAACCTAGTGGTAACATTATAAGTTATGACGTCATCATCTACCTTCTTTGCCCCACACTTCTGGTGGAACCAAGTGAGGAAGCGCGTTTCAGTTGTTGTGCGTATAATTTGTTGTTAACGACTCACTGACTCATGACAAGATGCACTTTTGTGACAAGGTGCTGCTTTCTGGGAGGAAAATTAGGTAAAAATAAAGAAATCTTCATAATGGATTGTGTTACGTCTTGCCTGCAATTTGAGGATGGCTCTTGACGTTTTCTTTGTAATTATTTGGGAAGTTGACAAGTCAAGGAATTTAAGCCCATGAATGATCAATTTAAACTATTGTTTCAAATTAGATGTGGCAGTTTGAACCAGACCACATTAAACTATTGCTGTAACATAACTCCAACGATTAGTACTCTACCCATTTAAACTATTGTTTTAACATAGCTGTTATAGTTTGTAATAGGCCGATTTAAACTATTGCTTTAAAATAGCTGAACTATTATTGCGTTACAATAGCTCTAGTTTATACCAGACAAATTTAAGCTGTTGCTATAAAATAACAAGGTTTGTACATGATTAAATTAAACTACTGTTTTAAAATAACACCAACAGTTTGTACTGAACCAATGTAAATTATTGCTTAAAAATAGCTGTAGGTTTATACAATGCCAAATTAAACTTGGATAAAACATTTTACAGGGCTAAATTAATCTATTGCTTTAAAAGAGTTGGCACTTTGTACTAGACCATTTTAAGTCAGTTTTATCAAATATCTATAATTTTGTGCAGGGTCAAATTAAACTTGCTTTAAGAATTTGTATTGAACCAATTCATACTATTGCTTTAAAACAGCTGTATGTTTGTTCTAGGCCAATTTAAGCTGTTGCTTTAAAATAATTCTCACAGTTTGCACAGGACCAATGGAAACTATTGCCTTGAAATAGCCACAATAGTTTGTACAAGGCCAATTCAAAATATTGTCTTAAAATAGCCATAGCTGTTTGGGTGGGTCAGCTTAAACTATTTCTTTAAAATAGATGTCACAGCTTGGACTGTACTAATTTTAATTATTGCTTTAAAATATAGGGCATTTTGTACCAAACCAATCTAAGCTATTGCTTGAATATAGTAGTAATTGTACAGGGCCAATTTAAGCGACTTTAAAATAAAGGTTGCAATTTGTACAGGAAAAATACATCTAAATTATGGCTTTAAGATATACGTAAGTTTGCATAGAGCCAATATAAACTATCGCTTTCAAATAGATGTAAGCTTGTATGGGTCCAAATTAAACTACATCATTAACATAGCTGATACAGTTTGTACTGTACTAATTTCAAGCATTGCTTTAAAAAAGCTGTAACAGTAACAGTTTGGACTGCCCCAATTTAAATGAATTCACTGGGTCTCATAGGCTATCCTTTCTGTGGAAATCCTCATTTCAAATATCACCAGTAAGGAAGCTAGAAATGTATCGCTAATGTTGACTAATTTCAGTGTAACCTAATAACCAACAGAAGTACTTCTCAGGTGATTATGCTTTATTTGAACATTAACATTTTACAAAGCCTTATTCAAACCGTTCCTTCTTTGGAAAACATTAATGCATGACTAGCATCTTATGATGATTAGCAAATCGTTTGTAAACATTTATATCTCATTACGTGTATTAATGATTAGATATTCATCTATAAGAGAATAAGAGAATCAAAAACTCATGAAAAATGATAACAACTAATTAATAGTTGATGCATTTGTTTGTCACCTTCTTTGTTGGTTAAAGCTGCATAGTCCGATGAAATATCAAATTTTCAAAATCAAACCAATTATCTAGATTTGATTTTACATATCTAACTTAGATACTGATGCACTTATTAAGCATTTGTTTCTGCGTAGAAAGCAATACTGAGTGAATTTAACAGAACCTGTTACTGCAGAAGTCTATGGTGTCAGAGTTTTGGCAAGCATACCAAATCTAATCTTCCATGTTTGCACTCAAAATATCTAAAAGGTTTACCATTTAGAATAAAAGTAACTTTGAATTAATGTAAAGTAGATACTAGTGATCGATCTAATATATTTATCTCAGAAAAAATACAGAAATTCAAAATCATCGGACTATGCAACTTTAATAAAATATGTATAAAGTATTATGTATAAATCAGATACATGTCGGGGTAGAGTCTGCTATCTGATAGAATCACAGATTCTACCAGCAGAAACCCTGATCAGACACTCTTCTGGTCGAGTCTCCGATCAGGATTTCTACTGGTGAAATTGGGGATTCTACCAGGAGAGGCTCCATTCTGAGACTCTACCAGTAGTGTCTCCGATCCAAATAACCATTCTTAGTTAATGATATATATGACATGGTGTCAAGTGAGGCAGCGGGTAACTAAGTAAATGGCCGCCGCTCAACGCGCCACCTAGAGTAAACCGCAGAACACATTGAAGACTTTCCAAACTGACTTCGACCGGACCGTTTCAATCGATCGGACATGCACTTCTCCAGCTCAAAATTCAACATTCCATGTACGTTTGCTATAATTCTGGCTACCAGAAACACACATTCCAAGAGATCCATAGACAAGACACCAGAACCTCAACGCTCAAAATCTTCAAAGAAGAAAACCAGAGGGCAGCCAAGGTCAGTTGCTGTCCAAACGCCGTCAACTCCTACAACTCCTACAACTAAACCTCATTCAAGCCGAACCCCGGATGTGCGAGGCATGACATGATGAATCACTCAATATCCTGAAATACGGCACCAAATATCAACACTCACTGAACTGCTTGTTGCTTGCCGCCTTTGCTCTAGGAAAACCTAGAGGCTTAACATTCTTGCCCCACATAAATCAGGTTATTCGTGGAAACAGAAATGAGAAAATCGGAATGGAAGAAGCAACCTGGCCAGAATACATGGCTGCTCTCTATCGCATAATTTGACATGAGCCACGTTACTACCAACACACAAGATGGAAGATCTGACAAAGTGATAGTGAACTGGCCATACTAACAAGGCGGTTTGTTTCGATTATCAACAACGATAATCCAACCTCACAGCAGGTTCTCACCACTTGTGCAGGTCGTGACCCCATCATCTCCGCCTGTGCCCATGAGAGCTGGGCTCTACGCTGCATGCAGGAGCACTCACATTGTTGTCAAACACAAGTCGGGAAAAGACATGGTCCTTGAACATGCCCTGACCCGCATACATGCTTCGACTCACACGCCCGAAAAGTTGCTAACAACATGGTGACAGAGAGCTGCCTCCAGCCAGTGATTTCGAACAATGAAGATTCCCTCACTTTCACCTTATAACCTGGGATTTGCCTGTTTAAATGTTGCCTTCTCTTCCCAGGTTATCGGCAAGACCATTGCCAGCGACTGCTCTACGCGATAGCGGCTGGCTTATCAACTGGGACTTAGAAGAACAAAGCAGCACAGGCAAAACGTCCTGAACCACATGGCACTGTCAAACCTGTTGAGGCCGGCCTCTCCATGGCAATAGCCACCATACAGCAGCAAATATCAAAATTGAGTGAAGCCTTCAGCGCGAGGATTGATAATCTTCGGAAAAAAGACCGAGAAACATCTCAAATTCAGGTCTGTTACGCCATGCCGCCAAGGTGCTCATGTCAGCCCACACAGTGGCGCCCATGACTCCAGGTCCGAGGAGCCAAGATGTAGATGACCAGGTGCTCATGTACGCTATCGTTCCCCTTCAATCCAGTCAATAACAAACTGCTATGATGAACACCATCGCAGTGAACGACAGCAACATGAGATTGAGCCTTACTCTAGTAATGACCGTTATAAACCCTGCCATTATGCTGCCAAAAGGTAGCACCCTACCTACGATGTAATCTCACCCACCAACGCACATGATGAAGAGAGAGACTATGCAGTTACCAAACTGGCCTTGGACTTGAACTTGGAAGAACAAAGCGGCACAGGCAAAAGACTATTACACTTACATAAGATCTCACCAAGTGGATCCGGATCTGACACAATAACTAAAATTGGATGATTGGATCAGAGACTCTACCGGTAGAGTGTCCGATTGGAGTCTATACTAGTAAAATATTAAATTCCATCAGTAGGGACTGCGATCGGGGACTGTACCAGTTGAGTCTCCTATCAAGGGTTCTACTGGTAGATTCTGCGATTCTACCAGATGGCAGTCTCTACCCTGACATATACATCACAACACAATACATTACACATCACGACACAATACATTACACATAAAAATGGGCATTTTTTTCACCTTCCTCGCTGATAATAAAATACATAGATATAGGATTACTCAAAATATTATCAGATAGAAGGATGAATTACACTTAGTCATTGTTAATAATAAATATATACCTATAAGTTAATAAAAGTATCTGCTTGTTTGGGTAATACCAATAGATTATCCATATACAGGAGGGGGAATTACACTTATCATGGTGTCAATAACTGAATATATATAGATTAATAATATATATAAGTAACTACATAAAGAAACTCCAGCTGCTTCAGATCACTGTATTCAGTATCCATGTTTCAGGTTTGATCTTCATTTTTGATGTTCCAGTCGTTGGGCCGATTGTCCAATGGTCGTACAATCCCCCCCCCCCCCTCCCCAGCTGATAGTCACATGACATCATGGGGAGCTGGAAGTCAGGTGGTCCTGCCCAGGCAGACTACACTGCCAAGGCCGCTCATTTGGACGAGAGCCCTGTAAGGTACAAACCGGAAACACAAGAATTTAGAACATTTGTGTCTGTTGTTATTGTCGTCTGCTCTTGATAAATGTCATCTGCCATTAATTAAGTACACTGAAGCCCATTGTGTTTACCCCCTCCACTCAGTTTAACTGAAATACAGTACCGAGTTGGCACTAAATGTCAGTCACCTCAATGACAGCAGACTACACTTTGCATAGCATGATATAATTAGACAATTAATGAAAAGGGTTAACACAATTAAACGTTATCGAAAGGGTTACAACATTTAAATTTTAAGTATTACAAAGTAATTGATAGTGTGGTGGATCCCAAATTTGAAAAGATTCAAGTGGTAATATGTAAGGTGGTTGTTTCGGGGAGCCTAGCTACTCTAAGGGTTAGGATGCTAGCCCTGGATTGGTAAGTGTGGGTTCGAATCCCACTCTAGACACAATGTACCCTTCATTAGTAAAAACACATCCCAAGCCAACAGCATGATCTACAAGATCTCGTTAAAATGACAATATGAACGCAGCATCAATGCGAGTACATAAGCCACACTATATGTCCTGTAGCTGGAAGATCACCGATTAATTTTCAAAGGAGTAATATGTTACAAAATGTTAAAGAAAGGGTTATTAAGTAAATAATGGGATATTTAAAGATGCATAGTCTGATGGTTTTGAATTTCTGCAATTTTCTGAGATAAAGACATAATTAGATTGATCATTATAATCTACTTGCCTTTCGTTTCAAATAACTTTTATTTTAAATTGTTAACTTTGATGATATGTTACGTGAAACGATGACAAAATAATTTAGCCGTGCACAGCACAATTCTAACACCGTAGGCTTCAGCAGTAACAGTTTCATTTAATTTGACTTAGTATCCCCGTCTATTCAACAATACATTTTGAATAAGTGCACCGGTGTCTAAGTTGAATATGTAGGATCAAATCTAGATAAGTGTTTTGTATGTGAAAATCTGATGCTTTCATCAGACCATGCACTTTAAGGAGACATGTACAAACTACGTCATGCTAATTCTGGCTAATTTCACCACCCCATCCAGCGTGGGTCATGCACACAGGTCTAAATTGTTGAATAGTCTCTAGCTTAGTCTCAACTAAATTGTTAAATAACAATCACCCCTCCACCTTACACAAAAAAACAACCCTACCTGAATGTTTCAACTAGAAAACAGGGGCCCAATAAATAAAAAGTGTTATATAACAATCAACCTCCCGCCTTTAATGTTATACTTAGAGGATCCCCGTACCAACAAAAAAACGGTTACGTAGCAGTCAGTGCTGTTTGTTTGTTGTTGTTTTACATCCTAGCAACATCTAAGGTCATATCAGGGCGGGTACCAAATTGGGATAGTGCGCACTCATGGCTACTTTATTGTGGTGCCCCGCTGGGAGACCAGGCCGCCAGATATTCCACTCAGTCACATTATCCTGACACCTAGCCAACCAGTCCTTGCCATATCCTAATAATGCTGAGCGTCTGGCTAGGAAGCAACAAGTATCAATTGTTAAATCATTAGTTTGACTCAACCAAGGTCCGAACTGACGATCCCGCGGTTTACCAACAAGGGAGACGGAGGCTCTAACTCATTCAGCCATCCCGTCTGGTCGTCAGTAGAGACTATAGCCCCGTTCATACAGCACAACTTTAGGCCGAACTAGAGGAGGCGAACTAGAGGAGGCGAACTAGGCGTCCTGTCCACACAAGCAGTACTTTGGGCGGTTTAAGGCGGAAATCGATCTCTACGCATGAGCAAGTCCATACTAACCAGCGCCAGTTTCGGTTTGTCGACGTCACCACGAGAGAGTGTGGGTTCGACCTAGATATGTATAGACTGAGTCGTATTGTTTTGGAATGGTCAAAACTTCTGCTGGGCAGTGAAACCCTAAAAATAAATGATGAAAAAAATATCTGTGCACCTCTAGCCAGTTCATAGACCAAATTATATTATATAGTGTGACATGCTTAATCCGCCTCAAGTAAACCGCTACTGTCCACACAAGCAAGGTGGGCCAACTTAAACTAGTTCGCTTCATCTATACTACCTCGAGAGGTGGTTTACTTGAATTGAACTTGGTGATTCGGCTCATGCCTAAGTCGCACTACAATCACGTCCACACGACCAATTTGAGGCGAACTATAGGAGGCGAACTAGTTAAGCCGACTTAACTCGCCAGTGTGAACGGGGCTTATCATTGGACAGCATCACAATGACTTCGTTGTAACTGTATTATCGCACATGCCATCTAAGGCTCACTGGCGAATGGTAGATGTCACATTTAGGTAGTGGGACACTTCTTACCTGACTGGTGGGGTTCTGATTATTCTGCAGATCTCCTAACTAAAATGACTAGTTCCAATTTCACGACATTTCAGCTCTGCAGCATACAAACTTTGTAACGTTGGCTGGAAAAATACCCTGAAGAAACATAATAGGCATTGACTGATATCACACACTTGCATCATCTTGATTCGAAAATGAGGTTAGCTGCACAACTGATCCTAGCAGAGTCCTAGCAAGGCTGCGGTTCACTGTTATGTGCCTGGATACAAAACCAGATCCGGTCCTGAAAGTGTTACTCTAATAAGTTTTCATGTAGAGTGAAACCCGTCTAAATCGAGAGACCATGGGAGCGAATTTAAAGGGTCCATTTAGGGAGGTGGTCGGTTTAGGGAGTTTTTCATTTCGTTACAACGGTATTTGTATTGGCGATCATCTGGGACCCAAATAAAGCAATCGATATAAGGGAGTGGTTGATCTGTGGAGGTGGTCAGCTAGATAGGTTTTACTGTATTTTCCTATGATGATACAGACAAAGAATGATTCCTCACCTGAATGTTGATAAATGAGGCATGATTTTCGCACCTCTGATGGGTTATTTAGTGAAATTGCAGATCTCTCAGCACTATGATGGAATAGTTTGCCAGTAATTACAACTATGCTGTAATTTATTAGGCACTTAATACAATCGCAGATCTCTCAACACGGTGTAGGAACAGTTTGCCAGTAATTACAGCTGTGCTGTAGTTCATTAGGTTGATTGATTGATTGGTGGTTGCTTTACGCAGTGTCGGCAGCATAGGCCATATTCACGGCGAGAAATGTTTGTTTTTGGTTCAAACCATCGCTTTTACATGTAAAAGCAGACAACCAATTATGTGCCAATAGACACTAATTAAATTAGAAAGCTCACAATCATATATCTGTGGTCAAGGGAAACAAATTCCCATAGAAAAAGAAAAGTTTCATTAATAATTAATAGAATCCATTTAGTAAACTATATAAGGTGGTACAGTCCAGCTGCCCTCAAAAAGGCTAAAATGTTTTCCTGTTTTACCTTAGTAAAAAGGTCATGCATACTGCCTGCAGTGTAGAACCGTTGGCGCAGGGCCAAAAAATCAACGCAACTTAGTAAAATGTGTTTGAGTGTCAGTGGGGACTGACACCCAATACATTCAGGGGGAGGTTCCCCCTTGAGCAGAAAAGCATGTGTAAGCCACGAGTGGCCAACACGGCAGCGACTAAGGACCACTTGGTCCCGCCGACCTCCCGCATGAGTCTGTGGTGGCTTTCCCACAGATGGTTCAATTTCTTTAAGTTTATTGATGTTTTCATCCCACTCATGTTGCCATTTGGATTTTATGTGGGTGGCTATTAGTGGTTTCAGATCAGAGTGAGTTCATTAGGTACTCAATACAATCACAGATCTCTCAGCCCTATGTGGGAACAGTTTGCCAGTAATTACAGCTGCGCTGTGGTTCATTGGGTAGTTCAATCAATCGCAGATCTCCCAGCACTATGTGGGAATAGCTCACTCGTCCCGTTCTGATTAAAGAATGTTACCACTATTCACTTATGACTCTGCTTTCGTAAATTGCAGCTGTGCTGTGGTTCATTAGGTTAGCCTACTTATTACAATCACAGATCTCTCATCATTGTGTACGAAAAGCCTGCCAGTAGTTACAGCTGTGTTGTAGTCCTTTAGGTACTTAATATAATCGCAGATCTCTCAGCACTGACATTGACTGCATTCAAATGTGTGGTGCCCTGCAAGTGTGAGATCAGTCAATAACCATGACTAGCTAAATTTACATGGATCGATATATAAGGCTCCCTGGCGAATGGTAGATGTAACATTTAGGTAGGGGGATACTCCTTACCTGACTGGTTGTGAACCTGTGATCTTTAGATGTTACCATGGGAGGTCAATTTATCTTTCCATCTAGCTTCCAAAATCTTCATTTCCACCATGTGTGCTGAAGATATAATATATTTTATATTTATCAAATAAATAATACATGTCATATGCACTGACACCACACATATTCACGTCTATAGAACATTACAAGCAGCTACATTTTTTTCTCTAGTTTTATTTTGGGGGATTTTCCCAGAATTCCATGGTTTTGTAGGGGAATACCATGTGATACTACATATGATACAATTACTATAAGGCATGCAAACGAAGAGGTGGGAAGACAACATCAGGGAATGGACAGGCTAGGTGTGAAAACCAACCCATTAGAAAAACTGGCGACAAATTTCAATATTGTGGGAAAATGAACTGAGTTGAAAAATTTATTTAAAAAGCAAAATATATTCTTCACATACATCTTCACATCTACCCGCTACTTCTGATTTGAAAAATATATTTAAAAAACATGTAGTTTGAGGAACTTTAAACGTGAAACTGAAGGCGTTCTATCGCCGCCATCTTGTATTTTTGCATTCTCTCTCAATTCACCAACTCTGTGCCGATATAAGTAGCCATTTGATACTGGAACCAGGGATTCAACTTGATGTTCCAAACTAAAGCTATTTTCGGCTGTATTTAGACTATGTTATTGTTCACCCCTCTACTGCAAGTACGGGGTTAACCTCTTATGTAATGGAGAGTGAGAGGGCTCTCTGTACAGTAATTGCAATGTCTATTCAATAGGTATGCTGAACACTCTAAAGATCACATTTAATTCCAACCTTCCACACCAGGTGGCAGTCAGGAAGCTCTGCGTTTGTCTGTGCTACTTACTGGTCTTCATAGGTCTTCATAGGACCCCTGTGCGCTTATACCCCTGTCACACTACGACGTAACGAGCCAACGTGATGATTTTTCGTCATTACGTTGCCGTACGTTGGGTCACTTTATGATGACGTCATAATGACGTTAGAGTGACGTCGAGCTACGTCATGTTACGTCGTGTTACGTCGGCGCGCGTCGAGGTTTTGAACCTGTTCAAAACTTTCAACGTATCTCAACGTGAAGCCGTTACGTTGGGATGACGTGACAATGACGTTAGGTTGACGTTCTGCGATCGTTATAGCAGCGTAAATGACGTTAGAGTCACGTTATGTCACGTCAGACCGACGGCCCGGGTGGGAGCAACGTGTGGGCAGCGTTTTGCACGTTACGGTCACGTTACGGTCACGGTTACGGTCACGTTACGGTCACGTTACGGTCACGTTACGGTCACTTTACGGTCACGTTACGGTCACGTTACGGTCACGTTACGGTCACGTTACGTTCACGTCACACCCGTCACGGCGACGTTACGCTCACGTTACACTAACGCCCGGTCACGTCGCCAATTACCCCTCCCCTCTAACGTTGTCACGTTACAGCTAACGTCACGACGTACACCCACGTTACTTTCACGTTACGCTCACGTCAACTACGCTGCATTCACGTCCACAATTTGCATATTACGCCGATAACTTCGACGTGATATCATTATTTTCACGTTGTGGTTACGCTGACATAGTCACGTCATAGTGTGACAGGGCCATAAGTGGCGTGTTACAAGATCGGAAAACGGCTGCCTCTAACACCTTCTGTAAATCAGCACTAACAAAAAAAAAAGGATTAAACTGCAATAAACTAGCTGGAAAAAATGTAGACAGCTGAGTAATCAGGAAAAAGACCCGTCTATGGAAAAAGATGTGCCCATTGTCAATATTCTCAATCAATCAATCAATCAATCAATCAATCATATAGCTAGTGTCATTAAACAGGGTCAGGGTTTCAGTATATCTCAGCCAATGAGATGGGAAACCATTTTACCAACTGTACGATGCCAGTTTTCAGAAAATTTAATATATAGTCACAGCGCGTGTTTACATAGACATTTAATTATTGATACAAATCAGTGAGCTATCGCAACTTACAGATTACTTTTTATGTTCTGATTACACTGCAGATCTAAGTAAAATGATTAGTTCCAACTTTATGACATTTCAGTTCTGCAGCATACAACTTTTGCAACGTTACCTAGGAAAATATCCTGAAGAAATATTATACCGGTTAAATGAAATGTAAGACCATTTGAAGACGTTTCACAAAGCCACCAGCGGATCTCTCAACAAAGAGCTACCTTCGATTACTTACAGGTTTATTCAGTATGTTGGTGCCCTCTTTTTGGTTTTTTTCATTTATGAGGAAATCTTGAGGGTGAGACAAGAAAGAACTTTATTAATTTGTGTGTCCTTATATTACAATATGGGGACAGGATCTCGAGGATGAGACAAGAAATAACTTTATTAATTAGTGTGTCCTTATATTGTACATGTTGTATGTAACATGCGTAATTCCTGGGGCGGAAGCGGCCGCAATCCGAAAATGAGAAGGTGCTGCCACCTGTCGGAATTCCCGCGAACTAAACCCCCAGCGCCCCTCCCCCATATCTACTGGCAGGTAATGAAAGAACTAGTGGGCAGCCTCCAGGGCTCATCCACGGCCCACGGTTAAGGGGGGGGGGCAGGGGGGGGGGCACCCATGCCCCCAACAAATCTCAGAGGCAGAGCCCAATGGGGGACCAGGGGGCAGCACCCACAGAAGGCCATGCAATTTAAGCATGTTAAGGGCCTTAAAAGTAGAATTTTCAGCAGGAAAAGATACAATTTAATTCTTTTTATAGACACAAGTCAGGCCCTCAGCACCTTTTTATTTTTCACCGGATCTACACGAATCACAAGAATGACCATTTCCGTTATTAAAAACTCGGAAATCACCGAATCCGGGGGAAAATCACATCCTTGTCAAAAACATAATAAAAATATGTAATAAATTCAAAACCAGCGAGTCCCGGCTGGGGGTGGGTGGATGGGGAGCACCCTCAAACGTGGCGTACTCTACCATTCATACATGGCCCCTTACCTAATAGAGTTGCCGCAGCCTCTGCCGCAGCTTCTCCTCTACCATGCTCGCCTCGGGGCGGTTTATGCTATTTTGACTCAGGCAGCCATGGACGATGGAACGCAGTGCTCTGGTGAGGGTCCTGTCGCCATACATCTGTGAAACCCTGTGTAGCAGGAACCCTGCAACAACAACAACAACAATAATGTGGTACTTGTTTATTGTCTTTACTAGGCTTCTTGCAGACTTCTTGCAAATTCGGGCACACAGAACATGGAAGTGGAAGTTGGGAGGACACTGCTGTATTCCGGGCAGCCGCCAGGGGGTATTACAATATGGAGTGGGGCTTATTTTATGTGCATTCAGTCCGAATATGATAGTAAATTTGTGTGCTTCTATTGGGTAGTGTGCTTCTATTGGGACATATACGGTAATTGGTTGCAGAGTAATCCACTTACACAAAAGACATATAAGAACATGCAGATTTAGTATTTCTGCTGTAGTTCTGTAAATGGAAGAAATATTGGACAATTATTGCTGAGACACAGCTTGGTTTGTGCATTTCGAGTTGCACTGGTCCCTCAGGAAGTTCCGAATCTGTGACTCAGCAAATTGGCTCCTAGCTACACCTTACATGCTGGAAAGTGGGAGAGGTGGTGACTATAATAGTAAATATGTGTATATGGAGTCATCATGAAACGATATTCTATCCATGAACAAAGTGCAATTTGATCTCATGCAAAAGATTTGCTGGGACAATTTCACAGCAATCTTTCTTAGAAACAAATGCAGGGCGGGAGGTTTTTATTTGGGTCATCAGTAGGAATGTGGTTATCGGTGCAAAGTGAGTTTAAAGAATAGGGTTTATATACTAAAGGATAGAGCTGAGAGTGGCATCAATCCCAACTTTGTGTGTGTAACCTGAAGCTGATACCTGGCATGCTGGATCACATGCATCAGTCTTTCTTGACTGGAACTCACAGTACGTGTATTATTGATTGATTGGTGGTTGCTTTACGCCGTGTCGGCAGCAGACACCATATTCACGGCAAGAAATGTTTGTTTTTGTTCAAACCATCGCTTTTACATGTAAAAGCATAATATCAATTTTTTGTCAATGAACACTCATGAATTTTGTATTATGAAGCACAACATGAATACAAAGTTGGCCTTCAAGCTTACCTAGGCTGAAAACATCTGTCTTAGTGGTGGTTGGTACTCCCGTCACCAATTCAGGAGCCAGTTGTTGGTATTTTCGAATCCCCTTAGCTTCTGATCTCTTGTTCACATAGTAGAATGTCTCATTATGTGAGGTGGTACCATAATCGATCAAGTATACCTGCATGCATTAGAGAAAGTAAGTCAACATTAAGCTCTTCGTTGGGACTTTACATCCTAACAACATTTAAGGTTATATCTACCGACTTGAGATGGTGTACACTAATGGCAACTTTGTAGTGCTGCCCCAGTAGGAGCCCAATCGGTCGGCACCATGATCCGATATCACACCCAGTCACATTATCCTTATACTGAGCTAACCAGTCCTTAGCTTATCCAGTTAATGCAGAGTGTTATTCTAGGTAGTCAGAAGTATCATTTCTAATACCTCACTGGTTTGACTCTGATGGAGATCATACGCATAACTTCCCATAGTGGAAGCGAACCAGCGCTTTGACCAATTCGGCCATCCTGGGTTAACAATTTGATACCCCTTTGTACAGCATCAACATGAATAAATCCAAGCAATTAAAGAAATGTCTTTGGGGATTTTTCTTTTCTTGCTCAAGTGTTTTATTCCTCTGAATTACACATTGCCAGCATTGTGGTACTGGTCTTCTGGCCATAGTTTATATTCACATAATTTTGTTACATACTATACAAATACATTACCACAGATGGAAAGGCCAAATGAGGTGAGGGTCCATCTCCTGCTTTGGTAGGTCATGGGATTTAAACCCTAGTTGAATCAAACCAATGGCTTAAAAATGTATGGTTGTCGCTACCTAGCCTGGCGCTCGGCAATACTAAAATAGTAAAAGAGGGCAAGCAGCAGTCGAATAAAGGAAGACCAATTGTCCACAATTGAAATTTCACGTGCTTAATGAAGTAATGTACCCCCCAAAAAAATACAACACATGTATATAAAGATAGATGTGGAACTTACTATGAATTCATTTGATAGCTCATCTGGTACCAAAAGAATGTTTGATGGCTTGATGTCATTATGGAGATATTTAAGCTCATGTGCGATGGCCAACTTTCCCGCCAGATCCGCAAACACTTTCAGGATCTGTTTTCTGAAAGGGTTAGAAGCAGGGATGAAAGTGGTCTATGGCAAAAATAGCGGAAATCTATGATGACGTTTATTTGAAAACAATGTTGCTCCAGTAATACTATTATTGGAGCAACATTGTTTGTATTCATTAATTATTAATAGCGTGTTTATCCTGATAATTGTTCATGGTATTCGTAATATGGGTAATTCGTGGGCGGGGACCGACTGCAAAACCACTACATACTTAATCACTGAACACACGATGGTGGCGCAATCTTCCTCTCGTATATGACCACATATGTTGCCCCCTTGTGGCCCATTGTGGCCCCTTGTGGAAAATTAATGAATACCAGACTGATACCCCAGTTACACTATGTCTGCGTTCACTTGCTAGCATTTTGTGAGCATTTTGTGAGCATTTTGAGACCACCTTACAACTGCTCGATGAGTGGTCGCCAACCATTTCGCATATTTTTGTTCACAAGGAGGTTGCAGCTGCTTTACTGCAACCTCCTTCCGACCGGTCACCGACCGGTCACCGACCAGGTTTTTGCTTCAATGTCGCAAAGTGGTCGCCGGATTTTTGGTCATAAGGTGTCCGCAAGCGAACGCTGGTCATAGTGACTGTGGCATGAATGATATGCAGCGCAAGTGGTAGCCCACCAAAACCATTGGTCAAGTGACCTCGTGACCATGCACCCACGCATGGAGGGACACGGTCACAACTGAACTCCCCCTACTGCAGGACCCTGATCTACTCACCAAGTTCACCTGCCCACCCATACTGCTGAGACATTATTATGAGGGGTGGGGCTGGAAACTTGAGTTGAAATAGGGGGAAGGGCAGGCTGTGCGGATGAGGGGTGGGGTTGCTCCTTACAAACTATCAAACTGACTCAAATAGAAACATTAAACCATCATGCCTAAATATAAAAATAAATATATACCCAGTCGTGTCCCTGTCTCATGAATTACTATTATGATTACTATTATTATCATTATTAATAGAAGGGAAACCGATGGTGAATTGCCGCAATACCACAGATCTACTACCTTAGACATTGCATTATCCGGGAATCACAGAAAATTGCTGAAAGTCAGGTTTCACCTAATACTCTCCAAGCACTATCCTAGCTGCATTCCACCTGATCCTATCCGAGCCTTACCCTGATTCTAAGTGCCATGAGTAGCTTATGGGGCTGTCACACTACGATGCTTCTCGCCGGCGACCAGGCGATGTGTGGTGTTTTTGGGCGAAAATGGGTGAAATATCGAGAAACGCTGGGGGCGCTATGCGCGCGTCGGTACACGTCGGTACATTATCCTTGACGCTGATGGTCGGCGCAAAACGCCGGCGTGCGCTAGTAGTCGCCCAAGGTTTTAAGCATGTAAAAAAAAAACCAACGACCGGCAGCGCGCGCAAATATATGGGTAAGGACGTTAGGCACGCGTCGCAATGCGTTGGACGCGCCGGAATAACGTTATGGGAACGCTAGGAAGACGGCGCGCGTGCGGGAGGGTCGTTGCTCACACGTTGGGCCGTTTTTGTTTTACGCCCTAGCAACATTTAAGGTTATATGAAGACGTCGCGCCAAACTTTTTTGTTTTTTTGTTTTTTTTACCCCAACACGTCGACACACGTTGGCGGCGCGCTACTAACACGCTGCGCCAACGTCCAATTTCTCCATATTTCCCCTAAATCTTTAATGTTTCTCGACGCTTAAAATTGTATTTTCAACGCTGACAGGTCGCCGGGAGAAACGTCGTAGTGTGACAGCCCCATTAGGCAGTATCCAGGAAGCTACCTAGATTAGTAGGTCAGCCTCTATCACGTGGCCATCGTGAGGTGGAGATCTGGGTCATAACTATAGGAGTTTTGGAAGGCTTGTTGAAATTATTTAGTTGTTTTTAGTACAAATTACTCCAAAGTTAGCCATTTTTCATCAATGTATCTCCAGAGTCGTAAATAGTATACTATTATTGTCAACTTGATATATTTATCTATTTAAAAAAATGAGACACATTTTTAAAAGCCATCGGACTATTGAACTTTAAGGGCTGGAAGATCATGGAGTAAAAGAGCCATGAAGAAAGATTGCAGCGGTTGACTGATTGGAGTTTTATGTCTTAGCAACATCTGTAGTCATATAATTGATATAGCGATAGATACAAATAAACATATTGATATATATATATATATATATATATATATATATATATATATAGATGAACTGATATACATATGAATAAACAGTTAAATTGATTGATAGATATACACAGTAGATAGAGAGAGGCGGACATACATATAGTAGATAGACAGAATAGACAGAATCGACAAAATAGACAGACCGATAGATATAGACAGTAAATAGATATACAGGTAGAAAATAGGTAGATAAACAGGTACATATATAGATATAGATAATAGCTACACTGATAGATATACGGACAGATATTGATAGATATAGACAGTACATAGATAAACAGGTAGATATACAGGTAAACAAACAGGTAAACAGATATGTAGACATACATATAGATAGACAGATCAACGACTTGTTAGATAGATATATAGATACAGATAGAGGTAGGTACATAGATAGATATATATACAGACAGACAACCAGATAGATATATAGATAGATAGATATGTAGATAGCTGGGACTGACGGGGTGTAGTCCTTGATCTTTAGAAGCATTTGGCGCATCGTAATGGTCCCCGGCACATACTTGGTCACAATTGCAGGCTGCCCTTGCAGATGCCCTTGCACAGGCTCTTCTAAGCCCAAAACCTCAGGTCCTAATCCTAGATGCATCATCTGCACGGCAATAGCCGCCTCGCGATATACATCATTGAATTGGCTGTGTTTTGGCTTCTGTTGACGGTGGAAATGAGAGACACGAAATGAAATAAGCATTAATACGGTGAAACATCTCTAACTCAACTGAACCATGGGACTGACTTTAAATGGTCCATTTAAGCATGTGGTTGATTTAAGGAGTTTTTTTATATTGTTACAATAGTATTGCATGGGTGATCATTTGGGACCCAAATAAAGTGATCTATCGATCTGTGGAGGTGGTCAGAGGTTTTATTGTATATTTGCTAAGTGAGATGACAAGATGGGGGGGGGGGGCAGTGGGGGAGGTGGGGTGATTGAAGTGAGTTGTACCTTCTGGCTGGTCTTAATACATTCTACAGATCATAATGTGATAGCGTTCCTGCACCTTCCAACTTGTTTGTTCATACTTAATACAAAATCCATGTGGTGGGTTTTTTGTTTTAAAAGAATGTTTAAAGCTATAACAACCAGTATTGAATGCTATCCCAGCGACTGATATCGTGAGAGTAAATTGATGGACTGATTGACGGTGACTTATTGCCTCATCTTAAAAATTGGTGATCGTACTTTTGAAATAAAAATCCGGGTAGGGCAGGCGGGCGGTTTTTATTTTAATTTTAATTAGAGGTAATAGGTAACCAGACACAATGGCCGAATGAGTTGAGCGCCCGATTCCCATCCTGGCCAAGTCAAACCAATGATTTAAAAATTAATCAAAGATTGAATTGCTGGTAGCCCAACGCATTTTTAACAGTTTAAAAACAAGATATATATGTATATATAGATATATAGACAATTCAGGGGCGGGCGATTTGTCAGGCATGGGCGGGGACAATCACCAGTTTTTTTTATTTTGTTGGCATAAAGGCCATAATCACAATGAATGGCTTGAATGATTCCACTATAACATCTTAGATTGAGTGATTATTTCTTGGTGATGATTTAATGTCATGATGGCAGTAGGGCCCATAATCATGACAAATAGTAAAATTGATTGTCGATTTGCATTCACGAAGGAAACGTACACAAAAGGTATTACGGATTTCTTTAAATCACAGGGCACTGAAGTAGGGCCTACTATCTAACACACATATATATAATATTTATAAGATATAGAATATATATTCTATATTCGATATGCTATATATACTATATAATATGCATAACGCATATAAGTATAATGTATGTAATATAATATGTATATATAATAAATATGTAGAATATATATAATAAATAAAACATGTATAATATATATTGCTTATATATGACGCCGTATGTATGGGTGTAGGCAACTGCTCAGTCCTAGCCTGTAGGATCTTAGTCGCACCACCCCTCGAGCCTCGATGATAATATATATGCTGTATAGGACTTATGCGAGTATAATAAGCGGAATATCCCTCCTTTCCCTCATCACTCACCCAGTTCCATGGACTGATGGAGTCTGTCCTAGTCATCTACTATTATATGTAATATAATGCCTTATGCAACACATAATATATCATTACCACTGATTACTGTCTCGAGCAGGAAGAACATGGAAGCAGAGGTGGGAATAGCTTAACTTTATTACCATGGCAATCTGGTCAAAGCGTACCAGCAGGTTATCATCTTTAGTTGTGGTCGCAGCCAAAAGGGAAGGCTAATGTGAGCATTGTCTTGAATGAGCGATTTCGCTCATTCGGTGTCATTGCTGGACGTGGCGGCTCTAGGGTGAAGACCCACCCCCCTGCTACTGCCATGGTGGCGGGGGGGGGGGGGACAAAAGAGTGATAGGTTCTTGATGCGCGAAAAGGAAGAAAGCAAGGCGGGGGTGGGAAAGAGAGGCATTTATTGAGGCGCCTCTGGCAACAGAGGGGTTAGACATGGGTACATAGCAACAGTGGAAAACAAGGAAAGTAAGGACAGAGGCAAGTAAGGTTCCTGAGAGCAGAAACAAGGATAAATACAACAGGGGCTCATAAGGAGCAATGTCAGAGGTAAAAGAGTTCTGGTGAGGGGGGGGGGGGGCGGGAGAGAGCCCTCCACCCGCTGAAAGAGAAGAGAGGAGAGGAAGAGACAGTTGGGTGGGTGGGTGGAGGAAAAAGGGCAGAGCGTGGAGGACGGCTGGAAGGCGAATGACTGAGGGAGGCCGGCGGGCGGCCTTATAAGGGAGGGCAGGAGGGCGGTGACAGGTGAGGTGCGAAAGCAAGGCCGGGGGAGGGGGTAGGAAGAAAGCTGAGAGGCGGGCGTCGCGCGAGGTGAGAATGCTGCGCGACGACCGGGGAGGCGGGGGGAGGGTCTCTTCCTCTCCACGCATCAAGCGCAATGCTTCGCATTACAACCGATGCGCGAAAAGGAAGAAAGCAAGGCGGGGGTGGGAAAGAGAGGCGTTTATTGAGGCGCCTCTGGCAACAGAGGGGTTAGACATGGGTACATAGCAACAGTGGAAAACAAGGAAAGTAAGGACAGAGGCAAGTAAGGTTCCTGAGAGCAGAAACAAGGATAAATACAACAGGGGCTCATAAGGAGCAATGTCAGAGGTAAAAGAGTTCTGGTGAGGGGGGGGGGCCGAGGAGCCCTCCACCAAAAATGGAGGAGAGGGCTCGAGGCGCGCCCGAGGCGGGGGCGCGGGGCGCCCGAGGCGGGGGCCCGGAGTTGCAGGTCTGGGTGAGAAGAGGGTCCGGGGCCTACGTGGACGGGGAGCGGGCGGCCAAAAAAAGGGAGGCCCGCTCCTGAGGCCTGAGGGGAGGAGGTCCGGCGAGGGTCGAGCAGGGGGGCAGCGAACTCCTCAGGGCTGGGCGGGGTGGGAGTCGGGGTCGGGTCAGGCGGGTTGATGAAGGCGGTGTCGTGAGGGTCGGCGGCTGCGCTGTCTGGGGAGGGTCCCTCGTAAGGCTGGGCTGTGTCTGAGGCGTGAGGTGCGAGGTGATGATCCCCAGCTCTGTCTGGGCGGCGTTTCGATCGGTGGTCGCTGGGGGGTTGTCGGTGGTCGTGATGGTCGGCGGCGGTGTTGTCTGGGGAGGGTTCGTCCTGAGGACGGGCGGCGTCTGGGGAGGGTTCCCCATGAGGCTGGGCTGTGTCTGAGGCGTGAGGTGCGAGGTGATGATCCCCGGCTCTGTCTGGGCGGCGTTTCGATCGGTGATCTCTGGGGGGTTGTCGGTGGTCGTGATGGTCGGCGGCGGTGTTGTCTGGGGAGGGTTCGTCCTGAGGATGGGCGGCATCTGGGGCCTGCGGTGCGAGGTGATGGTCCCCGGCTCTGTCTGGGCGGCGTTTCGATCGGTGGTCGCTGGGGGGTTGTCGGTGGTGGTCAGGGGGTTGTCGGCAAGGGTGTGGGTGAGGTGCCGGGGATGGCCCCCCGGGCCGGCCGGGGGGGGGGGGGCCGGCGGATCAAAAATCCGCTCCCCCGGCGACGTGTGCCCGAGGTGCTGGGATGGGTGGTGTGCTGTACGCCGTCCGCCGCCTCGGGGCGGGTGGTGGTGCTTGAGGTGGCGGGGGAGGGTGTGCCCCCCCGGCGACGTGTGCCCGAGGTGCTGGGATGGGCGGCGTCCCCTCGCTTCTGGGCATGATGCTGGTGTTGGAGCGGTCCGAGGTGGTGAAACTGTCCCAGGTCCGAGATGACGGCCAACGGTCCGAAGTGAAGGCCAAAGTAGAGCGGTCCGAGGTGGAGAAACGGTTCGAGGTCCGAGGTGACGGCCAACGGTCCGAGGTGAAGGCCAAAGGAAAAGGCAGAGCGTGGAGGACGGCTGGAAGGCGAATGACTGAGGGAGGCCGGCGGGCGGCCTTATAAGGGAGGGCAGGAGGGCGGTGACAGGTGAGGTGCGAAAGCAAGGCCGGGGGAGGGGGTAGGAAGAAAGCTGAGAGGCGGGCGTCGCGCGAGGTGAGAATGCTGCGCGACGACCGGGGAGGTGGGGGGAGGGTCTCTTCCTCTCCACGCATCAAGCGCAATGCTTCGCATTACGACCAACCCCCCCGCCGCCGGGGGAATAGGTGGGAAAAAAGTTCAAAGTATATTTATTTCAGTATACTAATGTGTGATGACTTATCGGCTTAGTACCGATTGCTGGACCCGGGTCAAGCAATCTTTACCAACTTATTCAGGATAAAAATGACCTGAAAACAATGGATACTATGATGTTTTCATTTTGGTACAAGAACGGAACAGAGTAGTAGGGTGTGGCGGGCGGGCCCTAGCCCACGTCTATCCCAGGCTTATACCTCAGGAAAACAACAGTTATCCATCATCTATACCAAGGTAAGATTCGTATAACTATACTATTTTACCTCGGTAATAAGCCTCAGGCTAGCCTCAGGCTAGGGAGACCTTTACATAATTGATTTTTATCCTTAATTTCATCATCATTATAAACGATAAGTCATCACATATTAGTATATTGAAATAAATATACTTTAAACTTTTTTCCCACCTATTCTGTTAATCCGTGAGCAAGCGAGTGGCAAAACCGCTAGACGTTTCTAGTCGTTTGTTGTAATGTTTTGCAAACAATATAGTAGTCTTCCAGCCTGCATTTGCAAGGATTCTCTTGATGGAGATTCCTAGCAGTCGTGCTTTGGAGCCCATGGCTCCTCTTGTTGAATGGGAAGCGTAGAGTCCCGTATCCACGCCTGCTGCTTTTAGGACTCTAATGGTCCATCTTACAAGAGTGTCTCTTGAAATGGCTTTGTGTGGCTTGATAAAGCTCCCCAAAAGCTGTCTGGAATTCGTAATTGAACCAACGCAAGACAAGTACAGTATATAAGTGGCATTTATTCTTACTAGTTTGTTGTTACAGTTAAGTCATGAGATGTTTGATTGATTAAGAGTTCGAGGATTCCAGGCACGTAACCCTATGAAGGTCACTTCTAGTTGGGCTAGGTGGGACGGTAAATCCAAAGCAGAGAAACACGTCCTATCAATCGAAATGCTCTAGTCGAAGTGTCTAGAATGAAACTGCGTCATATCTTGTTATGGAGAATTACAGAAGGTGGCACCACAGTCGGCGAGCATTTATTATTAAGAAGGACATTATAGATGGCGCCAGTAGTCACGTCCACGTTGGTGTGTACTTTCTTGCAGGTTCAATTACCCATGTTGGAATCAACATTGACATTGAACCAACGCAAGACAAGTACAGTATATAAGTGGCATTTATTCTTTCTAGTTCGTTGTTACAGTTAAGTCTTGAGATGTTTGATTGATTAAGAGTTCGAGCATTCCAGGCACATAACCAAAAGTATAGCTTAAGTGCCTGGGAGCCGATGAGACTGGAGGTTGTATGTTGAAACAGCAGCAGAGGTCCAGTGACCAGTTATCTTATGTCCTGCCTCGATGACCCCTGCTAGGCAGACGCTTGTGCACAGTTCAACGCATGGTGTGTAGCGTTATAGCACCAGGTGCTGGGTGGCCCGCCACAGACAGGGCTAGTCTTATGATTGCAATTTATCCGTGAACATGTGACGGGTAGCCACATGACTCAAGAAGGCTGGCCGTCATGCCAAAGTGGTGTCCTGGACACGGAGTCACACCCACGCACCTGCTGGGCAGAAGGTGAAGAGATATTGCTGGAATGTGATGTCTCTAGGAGACAATGAGTTGAGTTGTGTCTTGGATGACGACACGGATATTGATTCCCAGGAGTGTTAGCCTCAGATCCTTACGCGACATGAGTGACCAGGAAAGGCCACCGGATGTCGGAAACAGATTGCTCTGCAGTACCTTATTGTCCACGTACAGCTACGAGGTGTCGCAATGGGGTGTAGCAGGCACTGGTGTGGTAGTGTGGATAACCTGGGAAGAGAGGGCAAACTTAAGGCAGTCGAATCCCAGGTTATAATGTGGGGTTGTGGGTGATGGTGGTTTAGTAGTGGGCCTATACACCTTGCAATGTAGTGGAGCCGCCTGAGCCTCGCGCGAGGTCTCGCAGTGATGCCATGATGCCTGTTTTGAGTTGAGACTCCTTGATGATATGGTGGAGTTACGCGATGGTATTGTCATTGCGAATGAGGCTACAGTGCGTGCTCAGCGGGAGACTGCACCTCAGATAGCGCGAGCATGGCACCAAGGGAGGGTAGGTCTCATAGAGTCCCCCATGTGAAGCACCCCCTGGGGTCAGAGCAATGGTTAGCAACTGATGAAGTTGATGGACAGTCAGCCGTGTAATGCCAGGGAACCAAAACCAAAGAGTCCAAGGTGGTTTATGAGGTAATGAACCAGTGTTGTAGAGACCTTTGTTGAAGTAATGTTAAAGTGAGAGACTAGCATGATGTCCTGTCAAGAATATCACTCGTCGAGGTGTAAGGATAGGCCTGTCAGCTATACGTACTTGTAGGGGTGATATTACTTGTGGCTATGGCCACTTGTCCATTTGGTGACTGAGTAGGACCAGCCAAAGCACAAGCTCTTTGATGTGTGGGCCTTATATGGCAGTGTCAGTAATGAGCATAGCTTCCCATGTTGGGGTCTATCTATGACCACTTAGCCTGGGTGCACCTTAAGTTGTTAGAGTAGCACCATGGTGATTAGGCTTTGGGGCCTATTTAGCTTTATGAGGTAAGAACCAAGATTGTTGTAAAGACCTTTGTTGAAGTGATGGTATAAACTCCTTGATGACATGTTGGAGTTACGCGATGCTATTATCATTGAATGAGGCTACAGTACGTGCTCAGCGGGAGACTGCACTCAGATGGCGAGCATGGCAGAAGAGAGAGTAAGCCTTATGGAGTCCCCATGTGAAGCACACCCTGGGTCAGAGCAATGGTCAGCGACCGATGCAGTTTTTGGACAGTCACCCGTGTAATACAGGCAACCAACCAGAGATTCGAGGGTGGTTTAGGAGGTAATGAACCACAAATGTTGTAGAGACCTTGTTGAAGCGATGATATAAGTTTTGAGAACGAATATGTTAGGGAGTGGTTGATGATCATGCCCTGTTCTCAAGAATAGATCAAGATGTCTATATGGTTGTAAAGGAGATATGAGCCTATGTCGAAGCATCATAACGCACCCCTGGAGGGTGACATTTTACTTGCGGCTATGGCTACTTGTCATCTGGTGACTAAGTAGGACCAACCCAAGCACGAGCTCTTTGGTGTGCGGCCTTAATATGAGTGCACCTGTGGTTGTTAGCGGAGCGCCATGGTGATAAGGCTTTGTGGCCTATTTAGCTATGTGAACATCATCCGTATGGATGTAATGACAACGTGTCACTTTTGTTGTCAAGACTATAGCAGCGTCAGATAGATCGTAGCTATATTTAACTTGTTTTGTGTTACTTGGAGGAGCGCCCTTGGTGGTACAGGACATCCTCGTGGCCTACTTCTGTCAATAGGTCAGCAGTCAGGATATTAGGAACGCATAAGATGATCGTCAACTTATTATATTCGTGAGTTTTTGAACCAGCCTATGTCAAAGCATCATCACGTACCCTTGTAGGGTGATATCCCTATGTGCGGGCCTTGACAGTGCTGTTAAGCCAGGGCATAACGTGCTGAGTTGAGGGTATGGCAGAGAGAATAATGAGCGTAGCCAGGGTGCGATAGATGTAAAACCTGTCTGGCGAATGAGCCTATGTCGAAGCATCATAACCTAGCCCTGTAGTATGATATTTACTTGTAGCTATGGCTGGTTGTTGTTTGATGACTGAGCAGAAAAAAACCCAAGCACAAGCTCTTTGATGTGCGGGCCTTATATGGCAGTGTCACTGATGATCATAGCCGCCACCCGTCTGTTTAGTGATGGTAGGACAACCCGAGCACGAGCTGTCTGTATGGATGTAATGTCGATACAAGCCTATCTGTCGAAACGTCATAACTTACCCCTGTATGACTGAGTATGACCAGCCCAAGCACGAGCCCTTTTAATGTAGGGGCCTTAACAGTTTATTAAGACATGGCACAAGGTGCTGGGTTGAGGGTATGGCAGTGTCAGTAATGAGCGTAGCCATGGAGGTAATAGACATAAAAACCCGTCTAAGGGAATGGTGAGAATTTACCCTTGTATGAGTAATATGTTTGTGGCCACGGCAACTTGTGTATGATGATAGTAGGGCCAGAAGGCGTCAATTAGATACCTATATATTGCATATATGAAACATCGTCCGTATCGGCGCAATGGCGATGTGAACTGTCTGGCGGATGATCATAACATACCCTTGTATTAGTAGCACATCTTTTAAACGAGCGCCACGATGGTCCAGAACGTCCTTGTGGCATACTTAGGACTGCTCTGGTGGTTAGTGTATATATATATATATATATAATCACAGGAACGGCAGCCAGTTGTAGACGGCGAACGGTATGATGTCAGGGCATCTGACTCTTGGTGTGGGATCTTGAGCATGCTGTCATGGCCGCCTCCACGTGGCATGACGTCACAACTCATTTCCGCGGCATGGTAGAACCTAGATACAAGATTCACCCCGTACTGCTGCAGTAGGGGTGCAAACCAACCCTATGTAAAAGGTGGCGAAAATGCGGGTCAAAGAATTGAGAGCCTAATTTCACAATCTAAGAAGCAACATTTATTCTTTACATATGTATTATTAAGAGCCCGCTACCTTTGAGTTGAAAAATATAATATAATATCTAGTTTAATAAGATTTAAAAGTGAAATCGACGGCGTTCTACGGCCGCCATCTTGTCTTTTTGCATTCTCTCCCATTTCACCAACTCTGTGCCTATATGGGTAGCCATTTGATACTGGAGCCACATACTGGAGCCTCACTTCCATACTAACGCTATTTTCGCCCGTATTTATATAAGGCTGATCTTCACCCGTGTACTACAAGTACCGGGTGAATCTTTTATCTAGGTAGAACCCGACCACGACACTCGGCGTTATTGAATCTGATGAACCAAGCATGATTGATATCGTCCATCCGTTTTTTGCAAGTAGCCAGGCCACGGTTAATCCGACGTCCGTAGCTCAGTTTTTGTGTCCGTGCGTTGATTTGTTGTCGTATATCCAGGGCTCGCGCCAGTCCTTTGTTCAACCAACATGAGCAGTTATGTCTTATATCCTTACGTTGATGTGGTTGTCGTCACTCCGTAGCTCGCGCCGATACTATGTTTGACCAACACGAGCAGTATTTTGTCGAAGAATCATCGGGTACAGCCACTGACCAGGTGTTGTAGCCACAAGAACGGCAGCCGATTATAGACGGCGTACGGTACGATTTCGGGGCATCTTACCATCTTGTTAGTGAGGCCTCGAGCATGCTGTCATGGCCGCCTCCACGTGGCGTGATGTCACGAGTCCTTTTCCACGGTGTAGTAGACCTCAAGCTTCGAATCTCGGCATTTTCCTGGGCCAGATCGCCCCGAGGAATGACCCCGCCATCGACATCGTCCATCCGTTTCTGCAATGTAGGCTAGCCAGGCGACGGTTAATCGGACGTCCGTAGCTCAGTTTTCTGTGTCCGTGCATTAATGTATTTGTCGTCTCTACAGGGCTCACGCCGATCCTTTATTTGACCAACACGAGCAGTTTTATTTGTCGTAGATTATCAGGATAGCCACTGACTTCGTCCTACCTTTATGCTTTCTTCTTAGGAACTACAGCTTGTCGATCCGTAGTCTTTTTCTCGATCCTTGAATCGTATGATCTTGTCGACCGGCATCTTGTTGACTTTAAATCCAAAGCAGAGAAACACGTCCTATCGATCGAAATGCTCTGGTCGAAGTGTCTAGAATGAAACTGCGTCATATCTCATTATGGAGAATTACAGAAGATGGTGCCACAGTTGGCGAGCATTTATTATTAAGAAGGACATTATAGATGGCACCAGTAGTCGCGTCCAGGTTGGTGTGTACTTTCTTGCGGGTTCAATTACCCATGTTGAAATCAACATTGAAAATGTAATGCTGCATGTCGCATGTTTCGCCATTTTCTCAGTTGTCACTGCTGCCGACCAAGTGTCACTACTACGATCTAATTCTGTTATCTAGAACCATGAATATTCACTGGGAGGTTGAAATAATGTTATTTAGAAGCATAACTTACTCAATAAGTGAAATTCTGGTCAAATTAAACCCAAAATCTGAGTGAAAGTACAGAGACAATGACAATAACCTTGCCGATGCGGCCACGCCCTTAATAATAATATCGCTTGGATTTTGGGTTTAATTTGACTGAATTTGAGTAAGTTAAGCTCCTAAGTAAAATGTTGTCAACCCCCGAGTGAATATTCATGGTTCTAAATAACAGAATTATATCATAGCAGTGAATAGATTTGACATTGTGCTTTTTGTTTTATTTACATTCGTAATAACGGTGCCGAGGCAGCGGCGGCCTTAATACCGCTTGGATTTAGGGTTTAATTTAAGCCTAATTTCATTTATTGAGTAAGTTATGCTCTTAAATAACATTATTTCAACCCCCAAGTGAATATTCATGGTTCTAAATAACACAATTATATCGAGAAATGGCTCATGAAAGCTTCCCATTGGGAAATATTGCGCCTAGAGCGGGACTCAAACCCACATCTCTTTGCATTCCGGGCCAGTGTGCTAACCATAACACCACCTAGGCTCCCTAATATCAACACACTACCCACGCCTACATGTCTATGTGGCTCCTTGCCTGAGAGGTCAGCGCAGACTACTACACTCATCCCCCTGGAATTGTAAGTCTTTTAATGGTTACAATTACATACATACAGGCAATGTACTTACACAGGGTAGGTTCAACAACCATACAGGGTGTAGCTTGTACAGGATCATGGTCATGGCAACCAGTGTCATGGGGTGATGAAAATGGGAAATATTGCGCCTAGAGTGGGACTCGAACCCACATCTGTTTGCATTCCGGGCCAGTGTGCTAACCATTACACCACCTAGGCTCCCTGATATCAACACCTTCCCCACGGCTACCTATGTGGCTCCTTACCTGAGAGGTCAGTGCATACTACTACATCTTCATAAAATATATATTAAATATAATGTATGCAATACAGACAGTTAAAAATTCACTGACTTAGTTAGAGATATTAAGATGATATGCTTAATTAATGCTAAATTGATTACTCCAAGCCACTAGACATTAAATATGTAGGCAATTGGGTAGGGGCGGGGGAGTGAATTGGGAAGCTGAAGCCTTACAACCAATACTTACATTAAGATACTTGAGCGCAACCTTCTGCCCTTTGTACAAGCCTTTTGTAACTTTGCCGTATGCACCAAGACCAAGATCAGAAGTCTTTTGGATGTCCATTGGGGAGAGCCAGAGATACTTGAAATTTTCCACAACTGGTATTCCCTGTTCGGCGCCCTTGAGACCCCAGTGAGGGAGTGGAGCAACTGAAAGTGCAAGGTACCAGGTTATCAACGCCATCAAGGAGTTGGTGGCTAGGGCCAAATACGGGTGAACCCTAACATCAGAAAACAACTAACATAGTAATAAGAATAGAACAAAAACCCAATGCCAAGAGGGCCCAAAAAAAACTAACATAGGCTACTAAAAGTACCAACAGATCTATCTGCTACTGAAATGCAGACAATCAAATAACTTATCAGCAGCTACTGCTTGGTAAGACAACACCAACACTACAGCTGGCCAGCATTGAAAACAAGCCTGGTTACCCGGGCTTACATGCTATGGACAGTATAAATACAGCCTCAATAAAAAAAAAATTAAATACAAATTTAAAAAAATCATTTTGTGGGGTTTGCATTCTTTGTCTAAACTGGGGGAAATTTTCAAGCACAGACAATAGACCCCACCAGTTAAGCTAGTGACATCTAGCGGCAGAATTTGGAACCACTCTAGTCGGGTACATTCTCCGTCTGCCTATGACTTCACATGCTACATATCTCCGTAAAGAATGCTTGGAAAAATAATAAAATGCCTGATTATATTCCGATATTCATATCGCAACAGGATTCAAGGTCTTATCCTTGTAATTTCTTTTTCTTTAAGACAACTAATTTGCATTTTTCTTCTGGAATTTCACCACCGCTCTCTTCCATGTATTACACCCCTCCAGTTAAACTGCACCACTCTAGTCGGGTACTTTCCAGCTTAACTGGTGGGAACTATTGGCCTTCCGCATTCCACTGCTCCTTACAACAGCTGAGAAATGTTGTGTGCCTGGTTACTCCTGCAACCCCATGACAGGGTTCCAAAATAACTTTATGAAAGAAAGTGTTAGGAAACTGGGTTATGGACATAACCATATGAATTTGCAATCGAATATACTAATTACATTGTTCAAATACTTATCCACCATAGCTCGCTAGTTTTGGAGTGATGAATTTATGAAATTGTAGAGATAAATAGAATATAAAAGCCGAATCGACAGCATTTAGTGGCCGCCATTTTGGGCTTTCTAAGTTGCATTCTCTCCCCTTTCATGAACTATACTCCAATATCATTAAACACTGAAAGCTGGAACCAGAAGATGCACCTGTTGTTTACATTCATGCCAAAGTTGGTTGTTGCTCAGATTTAGACATGGTTGTCAGTTACCCCTACTGTGGTGGGGGTGAATACTTTATCTACCTGGCGCTCAACTTATTCAGCCACCCCCGATAGGACACCACTGAATATACATCCATAATATCCTTTACACAACCAACACAACACCAACATGGTTCTCAAACCTCTGGGTGGATAAGACCAACCCTCTATTTCAAACAAAATTCAGTGGCAGCAGGCGTCTCACTGCTGTGCAGGGCCAGCTTATGAACCCATACACAACACCCACTGGTCCTACTTGCATGCACCCACAAGTGCTAACCATACAGCTCAAGCTATTTGTTTTAGAACTTTGCACAGGCCTTCATACTGATAACCTACTTCAGTTCCATTACTATAATATTTATTTGAAACTCTATTTTAAATTTCACCTAAAAGGTCAGTGACTGACTCTAGGTAGGGGATACATCAATGTAAATAGGTCACTAACTCACCCTAGATAGGGGATTCCTCTATTTAAATAGGTCACCAACTGACTGAAGGTAAATAGGTCATTGATTGATCCCAGATAGGAGATTTATCTATGTATATGGGTCATTGACCAACCCTAGATAAGTGTTACATGATTGTAGAGAGGTCAGTAATGAACAATAGATAGGGGATAGATCCACGTAAATAGGTCATTGTCTGGCTATCGATCGGGACTACATCCCCATAAATAGGTCATTAACTGACTGTAGATAGGGGCCACATCCATGTAGATAGGTAATTGACTGACTGTAGATAGGAGCCACATCCATGTAGATAGGTAATTGACAGATTCTAGATAAGCGATACATCAAAGTAAATAGGTGATTGGCTGCCTCTAGAATTAGGATTCATCCACATAAATAGGTCATTGACTCTATATAAGGAATACATGATTGTATATAGATCATTGACTGACAATAAATAGGGGGTGGATCCACTTAAATAGGTCATTGACTGACTCTATATAAGGAATACATGACTGTATTTTGATAATTTACTGACAATATATTTGGGATGAATCCACGTAAATAGGTCATCGACTAACTCTAGATAAGGAATACATGATTGTATATAGATCACTGACTGACATTAGATGGGGGGACAGAACCACGTAAATAGGTCATTGACTGACCCTACATAGGAATACATGATTGTATATATATCATTGAGTGACAACGAATAGTGGAGAAATCCACATTAAATAGGTCGTGTCGACTGACTAGGTAGGAGATACGTATATGTAAATAGGTCAGTGACTAACTCTAAACAGGGGATATATCCATGTAAATAGGTCATTGATTGACTCTAGGTAAGGGATACATCCTTGTAAATAGGTCATTGACTAACTCTAAATAGAGGATACATCCATCTAAATAGGTCATTGACTAAAACTAAATAGTGGATATATCCATGTAAATAGGTCATTAATTGACTCTAAGTAAGGGATACATCCATGTAAATAGGTCATTGCCTAACTCTAAATAGAGGATACATCCATGTAAATAGGTCATTGTCTAACTCTAGATAATGAATACATGAGTGTATATAGATCACTGAGTTACATTAGATGGGGGACAGATCCACATAAATAGGTCATTGACTGACTCTAGATAAGGAATACATGATTGTATATTGATAATTGACTGACTCTAAATAGGGGGCAAATCCACATAACTAGGTCGGCAACTGACTACATAGGAGATATGTCCATGTAAATAGGTCATTGACTAACTCTAAATAGGGGATACATCCATGTAAATAGGTCATTGACTGGCTCTAGGTAGGGGATACATCCATGTAAATAGGTCATTGACTAACTCTAAATAGGGGATACGTCCATGTAAATAGGTCAATGTCTAACTCTAAATAGGGCATACTTCCATGTAAATCGGACATTGACTGATTGTAAATAGGACATACATCCGTGTAAATAGGTCACTGACTAACTCTAAATAAGTGATACAACCATGTAAATAGGTCATTGACTAACTAGATAAAGGAGGTATCATTGTACATATGTCACTGATTGACTCTAGATGGGAGATACGTCCATGTGAATAGGTCATTGACTAACTGTAGATAAGGGAGGCATCATTGTACACAGGTCACTGACTGACTCTATGTAAGCGATACGTCCATGTAAATAGGTCATTGACTAACTGTAGATAAGGGAGGGATCATTCTACATAGGTCAATTACTGACTTTAGGTAAGGGATACAACCATGTAAATAGGTCATTGACTAACTGTAGATAAGGGAGGCATTATTGCACACATGTCACTGACTGACTTTAGGTAGGGGATACAACCATGTAAATAGGTCATTGACTAAATGTAGATAAGGGAGGCATTATTGCACACAGGTCACTGACTGACTCTAGGTAGGGGATACGTCCATGTAAATACATCATTCACTGACTCCTCTGGGTAGAAGTTATCTGCATGTAACTAGGTTATTCATTGACTCCAGATACTATCGTAAACACTTAAAACCGGCTATTGCTAAAATACAACAACTGAGCAAATCAACAATAATTCTCCCAAAGGTTCAACTATTAACTGGGTATATATAAAGAAACACTTAAATACTAGCAGGAGTAACGGTTAAAAATACGTGAGAATTATTTGAATCAGACGAGAGAAACAATGGATCCAAAGTGCCACTTTCCCTTTCATAAGAAAAGGTGGTGAGTCACAGGCCTGGATAAGTATGGTGTTGTATGGAATACCTGGCTATGTATGTATGAATCTATGTATGTGTATGTGTTAGTTAGTTAGTGGTGATTGCTTAACACCGTGTCGGCGGCAAACATTATCACGGCGAGAATTTTTCAGATCTTATTGTCATATTATTATCAGGTCGTCACTTTTACAGAGAATGTAAAGGCACATAATCAACCATGTGTCAAGAGATACTATTGAAGTCAAAGGCTCACAATTGTAATGAAAATAAATTTCAAGCCGGGTAAAATACTAGATAAATTGGTGAAATTGTTTTAATGAACTATACAAGGTGGTATATTCCTGCCGCCCTCAAGAAAGATAGGATCACTTCTTCTTTTACATTAGTCGAAAGATCATGCATGGTGTTTGCATTGTAAAATTGTTGGCGCAAGGCCATAAAATCTACACAGTTTAATAAAAATGTGTCTCAGCATATGTATGTATGTATGTATGTATGTATGTAGGCCTATGTATGTATGTGTCTATGTGTGTATGCAGGTATGCATGGTAAAATATGTATGCATGTTGTATGTATATATGTGTATATGAGTATATGTGAGTGAGTGACTTGTGGGGTTATCGCCATGTCGGCACCTATGGCCAGATTCACGGCGAGATGTTGTTTATTATTTGTTCACTTTTATTTTATTTTTCTATTTTTTAATCTGGACTATATCACTCAACAGAGAGGGATACAACAATAAGCTAACAATATTTAATGTTTTAATACTTTTAAATTATTTGTTTATGCAAGAGTAAAAGCTTGTATAAGTGCAAAACCTATGTGTATATGTGATGTGTAACCCATTACACAAGTATTAATGCTAGGAGAGCATCAGCACACTGATGGAGTGCCCCCCTCCCCCTGCCTCAGCTCTCGGGGAGTTGTATATGGATGTCCACCCCCCTCGCACCACACACACTGGAGGAATTTTGTTTATGCCAGTGATTAAACTCACACCCAACTCATTCTCTTCCTTGTGTTATTTGTGCACTGCTAATTTATATGTATATATGCATATATGTATGCGTATATATATATACGTATATCCATATATATGTACATAAGTATGTATGCGCTTCTGTATGTATCTATTTATGTATGTATGTATGTATGTATGTATGTATGTATGTATGTATGTATGTATGTATGCATGTATGTATGATCTTATGTGTGTACACATAAATATATGGCTCCAGCACCAGAAATATGATTTGTGATATTAATATATGTTCTTACATATGATAACAAGCAACCTATATGTACTATATAATTTATTATGTGGATATAAATAATGGCAGCCCCTTAAATGTTTCCCACTAACCATCTTCTTCCATGTTATTTGCTGTAGAGCGGGGTATTCTCTACTCCCCCCCGCCTCCTATACCGTGAGCCAACTGTCACTCTGCTCACTTTTAAACTTGTCTATATATTGTTGTGATTGTTGTGGAAACCACTGGTGTGCAGAATGTCTCGAGATGTCAAATGAGCAGTACTCAGCAGCACAACGAGATGACCTCTTCTGGTTTTGCTTCCCATGCACTAAAAAAGTACTCACCCTTATTCGAACTGAAAGTGTGATTGAACAACACTGCAAGGAAATAGTCACAGATGTCAACGAAAAAATTGCTCAAATGGGAGCTAAATTTGATGATAAATTTAAGAAATACTCAGAAGATCTCAAAAAGTCCTTAGAAATTATAACAAAGGTTCCTGAGCAAGTCAATAAAAACTGCAAGACCTTCGCAGATGCATTGAAAAGTGATGCAAATAAAACCGCAACAAATGCCACACCAAATCTCAAAGCCATTATGAAGGAAACACTAAATGAAACAAAAAAGGAAGAAAAAGCACTTGAAGACAGAAAGAAAAACATTATCATTTTCAATGCAGCCGAGCAAACAGGTGAATCCCGAGAAGAGAGAAAAGCAAATGACGTCAATATGTTCAACAGCATTTTCAAGACTGTGTGTGACCAAGAGTGTGAAAACGAAGTCATCCAAGCACGTCGCCTGGGCAGGATCCATGGACGATGGCTCTGCTAGACCTCTGCTCGTCACTGCAAACTCTGAAAAAACAAAACGCCAAATGTTCAGTCAGCTTTTTAAACTACGAGGCATCGACCAGTACAAGAATATCAGCGTGGGCCATGATATGTCGCAAAAAGAAAGAAAACAAACAAAACTCCTAGTAGAGGAAGCCAAAAAGAAAACAGCAGACATGGCGTCGGACACTGAACTGGGTGAAGAGGCAAAAAACTAGGTATTCCATGTCAGAGGATCGCCATGGGAACTAAAAATTGTTAAAGTGAGACCACGCACCCAGGTTTAGATGTCAGCCGAAGTAACATCAACTGTAACATCAGAAGTATGCAAGAAACAACTAAACCTAAACCATGTATAACACAAAAGTATCATTGGGGCCACAATCGTAACTCAAACTCGAACAAAAACAGAATCCATATCAGCACATCTCATAAAATTATCAATGGCCTGAGATGTGTATACCAACACAGATTCAATTATGAACAAGCGAGCCGAACTGGAAGCAAATATTGCAATTTACAACCCAGATATCATTGCAATCAGTGAAGTCATACCAAAAAATCCAAAAGACCCAGTCCAGCTATGTGAGATGGCCATAAATGGATTTGATATTTTCAGCAATATCGATGAGGAGAGAAAGGGTGTGTGCATATATACTAAATGCAACCTTAATGCAGTCCCTCTAGATGTACTCCCATGTAACTCAACAGAAGCGATATGGTGCGAGATTAAGCTAGACGACAGGGACAGTCTGCTTGTTGGATGCATCTACAGGTCACCCAACAGCGACAACAGTGTCCATGAGGAAACTCGACAGTTGATCCAAAGGCCTCAGACCTAAACCACAGCCACCTCCTAATCATGGGAGACTTCAATTATCCAGAAATAAGTTGGCAACCTATGCGAACACCAAATAGCAAACAACATCCAGCAACACTCGTTGTCGAAAATCTTAGAGACTGTTTCCTTTTCCAGCACTTCACGGAACCAACACATAAGCGTGGTAACCAGTCTGCAAATATGTTAGATCTCATCATCACAAATGAGGAAGAAATGATTGGAAACCTCAAACATGTTGTGGCATGTATGGATGAGTGGACCCGCATTATTGATGACTTTGAAGATCTGGATGCTATTTGTCTAGATTTCCAAAACTGTTCCACACCAGCGACTGCTAAAAAAACTGCATGGCTATGGCATAAGAGGAGATGTCCTACACTAGATGAAGGATTTTCTGAGCCACAGAAGACAGCGAGTCATTGTACATGGCAAACCATCAGGATGGTGCTCGGTGAAAAGCGGAATACCTCAGGGCAGCGTGCTTGGACCAGTCTTATTTGTGATATATATTAATGACTTACCAGAGGTTGTACATTCTTATGGAGAAAGGTAGTGAGTGACTCACAGGACTTGCAGAAGTGGTGAAGTGATTGGCAGCTGAAGTTTACTGCTTCAAAATGCAAAGTGATGCATTTAGGGGACAAAAACAGCAAGCACATCTATGTAATGAACGATGGTGTGAATAATGTTCCGCTCTCCGAAACAATGATAGAAAAGGACTTGGGTGTCAAGGTGGACAACAAACTGACAATCAGCGACCACATCCAGGAAGCTGCCAACAGAGCTAATGGAATACTGGCCATCATTCGAAGATCGTACACATACCTAGACAAGGATGTTGTGCGCAGACTGTGCACATCCCTTGCATGTCCACTTTTGGAATATGGAAATGTTGTGTGGTCACCACTCTACATGAAGGATGCTGAGTCAATTGAGAGGATCCAAAGAAGGGCAACAAAGCTTGTACATGGATTCGATGAAATACCCTATGACCAAAGTATGCATCATTTGAAGATCCCAAGCATGTACTACAGACAGGCCCGGGGGGATATGATTGAAGTATTCAAATATCTCCATGGTATCTACAAGACAGGCAGCCCCCTTATCAGAGACTCCAACACTAGGACCAGAGGGCACTCCCTGAAGCTGAGGAAGCGGTACTCCAGACTGGACCTGCGACACAACTTTTTCGGCTTTAGGGTGGTTGACCTGTGGAATGACCTGCCGGAGAGTGTCGTAGCAGCAGAGTTGGTGAACTGTTTCATGTCCCGACTGGATGCATACTGGTCAAGCATTACATATATCTTGGAGCCAGTGACAGTTGCTACGATCCACCACATCTGAAGAACTGTCTCCATTTCTATTATTTAAGAGCAGCTAACAGGTCCAAGGCCTATTATAGCTGTATCCTATTGATTGATTGATATATCTAAACCTCTCTATATATTTATATCTATATATATCTATATCTATATATATCTAAACCTCTCTAAATCAACCGATCAAGGGACTGACTTTACGTGGTCCATTTAGGTAGGTGGTCGGTTTAGGGAGTTAGAATATCCTTACAATGGTATTGCTGGCACCCAAATAAAGAGATCGATATATGGGAGTGGTCGATCTTTGGAGGGGTCGGTGTAGAGGTTTTATATATATCAGGATTTCAGGTACAAAACCCTGCAAACAACCAATAAAAAAAATCAGGTAAACATTGGAGTCAAACCTTCAAAATGTTCACTTCTTTTATATTCCTATATTTGTGTTCATTGCTTTATAACCATTTCTTAGCAATAAAAGTGGAATTAGTGAGAATTAAAATTAGCTTCACATAAAAATCTGTTATTTTAATTAATATGTGGATTGGCGTTAACGGGGATTTGCATATGAAAATCAGGACTGAATCAATGGGGTGTTGCATAATCATCCATTTACATAATCAATTGTAGGGAGTTTGAGAAAAAACTTGCCAAGGAATGTAAGAAAAACCCAAAGGCGTTCTTCAGATATGCAAACTCCAAGATGAAGACAAGATCCGGAATTGCACACCTTACCAGAGAAGATGGCAGTCTCACCGCTACAGATAAGGACAAAGCAGAAGTGTTAAATAAATTCTTCTCTTCAGTTTTTACGAGAGAAGACATAACCAATATGCCAAACATCCCAGATACTAAAACAGATGTGATCTTGGAAGATACAGATTTTACCATAGACGAGGTAGCTAATAAGTTATCCAGATTGAATCCAAATAAAGCTGCAGGCCCGGATGGAGCATCCCCGAGAATCTTGAAAGAACTACACACTATAATAGCTGAACCACTGTACAATATATATAGAAAATCAATCGACCAAGGGAAACTACCTAGAGACTGGAAGATCGGCTATGTGTCCCCGATCTTCAAGAAAGGCGACCGACATCAGGCTAAAAATTACCGACCCGTTAGTTTAACCTCGGTCATATGTAAAACACTGGAGTCTATAATACATGATAAGATCATGCACCATCTCGTCCAGAACCAACTATTGACAAAGTTCCAGCATGGTTTTGTCAAGGGGAGATCTTGTGTAACCCAGATACTGGCAGTTCTAGACAGATGGACAGAAGCACTGGACAATGACAGCAACGTAGATTCAGTGTACTTAGATTTTGCCAAAGCGTTTGCCAAAGCGTCATGAAGATGAAGAGCTTCGGTATTACTGGAAAACTATGGACCTGGATCGAGGATTTCCTTCATGCAAGAATACAGCACGTAGTTATCAATGGTGTGAAATCCCTGGCAGCATTAGTGTTGAGTGGTATTCTGCAAGGAAGTGTTCTGGGCCCCCTACTGTTCATATGTTTCATTAACGACATGCCCGAGGTCATCCATGCATTCATCCAGATGTTTGCGGATGATACAAAGCTGTATATGGAGGTTAACAGCCCTGAAGATCAACAGGTGCTACAAAAAGACCTAACTGCACTTGAAGACTGGGCCAACCTGTGGCAACTACGTTTCAATGCACAGAAGTGCAAGGTCATGCACCTGGGTAACAGAAATGAAAATCTCAGTTACTACATGCACCAAGATGGAGAAGAAGTCCAGCTCCAAGTGACAGAACTAGAGAAAGATCTTGGCATATACATGGACATCGGACTCACCTTCTCATATCACAGTGAACAAAAGGTGACCAAAGCGAACAAGCTTCTAGGCATGATACGCCGCTCGTACACGTATCTAGACAATGACACGGTGAAGACACTGTACACGTCACTGATCCGGCCGCACCTTGAGTATGGCAACACGGCTTGGACACCGAAGTTCAAGAAGGACATGTCAATGATCGAGAGTGTACAGAGACGTGCTACAAAGTTATCACCAACCATAAGAGAACTACCATACGAAGAACGTCTCAGGATTCTCAACCTACCCAGCTTATACTACCGAAGGGCCAGGGGAGACATAATAGAAGCATTCAAACACGTCACTGGAAGATATGCGGTTGATGCTAGATACCTGAAGCTGGCCAACTGTAAAACTAGAGGTCATCGATACAAGCTGAAGAAGGAAAGAGCAATAAAACCTGTCAGACAGCTATTCTTCAGTAACAGGATAGTAAATGCCTGGAACGCATTGCCTGAACATGTCATAGAAGCGCCTTCCGTCAACGCCTTCAAAGGCAGACTGGATAAGCATTGGAGGGGGCTGCAATATTGCACACATCCGGTACTCGATGCATTTAATCCTAGTAAATCAAATTTTGACATGCATCGACCTGATACAGGCTATAAGCCTAACAAAATCAGAAGCGGATGAGTATGAGTATGAGTAATTAATTCAAATAATCAATTGTAACTGATCAGATTATAACTTTTAAGTGTTATGAACTTTTGTATATTTTTGTCTGATTGGTGTTCACCATATCAGGTGGCGAGTGGGTGGGTGCGTGGGTGGTTAGGGACCCAGATAGCACACAGCCGTCGGGCCGACGTCGGCTATTGGTCGCACCGTCGCCATCGACTTTCCACCGTCGGGCCGCCGTCGGGCCGCCGGTGGTGTTCCGATGTTAGGGTTCAATCCCTTTCCACTTTTGATTCACCATCGGGCCATCGTCGGGCCGACGGTGGTGTTCCGACGTTGGGAATCAATCCCTTTCCACAATCGAGCCATGGTCGGGCCACCGTCGGGCCGCCGGTGGAGTTCCGACGTTAGGGTTCAATCCAAATTTCCACTTTTGAGCCGTCGGGCCACCGTCGGTCCGCCGGAGGTGTTCCGACGTTAGGGTTCAATCCCTTTGCACTTTTGAGTCACCGTCGGGCCACCGTCGGGCCGCCGGTGGTGTTCCGACGTTAGGGTTCAATCCCTTTCCACTTTTGATTCACCGTTGGGCCATCGTCGGCCCGACGGTGGTGGGCCGCCGCAGGTTTGCATTCATTTTCCACACTTGGTATACCGTCGGGCCATCGTCGGCCCGACGGTGGTGTTCCGACGTTAGGGTTCAATCCTTTTCCACTTTTGAGTCACCGTCGGGCCTCCGTCGGCCCGACGGTGGTGTTCCGACGTTAGGGTTCAATCCCTTTCCACTTTTGATTCACCGTCGGGCCATCGTCGGCCCGACGGTGGTGGGCCGCTGCAGGTTTGCATTCATTTTCCACACTTGGTATACCGTCGGGCCATCGTCGTCCCGACGGTGGTGGGCGGCGCATGCGCAGTTCTTTAAATTTGGATTTCGGCTCGAGTCGCCAGCGGAACACGTGCGATTGTTGATCAGTGTTCTTTTTCTACCAATAACTCCAGAATTACCAGGAATTTTAAGGAATTATTTAACAGGTATGTTTATTAATATGTTTAGATTATTTTGTAAAAGTTTTGTAATTTATTATGAAGTATTAATGGAATTATTCGTGTTAATACGATTTGAATAATCCGATACCGTTTGTTTACTTCGAATTGCCACCGGACCACGTGCGATCGTTGAGCAGTGTTCTTTTTCTACAAATAACTCCATGAATCGGAGGAATTTTAAGGAATTATTTAACAGGTTTGTTTATTAATATGCTTAGATTATTTTGTAAAAGTTTTGTAATTTATTACGACGTATTAATGGAATTATTCGTGTTAATACGATTTGAATTACCATGTACGGAAGGTTGACCAAGAACCGCCATCTTGGTTTTTTTCCGAGATTCGAAGACACTGTCACTATAGTGTCAATACGTACAGGCTATATTAAATTTATAAGGTTAGGGTTTTCGATTTCTATTAATTTTGAATAAAACTAATATTTTTGCCGCCGTTTGTCGCCGTTGGGACAACGGTGGCAGCCGCCGTCGCCCCGACGGCGGCAGCCGCCGTCGGGGCGACGGCGGCAGGTTGGACAAAACAACGTCGACCCGACGGCATTTGTCGCCGTCGGGCCGACGTTGGTTTGTCGCCGTCGGGGTGACGGCGGCAGCTGCCGTCGCCCCGACGGCGGGAGTTTGGACAAAACAACGTCGGCCCGACGGCGTTTTCCACCATCGGGCCGACGGAGCGGCCGCCGTCGGGCCGACGGCTGTGTGCTATCTGGGGAAGAGGTGCGGTGTGTTTGGCATCGTGATGAGCATGGATTGGTCAGTACAGGAGGAAATGTAATGGGGGGTAATGGTGGCCTGTGATTGGCTCAGACTGGTGTAGGGTCCGGAGGCAATGTGTTCCATGATTGGGTGAGAGTTTGATGTGTTTGAAGGGACGTGTGTGAGGAGCAGGGTGGATGACAGCATTGACACCTTCCGCTCCCGCCTGTGCCCCTCCCCTGGTGGGAGGTCGGGGGGGGGGGGGGGGGGAGAGGGTTCGGTTCTGCGTGCCACCAGCAATGACAGCTAATGAGTGTCATCGCGCTCATTTGACCCAATATATATTGTTTGCTTAACCGACAAAAGCTCAAAACCATCGGACTATGTAACTTTAATTAATACTGACACCAATTCCTAGATCATGTCTGGAATCTAGCAGCAAGTTCTAGTAAATATCATCAGTGTTAACCTCTGGTAGAAATCTCTAGTGTTAAGCTCTATGTAGTAGGACCCTTTAGTAGGAATCTCTGACTTGAATATCTAGTATCAATCTCTGGTGGGAACTTTTAGGGAAGGATTTCTAGTAGGAACCTCTAGTAGGAACCTCATGTAGCAACCTCTTGTAACAACCTCTTGTGGCAACCTCCCGTAGTAACCTCCCACAGGAAGCTCTACCAGGAAGCTCTAGTAGGAATATATAGCAGGAAGCTCCAGCAGGAACCTCTAGTAGGAATCTTGTAGGAATCTCTAGTGGGAATTCCTAGTTGGAACCTCAACCAGGAATCTCTAGTTGCAATCTCTAGTTAGAATCTCTATTTAGAATTTCTAATAGGAATCTCTATGTAAAAATATACGGATTTTTGGTTCTGAATTATATATTGGCAGAGAGCATTATTATTCTTGGGCGACGGAGTGGGGCAAGGTTATGTACTTTAAAAGCAATGGATGCCCCACTCACACTGTGACAGGATATAAGCTATGTGAACTATATATCATACATGATGCCTGAGATTAATGAAGAGATGTTCCTATATAGATTTTTTTCTAGGTCAGACTCCTAATCTGAGGGTCAGCGGTTCGATTCCCCGTGCCCCCAGCTCTGCCAATTTGGATTTCCACTGCTGTGTATAACTTACAGCGTCATCAAAGGCCGGTTGCTCTCATACCATGTCTATGTGGTGTGGGAGGTTAAAAATCCCTTGGGTCGGTAAAAGTGTAAGCTCGGGCTTTCTATCGACCAGCAGTGGAGTGGGGAAGACCAATTGTCTGTGACTGGGATTTCCCCTGCTTGGGACAACTAATGTAGCAAAAAAAAAAAAGAAAAAAAAAAAGAGACAAATAAGCGTTCACACTTCCTGTCTACCATTCGCTATATCGCTATATATAGGAGACAGTTCATGTTCAGTGAAATGTCCCTCTATGCACCCATAAAGAGTGCAATTGGAGAAAAAGGACATTTTTAATATATAAATATATTTGTAACTGTCTACAACTACCTGTTACCATAGTGCCGATGTGCAAGCACACCAGCCTAATCTGCATACAGTATGGACACCACCTGTAGCTGGTCTGAGTGACAGCCATCCATACTTCGCCCTCCCAGGCTGTTGGAGGTGTCTGATTGGCTGGCTGTGGGATGCCCAGTCACTTGCGCTCCCTTGACCCTCTGACCACACTAGCCTCACTTTGATATTAATTATTCAAGACACTGCTCCAGACACACTGGAGAGAACACTCTACTCCTGGCTCTTGAGTGAGACACACCTACTCTAGAGCAGGACCCGAGGCACTGTCTGATGCTACCAAATTTCATATATATATCCAAATTGAGCTGTGTGCAACAACCAGGGGACTCCGGTTCAATGGGCTGTAGGCACTGATTCATAGACATACTGAACAGGTAATGAGACTCTGTGTGGACAGAAGGTAGGGGGAGAGGGTGATAGGTCACTAGCAGGTTAACGGGAGTTCATGCCAATAAAGCACACCTTCTTCACTGTCAATCTGTATGACTTGTCTTCCCTTTCTTCCTCATGAGTTTGTTCAGGAGTTTAATTAAGGGAGGCATCAGGTGAAATGAATGGGGAGAGTTTATGGTATTATCTGGTGTTCATGACGGCCGAGAATACAGAAATACTATATCTAGTTGCAATCTCTCGTTGGAATCTCTAGTTAGCATCTGTAGTTGCAATCTCTAGTTAGAATCTCTATCTAGAATTTGTAATAGGAATCTCTAGTTGCAATATCTAGTTAGAATCTCTAGTTGCAAGCTCTAGTAGGACACTCTAGGAGGAGCATACACTGTGAACTAGGCACACAAATACACATGTATACGTAACAACTATAGGGAGAAGTTTGTCTCACAAAAGTAGGGAAGCACTAAATATCAGTATGATAATCGCCAACAGTGTAATACACAAATAACAATCATTCCTTTCGCAAAAATATTACAAAATCAACATTTTGCTGCAAACAAAAATAAATCATCTTTACATGTATCAATTTAAAGCTGCATAGTCCGATGACAACATCAAATTTCCCAAACCAAAACACTTACCTATGTTTGATCCTCCATATCGAACTTAGATACCGGTGTACCTATTAAACAGTTATATGTCTGTTATCACTACATAGAATACTGTGTCAGTTTAATCAAACCCATCATTGGTGAAGTCTGACTACGCAACATTTTGGTATGCATGCCCAAATTATAATCCATGTTTTCACTTCAAATATCACCAATGTTAACCGCTTAAAAGAACAACTTACTTCAAATTAAATACAGTGGATTATAATTATCAACCTAATTTATATAAACATTTAAATTAAAATATAGCAGAAATTGAAAACCATGGGTTTATGTGATTTTAAGCAAATAAGATCAATTGTCTGTTGGGATTTTACATCCTGGCAACATCTAAGGCCCAATCAGGACGGGTACTGACTTGTGACAGTGCGCACATATGGCAACTTCATAATGCTGCAGCACTAGGAAACCATGCCACTAGCGCCATGACACGATTTCACAGTCAGTCACACATTATCCTGATACTGAGCTAACCAGTCTTTGCCCTATCTTAGTAATGCCGAGCGCCAGGCTAGGTGGCCATAAGTATCAGTTTTTTAAGTCATTGTTTTTACTTGGCCGGGACACGGGAAGCCTGCGTTCTTACTGATTAGGATACCGCATCTGTAAGAAAGGGGTGGAAATGCACTCACCAGTCAGAACTTTGGGTTGGCCAGGGGTACAACCAGTAGTACCACAGGTAAAACAACCTGCTTGACTTGAGAGAGTCCTGTTGGAAGGTCGTGTGCGACGCAGTTGAGGTCGGTCATGGAATATTTCTGTAAATAGTCCAACAGCCCAATCAACTGTGGAGGAGAAAGCTGCTCTCTATTAGAAAGAAAAGAACAAAAAGAATACAGTGAGTCAATTGCCTTCGCTTTTTAACATTTACATAGTCTGATGGTTTTGGGTTTCTGTCATTTCCTGCGATAAATACATTAGATTAATTGCTATGATCTATTTTACTTTAGTTCGAAGTAACTTTTATTCTAAATGGCTACTTTTGGAGATATTTGAAGTGAAAACATGTCAAATTAATTTTGGCAAGTACGTCAAAACTGCGATAGGAAGATGAGTGAGCAAAATGATCGAACTAGAGTTACCATATTAGAACAGACAGAACAGCGATTAAATCATGTCACAAGACCAGCCTAGAGCAACAATGGACGTCAATATATTATATAAAAACCCCAATGGAAAAAGGCACTTAGACGCAAAGTGTATATGCCATCTAACTGATGTTAACAGTAACACAAGACTCCAACAGACAGCGGTGTCCATAGTGACAGAGAACCTTTGATTTGATATAAGGCGCATATGGTTAATTAGGAACTTCAGTATAGATTATAATAGGCCTACAAACAACCTACCCACAGTGTCATTGCAGCTCACACACTAGAGCGAGTAATCACTAACTTCACCAGAATAACACAACTGACCATTACAACTATTACTGACTAGGTGTTTACTTATTTATATAAGAGCTCATGACTAACCGATGCTTTACTTTCAGTGACTGAAAACCAATCTGTATGATAAGACTTTCTGGAAATCAAAAGAACGGTAAAATAAAACTATTGGGGATGCCAAAATATGGATGGCCAAAACTACCAACAGGCTTACAATTATACATTTGTAAGTGGGTCCTTCTCAGAAACTGTGTACCACTTATTTCAATTTGGTTTGGATGTTACCGGTACATTGTTTATAATTAAACCTTATTTTTGGGGATAGCAAGTCAAATGGGGTATGCAGACAAAAGTTCACAAGACGTAAGCTCACAAGACAAAAGCTCACAAGACAAAAGCTCACAAAACAAAAGCTCACAAAACAAAAGCCTTTGTCATGGAACCGTCAAATAGTTATTGTTGCCTCTGATTATTAAATTAAGTAAGTTATCAATACTTCATGTATTTAATATGTTCCACAAAATGTATCCAATATATGCTTTTATGATTTTGCACATATACATATATATATATATATATATATATATATATATAAAATATATATATATATATATATATATATATATATATATATATATATATATATATGAAGAGTTCAGGTGCGAAACCATGTAAACGCCAATCCAAAATCTTTTACTTAAATAAAAGATTTGTACTGGAAAATAATGTTAATTCTCACAGATTCTGCTTTTCATCTGATCACATGCTTATGGAGCAATGAACAAAAAAGAAGGAATATAACAAAATACAATTTTTGACCTAGAAAGATATTAGTTGCTGCTTCAGAAAATCTAAACTGAAGTATATAACTAAATGGAATTTTTGAAGGTTTGATTCCAATGCTTATCTCCATTTTTGGATTTGCATCTATATGGTTTTGCACCTGAACTCTTTCTTCATATATATACTAAGAGTTTTGATTAATAAATGTATAGACACCAACCATTTTTTAAAGCTGAAAATCTTACAAACACCTAGAAAGATATTAGTTCCTGCTTCAGAAAATCAAAACTGAAGTATATAACAAAATACAACTTTTGAAGGTTTGATTCCAATGTTTATCCCCATTTTTGGATTTGGGTTTATATGGTTTTGCGCCTGAACTCTTCATATATATAAACAGGAATTCAGATTTACTAAGAGTTTTGATTAATACATGTAGAGACACCACCCATTTTTTAAAGCTGAAAATCTTACAAAGACCTAAAGAGATATTAGTTGCTGTTTCAGAAAATCAAAACTGATGTAGCTAACAAACACTGTCACATTATCAATCTATCTGAGGCAAGCTCGGTGTGAAATGTTACAAAGATAAATTGCTCGAATCGCAATAGAACAGGACAGGGAGTGTTTGATCAAAAGGTGGATTGAATTTTACAGCCATGTGTGTACGTTTAAATTAAAAAAGAGAATATGTGTAAACAGGACAACAAAGACTTTGAAGAACAATAAATAAAAAGAAAATTGAGCCATGTGGGATAACTTCTTCGATGTTTGCATTTGGTTGAGATTCTTGTAGAATACCAAATTAAGGGGGGGGGGGATTAACAACTGAAGAGTTAATTAATTAGCAAGCATTATGAATAGGCAAATTATGCCTTCAACATTTCGTACATCTGCAATCAAGTTATCAAGGTAAATTACGACAGATCTAAAGTCGTAACGTAAAGAGATAGCTAGTCCTTTACCTGTCTTGACCTCATTCCACCCTCCATCGTGCTGTTTGGTGTTTGTCGGAAGAGAATTAAAAGGATCAACTTTATTGTATTTTTGTTTGTTGTTGTCTATTGCTTATTGTTCCTTGATCAGTCCTTCTCCTAGCAAAAGTGCCTATACAGCTGCCCGAGTAGCATATATTTATAATCCCCTTCTGCTTTCTTCCTCAGGTCACAGAATGTCATAGCAACCAGCTAACATGACGTCATATACTCTCGAGTACATCAAGATTGTTTTAATTAAAAATAATTAAAACACTATCCAATTTACATATATTCTAAAGCACATCAGGTAATACGGTTGCGATTTACTATGATAGTGCCGGGATGTAAAAATTTTTTAAAACTAGCTAGTCGGTAGGGAAGAAGAAAGGAAAACACATTCCAAATTTATTACAAGAGTATTTCGTCATCAGAACGAGGCTGATTACACGTCGGGTATAAACTATATCAGAGAGCGTGTATATAAACAGATGAGAGGGACAACTCCCGCGAAAAACGGTAACACCGGCTACAGTGGCGTTCCTGGCGGTTAGTGTTGAACAAGCCTTGAGTTTGCCAGTACGCTCAGTGCAAAACATTTGTTTTTATTCAAAATTAATAGAAATCCAGAACCCTAGATCACGGTTCCGACTGCGCATGCGCTGAAAACGGCGTTGGGAGCAAAGCAACAGCGTACGGCCATTGAGTTTGCCTATACGCGCAGTGAAAAGCGTCAGCTTTATTCAAAATTAATAGAAATCCAAAACCCTAACCTTATAAATTTAATATAATCTTTTTGATAAACATGTTTTCTGTATGTCTTCCAAGCGGTTTGTCTCTAGGTCGTGTGGTTTTATCAATATTTTACTTTTTCTGTATGGAGATTGCTCACTGCCATTGACAATGCATTGAGTACTCTGGCTATGGCTCTTAAGCCGTGTTCACACGGACAAAATGTGAGGCGAATCACACAAATCGAATCAGGTGAGTCGAATTAGCGGCCCGTTCAGACGGGCAGTAGTTGGGCCGGAAATCGAAATCTGCGCATGTGCAAGTCCAGACTAACCAGCGCCATTTTGGGTTCGACGACGCCGGCACCAGAGAGTGTGGGTTCAACCTAGATATGTAATGACTGAATCGTATTGGTTTGGAATGGTCAAAACTTCTGCTGGGCAGTGAAACCCTAAAAATAAATGATGAAAAAAATATATGTGCACGTCTAGCGGTTTCATAGACCAAATTATAGTATATAGTTCGACATGCTTAGTCCGCATCACGTAAGTCGGTTGCGTTCACACGGGCAAAATTATCCGCATCACAGAAATCGCCTCGATAGGTGGTTTACAGGATCCGCATCACGTGAATCGAATCAGCCCTAATCCGCCTCAGACGTGCGTTCACACGAGAAATGTGATGCGAACTATACAAGTCGCTTTCTACGAATCGATTTACATCGCCCGTGTGAACACGGCTTAACACTAGTATGAGTGCCTAGATCTTTCTAAATCGAAATGCACATGGCATAAGATGTGCTGATTATATTGATGTAAATGCAATGCTGGATAAAAGATTAATATCTTAATTTATTATATATATTTTTTTAGTTAGTATTCTATGTTTCAAACAAGAGCTGAGATGAGCTGAAACTAGCACATTTCATAGCTGCACCCATTGTATTAGCATGTGCCATGTGCTTTTGGGGGGGTTGTTTTGCTCTGACCCATCCCACAATGCACTGCGCCGCTGGAACCGTGATGTAGTCTATTGGAAATTGCCATAAGACACTGCTATGTGCCGATGTGTATGAACTACTCCAGAAATTAAAGGAGTAAAATTTGAAGATGTTCACTTTTGAAACTATCATATTCATTTTTGCATACTTTTTCCCTATTTATTGATAAATTGTCATGAAGATTGAGTGATGATCAGATGCATTTCAGTAGGCAATGTCAACAAAGTCGGTCACCTTGGCTGCTAATCTTTTCTTAAATTCAAAATTGCATAACTTTATTAATATATATATATTTTAAAAATATATTTTGACCCTTTTAAAGCTTTTATTAATTTGTAATTACTAATACTAGTTGTTTAACTGTGTTGCACACATAACTACGCTGACAGAGCTGGATTACATGATACCACCATACCTATGCAGACTTGAAGTTGAGTCACCTTGTAGTTAACAAATTGGAAAATCACCATCCAAGGGTCAACCAATCGTCGTGAAATTAGCAAATAGATAGAAAACAGGTATGCAAAGATGAATATTGTAGTTTCAAAAATGAATACCCTTAAATTTGAGTGATTTCGAGAGGTATTGGTCGACGACAAATTATTCAGATTACTTTTCATACAGCGGCGCCTCGGGGCCGCGTAATTGGCCTCGGTCTGGTTTCAACATGGAAGCGGCGTGAATTCTCCATAAGCATATTCAGCGCTTTACGGAGCGACCCAACCAGCCACGGTGCGACCCAACCCAACCATGGGAATCTAATGCTAAACTGGCGGACCTGGTACGGCACATATGAACTATACGCGGGCGCAACGGCAATAACGTCAAAAAGTGAAAAGGTGCAATGCTGTGCCTTCCTGCACGTCGCAGGTCCAGAAGCGCAGAAATTATTTCACACGCTGAACATCGAATCGGGAGAAAGAGATAAAATCAATCCACTAACAGAGGCATTCCGAAGATATTGTCAAGGCAAGTCCAATATAACTATAGTTCGGTATCACTTCAACAGCTATAATCAAGGAATAGAAGGAATAGATGCGTACATCCGAGAACTACGCCACCGAGTGGTATTATGTGATTACGGCGTAACGGAGAAATCAATGCTATGTGACAGAATTGTGTGTGGGGTGAGAAATGACAAACTAAGGGACAAGTTGCTACAAACCTCAAATCTAAATATACAACAATGCATAGAAATATGTCGGCTAAGTGAATATGATTCTTCTCAAATAACAAACAATGCTAGCAATACGACCGACACAGAAGTACACGCTATGAGTAGACGCGACAACCGACGTCCACGTCCAACAACAACAACAACACGTACACTAACGTCGATGCCATCATGGAACAGGCGATGCGGACAGTCAAGAAATGCCCCCTCACAAGGTACTTGTGCCCGATGTGGATACAACCATCCATGAGACAATTGTCCTGCACGAGGGAAACAATGCATAACATGTGGGCGCATAGGACATTTTGCAAAAGTATGTAGAAGCACACAACAAACAACGACGCCGATAAATGCGTTGAGCATGGACCGAAACACACACGAGGAGTGGCAACCAGAAGAGGCAAACGAGGAAAGTTACGAGGATCTATACGTAGGAGCCATGACAGAAGATAACGGTAAACATTCGAATCTATGGTTCCAAACGAGGACGTCAAATTTAAATTAGACACTGGCTCCGAAGCGAACCTTTTGCCAGAGCAAATCTACATGAAGCTACCCAACATGAAGATACGGAGTCCAACATGCCAGCTGGTGACATACTCAGGGGAGCGCATTCAGCCACGGGGAGAAGTGAACATCAACATACAAGGGAAGCTCCTTCGTTTTCAAGTGATAAACAATGGATGCGCAATTCTGGGCAAAGATGCCTGTGTCGAACTCAAACTGATAAACCGTATCCAAGCAATGAACGTTGAGGGACACACGCAAACATCAGAGGAGCAAGCGAAACAGCTGGTAAATAAATATGCTAATGTTTTTAAAGGTCTAGGTTGTATAAAAGTAAATGCGACCATACACATTGATGATAGTATCCCACCAGTAATTGACCCCCCAGGCGGGTTCCACACGCCATTACTGATGCCGTGCGGAATGAGCTGGACCGAATGTTAACAAATGGTGTCATAGTCGAACAAACAGAGCCTACACCTTGGGTCAATTCCATCACAATCGTAAAAAAGCATAACAAAATAAGAATTTGTCTTGACCCCACTAAATTGAACAAGGCAATCTTAAGAGGACCCTACCCCACCAGAACAGTAGAACAAGTTGTGGCTAGAACCAATGGGGCCAAATACTTTTCCGTGTTAGACGCACACAGTGGATAGTGGCAGGTGGAGTTAGACCAACCCAGCTCTTTGTTGTGCACATTTAATACGCCTTGGGGGCGCTACAGATACACCCGGCTACCCTTTGGGATAAAAACGGCCGGGGATATTTTTATCCAGGAGATGGATAAGATCCTTAGCGACCTCCAAGGTGTAGCTGTAGTAGCAGATGATATCCTTGTATTTGGGGCCACATTGGACGAGCACAGCAAAAGACTAGAAACTGTGTTAAAAAGGGCACAAGAGGTCGGGCTACAATTAAACCCTGACAAATCCAGCATCTGCAAAAAGCAAGTGCAATACGTAGGTCATCTGTTGACATCTGAAGGCCTTAAGCCAAACCCTGATAGGCTGCAGGCGATACTCGAGATGCCAACTCGAACTGATAGAGAAGGTGTACAAAGGTTCCTTGGTATGGTAGGATATGTTCATAAATTTATACCTCACTTATCCGAGATGGCAAAACCTCTAGTATTATTGTTGTCAAAGGACATAGCATGGCATTGGGAAGCGGATCAAAAGAAAGCACTCAACAACTTAAAACAGGCATTAACAAAAACACCAGTACTGAAATATTTTGACGTAACAAAAACAGTAGCGATGCAGGTAGATGCATCAAAGTCTGGACGGTGCAGCACTATTCCAAGATCAGCAGCCAGTATCAATGGCGTCCAAAGCTTTAGATAACTGTCAAAGTAATTATGCTGTTATTGAAAAGGAGTTGCTTGCGATCTGTTTCGACTGTGCAAAATTTCATGAGTACATTTTTGGAAAGGAGGTCACAGTCGAGACGGACCACAAGCCACTCGTAAGCATCATGTGCAAACCCCTACACAAACTAACAGCACGCATTCAAAGAATGAGAATGAGGTTGCAAAATTATGACCTGAAAGTAGAATATGTTAAAGGAACAAAAATGTTTTTTGCTGACACGCTCTCACGAGCTCACACAACAGAAACTGAGCCAGCAAACTTATACCATTCTGACATATCCATTGCAGCCCTAAGCTATGTCGAGGACGAGCTTGAAGAAATTGCAAACAAGACAAGTAAAGACCCCAAGTTAAAGATACTACTTGAATATATTCAAGAAGGATGGCCCTCAAATACCAAAGACATCAATCACGAGCTAAAACCGTATTTTACGTACAGGCAAGACCTCACCACACAAAACAAAATTATTATGAAAGGCAGTCAGATCATAATTCCACACACACTACAAAGAAAAATGTTAGACAAGTTACACAGCTCGCACCTCGGCATCATAAAATGCAAGCAACTTGCGAGAGACTATGTATTTTGGCCTGGTCTTGACAAACAATTGCAAGATAAAATTTCAAGATGCCCAACTTGCCAGTCACTACGGAATCGGCCCCATAAGGAGCCACTGATTAATCATGACATTCCAGACATTCCCTTTTACAAAGTCGGTGTAGATTTGTTCCACCTTGATAATGAAAATTACATATTATTAGTCGACTATTATTCCAAATACCCAGAGGTGATGCAGATACAAAACACTACAAGCAAGACAGTGGTAGATAATCTTAAACACACATTTGCATGCCACGGAATACCAAACGTTGTAGTCTCAGATAATGGACCACAGTTTATAAGTGACGAATATAGAGAATTTGCGACAAAATAGGGTTTACACGAATACACTCCAGCCCACTATACCCCCGGAGCAACGGACAAGCAGAGAGACGCATACAAACAGTCAAAGCATTACTAAAAAAATCAAGAGCCGAAAACACTGATTTTGACATTGCTTTATTAGCATACAGAAATACACGAATTAGATGCATCACCTGCGCAACTCTTGATGAGTAGGAAATTGCGATCCAACATACCAACTCTACCTCAGTATCTAAGACCAGAGATTATCTCATCACAAAAGGTCCACATAAGAAAAACACAAAACAAACAAAAGCATTACCATGACAAGCACGCCGGTAAACCACACACAAAGCTAATAAGCGGGGAGAATATAAGATATCTAAATCACAAACAACAATCGGTAAAAGGCACAATCACTAAAGCAAACAGGGATCATGGACGTGATTACAACATTCAAAATGCAGACAACAAAGCAATACGAAGAAACAGAACACTCATCATACAAACACATACACAGATACCAAAGAGACCAGCAAACAAAACACAGACAATAATGCCCAACCCACAAAATGACACACCGACAACTGAGTATAGAACTCGAGCCGGATGAGCAATCAGGCCGGCCGTCCGATTAGAGCAATAAGCAAAACAGAGAAGAATTGTCTATGCCAGTTGGCAAACCTAAATCGCTCTGATGTCAAACATGGAAACTATAACATATATATATATATATATATGTACATATATATATATATAAAACCACTCACACATAAAATGTAACGTAATATCATGATGACTGAAACAGCGATGTTTTATTGTTAGAGGAAATTGTTAAATGTAAAGATGTATCTGAACAGAACTGTATATATTGTTCCAGTAACGGAAGAAGTAGGAAACTTCCAAATAACAATGGCAACACATGCATGTACAATGGAGATCTGTATACTTATTAGTGACAAGTTAATTAAACACATTGTGAAGCGTAAGTCATATCTAAGCATGATAACCGTGTAAGCCAGACAGGCCGTCTAGTATTAAGCAAAACTGATGTACCCACCAACCTGGGAATCAAACAAAACACATATTGTTTATAAAAGGGAGATGTAATGTATGCCCAAATAAGGTAAGGAACTGAACCAGACAAAGCCAGGTCATGTGACCAGGGGAAGTCACATGGGCAAGGAAATAAACAGGTCACTTGCTAACCCAAACTCACAGCGGTTACTTGTCCTTTCATCCCTCTACAACACTACAATTGTAACCGGTGTAACGATTTCAACTTCCCCCCTTCCCAAGTTCCCCCCCGGGAATCTGAAAATGTTTTTAACTTCCCTCCGGGGAAATTAAAAACGTTTTCAGATTCCTGGGGGGGAACTTAAAAACAGTTTTCAGATTCCTCCCCCTATTTTCAAATTCCCCCCTCCGGGAATTCAAAATTGTTTAAAAAACTTTAAAAAACATTTTAAATTTCAGACCTATAATATTTTGTTCTTAACCATCTTGGAGACTTTGTGTGTCATTTGTGGTTAAATATGTTTTATTGTACTAGTAATAATTTCCATTATGCTATTCTCTGTATATTATAATATTTGTCATGAAAAATAACAAACAAACAAAATAAAGAAAAAATTAAGAAAATTCCCCCAAAATGGGGGGGGGGGGAGGGAAAGTGAAAATGAGGGAGGGAATTTGAAAACGTTTTCAAATTCCCCTGGGAGGAATTTGAAAACGTTTTCAAGTTCCCGGGGGGGAACTTGAATATGGGGGGAATTTGAAATCTTTACACCGGTACCAGGAGGTCGAGATGGACATCGTGGCTCCTTTTTGGCAAGGTCTGTCACATAGGCCATAATCGATTAACACGACCCGGGCGACTCGGGTCACCCGAGTCGTCAGAATTTAAAATCGAACCGCGAGTGGAGTCGACAAATACACGTGCCGTGTGCAAAACGACCCGACTTCAGTAACCCACCTCTTGGTTGGGGGTGGCTAGGAGTAGTAGGAGCGATGACATCACATTTGTGCTGGTACCATCCTGCAGGATAACAGATACCAATACAAGTCATACATGTTTTTTTGGGTAATAACATAGAGTAATGAAATGGAAATATAATTAAACTATGGCATTATAAAATACTTTAAATCCTATTTTTATATCGGTTATTAAAAAAAACTAATGTTTTGGATTAGCCACCATTTTTTCCTCCATGAGCATGGAAAGGTGTATTTGCTTAGTCGACCCAAGTCTTTAGGATGTGCACATGCGCCAAAAAGTGGGTTGGGTGACCCGAGTTGATTAATTGATTACGCCCCTAATACCTAAGTCACAAATCGCCTGCGGCATGTTTGAGGTGGCTGTCAGTCACCAAATTGGAAAACCGTACAGCGACCGTAATGGGGCTGTCACATTACGACGTTTCTCACCAACGTGCGCCGACGTGTTGCCTTTTTGGGTGAAACGTCGGCACGCGTCGGGAAGCGGTACGCGCGCGTTACCGGCGCGTTACCGGCGCGTCGGTACACGTCGGTACACGTTGAGTGATAGCAACGTGTGAATGGACACGTCGGCGCGTGTCGGTGCGTGTCGCTGCGCGTCGCCGCGCGTCGGATCGCACCGATCGTTTTGTGCTTGCGCAAAACTTTCAGCGCGCGGCGACGCACGGCGACGCACGGCGACGCGTTGGAGGGGGCGTTACGGACGCGCCAGCAACACGCTACTAGCACGCTGCAACCCATCAAATTTTCTCCCAAAAAGCCGAAAAGTTGGACGTTTCTCGAGCCCTAGCAAATATCTTGTGCGTTGGCGGCGCGCCGGGAGAAACGTCGTAGTGTGACAGGGCTATAAGGTTCGATATGGTGGCTGTACGTCAACCACAGTTTTTTCCCCCTCAACACAAGGGGTTGCAATTTGTATAACTTGACATTAAACTTTTTTCAGAAATCGCAAGGCTGTAGGCTGCAACCCACTGCATATCACAAGGTACCCGTACGGTGAGCGTACGGTGACTGTACAGTGATTTCAATCATGCCGTGCCCACAAGAAACCTTGTTTGGCGGCGGAAAAAAATGTACTGGCACCGATTGCTGTACAGACTCCGTACGATTTGTGAACATTTTTACCACAGACCACAACGCCGTACGATTTGTAAAAATCCAATCCGTAGACCGCAGATGACAGAACCGTACGGCAGCAACATGTTGATGTACGTGAGCTCCGCTAGGTGCCGCCTTCAAACGCCCACCGACCCCCACACCATTCTCGCTACTATACTGGCTACATGCAATGTCCGATACGCACAATGTCTTAGCACGCAGATTCCACAACGTAGAATTTCAAATGTCTGGGATGGGCCATGCTGTGATTTAGACTCAGGCCTGAGTACGCAGCTGTTTGTTTGTTGTTGTTTTACGTCCTAGCAACATCTAAGGTCATATCAGGACGAGAGCACGCAGCTGTCCTCATATCGAAACAAACCACCACAAAAATTAACTTAAGGCCCTGTCACACTACGACGTGACTATGTCAGCATAGGCACAACGTGAAAATAATGATATTACGTTGACGTTATGGGCGTAATATGCAAATTGTGGACGTGAGCGTAACGTGAAAGTAACGTCGTTGTAGGTCGTGTCCTTAGCTGTAACGTGACAACGTTAGGGGGGAGGGGTAATTGGCGACGTGACCGGGCGTTAGTGTAACGTGAGCGTAACGTCGCCGTAACGGGTGCGACGTGGACGTAACGTGACCGTAACGACACCGTAACGTGACCGTAACGTGACCGTAACGTGACCGTAACGTTACCGTAACCGTGACCGTAACGTGACCGTAACGTGACCGTAACGTGACCATAACGTGACCGTAACGTGACCGTAACGTGCAAAACGCTGCCCACACGTTGCTCCCACACGGGCCGTCGGTCTGACGTGACATAACGTGACTCTAACGTCATTTACGCTGCTATAACGATCGCGGAACGTCAACCTAACGTCATTGTGACGTCATCCCGACGTAACGGCTTCACGTCGAGATACGTCGAAAGTTTTGAACAGGTTCAAAACCTTGACGCGCGCCGACGTAACACAACGTAACATGACGTAGCTCGACGTCACTCTAACGTCATTATGACGTCATCATAACGTAACCCAACGTACGGCAACGTAATGACGAAAAATCATCACGTTAGGCTCACGTTGGCTCGTTACGTCGTAGTGTGACAGGGGTATTAAGCTGTGGTTTGATCATATATCTGTATATATATGTACATGTATTATATGTACATATATACAGATATATACATAATATTATAATTATGTAGCCATACACACACATATATATATATATATATATATATATATATATATATATATATATATATATATATATATATACAAATTATAACTGCCAGGCGATTAGTCTTAATCAGTTAAAGTTGTATAGTCTGATGGGTTTGACTTTCTGAGATAAATATATTAAATTGATTGTTATAACCTATCTTACTTTAGTTTGAAGACACTTTTATTATAAATGGCTAACTTTTGAGATATTTGAAGTGCAAATGTATCATATTAGTTTTTGAAAGCACACCAAAACTCTGACACCATAGGCTTCTGCAGGAACAAATTGTATTAAATAGACTCAGTTGGCCTATCCCCTTCTATGAGGCAACCCATGTTTAATAAATGCACCAGTATCTAAGTTAGATATGTAGAATCAAATCTGGATAATTGCTCCACAAATTATGTAATTGTGAGCTTTTTAATTTAATAAGTGTCTATTACGACATAGATGATTGTATGCTTTTACATGTAAAAGTGACGGTTTTGAATAAAAAAACAAACAATTCTCGCCGTGATTGTGGCCTATGGCTATGCTGCCTACACAGCATTAAGAAACCACCAATCAATCAATCAGCTTTAGTTTTGAAAACTTGATGCTCGATCGGACTATGCAGCTTTAAATCAACCATCAAATAAGTGCATTTCAAGATAACCCAATAATATTAATCATACATTATAACCCCGTTAAACCAAACTTGAAGGGACCCTAGACATTTGTTTGGATTAACCGTACCGGAAGTTTCCTCTGGCCCGATAATTTTGTTTGGATTAACCGATACTTTGGATTAACCTACTTTGGTTTAACCGACTTCTTTTTAATATGATAAATGGTAGTATTTTGCCGGGCCGCGCCGGAAAAGTTTGGATTAACCGATCGTTTGGTTTAACCGAGCTTGGTTTAATGGGGTTGTACTGTAATAGGAAGGCCCAGAAACAACCAACACGCGTTCGAAAATATATTGCGTCCGGAAGATATCCTATTATCAATATACACAAATGTGAGTGGCTCACGTCATGGTTGACTCATACAGTGTGAGGATGAGGGTGAAGGTGGGGGTGAGGGTGAGGGTGAGGGTGAGGGTGAGGGTGAGGGTGAGGGTGAGGGTGAGGGTGGGGGTGAGGATGAGGGTGAGGGTGAAGGTGAGGGTGAGGGTGAAGGTGAGGGTGAGGGTGAGGGTGAGGATGAGAGTGGGTGTATGCAGTGTGTGTGTTGGGTGGAGAAGGGGAAGTCCACACTTGACGAGTCTGTTGCTGCCTCCCGTACCCTATATTCACCTGCGAGGCTTGTACCTCTGGACGCAGGTGGGGGTGGGGTGGGGAGTGAAGGGGTGGGGTGGGGTGGGGTGAACGGGGTGGGGTGAAGGGGGGGGGGTTAAGGGGGTTAAGGGAAATCCCCCTTCACCCTGGGGCCAACGCTTACTCACATCACCTCACCTCACCTCACCTCACCTAGTTCTAACAAGCTCACCTACCCCCCCCCCCCCCCCCCCCCGCGCACACACCATGGCTTCAACCGGGCACGGTGGCCGAATCGGTAGAGCGCATGCCTCCCATGCGGGAGACCGGGAGTTCAATTTCTGGTCGAGTAAAAACCAATGATTTACTATAACTTATCAGTTCATACTTGTCACTTCCTAGACTGGCGGTCGGCATTATTAGGAAAGGGCAAGGACTGGTTACCTCAGTGTCGGGATAATGTGACTCAGTGGGAAATTTGGGCATGGTGCCAGTGGTCTGGTCTCCCAGTGTGTAAATAACGTGTTAACATGGGCAGCACTATAAAATCGCCATGAGTGCGCACTGTCATAAATCAATACCCATCATGATATGACCTTATATGTTGCCAGGAGGTAAAACTCCAACAACCACCCAACCAACACCGTGGCTTCTGTAGCAATCAGTTTACACAATCAAACACAACTTCCCCAATGTTATTTTCGCTGTTAATATTAATAATAGTTAATACACCCCCCCTTCCTTTCTCCAATAACCCGACAAATATCTACATGGACGCGAATCGTGCAGATATACATATATTTTCGCGGGATTAAGCCACATTTGTTGAATCTGATTTTGTTTATGTGGGATATATTTCTATTTTGGGTGGAGCTTTGCAAGAAGGATTGCGCTGCGTTGTGTATACTGTACTGACAGGTGTGTTGTGCCCGAGCACGTCGCTCATACTCAGTCATAGATTAGTGTAGATAAAAGATTCACCCGGTACTTGTAGTACACGGGTGAACGACAACGTCGTGTAAATACGGGCGAAAATAGGTTTAGTATGGAACATGAACTAGAAACTGTGGCTTCAGTATCAAATGACTATACCCATATAGGCACAGAGTTGGTGAAATGGGCGAGAATGCAAAAAGACAAGATGGCGGCGCTAGAACGCCGTCGATTTCACTTTTAAATCTTATTGAACTAGATATTTTATTATATATTTCAACTCAAAGGTAGCGGGTAAATATGAGGAGTTCAGGCGCAAAACCAAGTAAGTCCACCCGACCTCTTTTGTTTTAAAATCAAGATTTGTATATGCCCATAAATATAATTCTCAGTAATTCCACTTTTCTTTGTATTATAGGGTTATGGGCAATGAACAAAATACTATGAAAGTGATAAATGAACCTTTATTCCAAAACTCATTAATTAATCAACTTTTATTGATTTTTCTGCAAAACCAAGTAAGTCCACTTTCGGTTTGTTTGCAAAACCATGTAAGTCCATTGTCAAAGACTAATCTTATGGAAATCTTGCAGAATCAAAGAACACACAATTTCCACCATAAGCTTACTCATCATCACCACTATCCTCATCAATTGCAACATAGGTTTCCATCATAAACGTCGACTAATCACCCGAGGCAAAAAAAAAAAAAAAAAGAAAAAAAAAAAATGTGACCTGACACGCCGTAGCTGATTGGCCAGCTACATCTTACGTGGTTTTGCAGACAAACTCAAATGGCGCTTACAAGGTTTTGCAACCAAACCCTATTTTAAGGCCAATTTAACATAGGACTTACCAGGTTTTGAAACAAAACTGATTTGCTCATTGGGTAATAGGGACTAAGAAGTGGTGTCTCCATTGGTTATCTCACTTTTCATGAAAATGGACTTACTTGGTTTTGCGCCTGAACTCCTCTTATGAAGACACCTACAAAGAATGAATGTTGCTTCTTAGATTGTGAAATTAGGCTCTCATTTCATTAACCCGCTTTTTTGACCGTTTTTATATAGGGCTGGTATTCACCCGTGTACTGCGAGTACCGGCTGAATCCTTTATCTAAGATTAGTGGCGCGTTCTCCTGCCCTGACTATAACCTCGTTTTGATAGTCAGTACTTCCGTGCTCTGATATAAAATTATCGAACAAGGGGGTGGGGTGGGGTGACAAGATGGGATGGCTGAATGAGTTGAGCGTCCGTCTCCCGTTTTGGTAGATCGTAGGATTTGAACCCACGGGTTCGAACCCTGTTCGAGTCAAACCAACGACTTGAAAATTGATACTTGTTGCTTCCTAGCCAGGTGCTTGGCATTATTAGGATAGGGCAAGGACTGGTTGGCTCAGTGTCAGGATAATGTGACTGAGTGGGATATCAGACCATGGTGCTGGGGCAGTGCTATAAAGTACCATGAGTGCACACTATCACTATTTGGGACTCGTCCTGATATGACCTTAGATGTTGCCAGGGCGTAAAACTTCCAACAACCAACCAATCGAACAAGGGCATTGTGGTTGGTGAGTGGGGTGGGGTGGGGGCATGCGCAGTGTGTGTCATTGCACATGGGTGTGTATCTGGTTGATGATGTCCACAACTTTACTAAATAACACACGCCACCCCGCTTCGGGATATTATGACAGGTAAAACCACTTATACACATTATTAAATATGGAACGCGCCCATTTGCACCCAGTCTACTCACCAGAGCAGTGAAATGCACTGATCTACCAAGGTGAAATGCCACCTACACATCAAAGCCTGGGAAGGTTAACCGATTGAATCAGGCAGCCGAGATGGCCTAATGGTTAGGACGCTAACCACGGAGTAGTAGAAGTGTGGGTTCGAGTCCCATTCTAGGCATCATGTTCTCATGTGCCCCCCTTCCCCATGACACCCATAAGCCGTGGTGGCCGAATCGGTAGAGCACAGGCTTCTCGTGCAGAAGGTCGGGAGTTCGAATCCCAGTCGAGTCAAACCAATGACTTATAACATTTATACTTGTCGCTACCGAGCCTGACGCTCGCCATTAATAGGATATGGCAAGGACTGGTTAGCACAGCATCAGGATAATGTGATTGATACTTGTCACTTCCCAGCGAGGCGCTCGGCATTATTAGGATAGGGCAAGGACTGGCAATCTCAGTGTTGAGATAATGTGACTGAGTGGGAAATTTGGGCATGGTGCCGGCGGTTGGTCTCCCAGTGGGGCAGCACTTTAAAGTCCCCATGAGCGCACAGTCACACAACTCCAACAACCAACCCAATCGAACTAGGGGCAGTTTGGGGGTGGAGTGGGGTGGGGGGGGGGAGGGGGGCATGTGAAAAGTGCGTCATTGCACATGAGTGCGTGTCTGGTTGAACAACAAACGAACAAAACTAAGTGGTGATGTAGCGACCTGGATACCACTGGTGCATGCTATCAATCACGTAACCGCACTCGCTGCTCCAGCGTCTGGTCAGCTGGCTCCCCTCAGCTCGGCCCCCTTTCCACCCACAATTTTCATTAAATAAAATTAACTGTCGGTCTTGTGTGACCAGTCTTGTGTTGGTTTGTTGGTTTGTTGGTTTGTTGGTTTGTTGGTTTGTTGGTTTGTTGGTTTGTTGGTTTGTTGGTTTGTTGGTTTGTTGGTTTGTTGGTTTGTTGGTTTGTTGGTTTGTTGGTTTGTTGGTTTGTTGGTTTGTTGGTTTGTTGGTTTGTTGGTTTGTTGGTTTGTTGGTTTGTTGGTTTGTTGGTTTGTTGGTTTGTTGGTTTGTTGGTTTGTTGGTTTGTTGGTTTGTTGGTTTGTTGGTTTGTTGGTTTGTTGGTTTGTTGGTTTGTTGGTTGTTGGTTTGTTGGTTTGTTGGTTTGTTGGTTTGTTGGTTTGTTGGTTTGTTGGTTTGTTGGTTTGTTGGTTTGTTGGTTTGTTGGTTTGTTGGTTTGTTGGTTTGTTGGTTTGTTGGTTTGTTGGTTTGTTGGTTTGTTGGTTTGTTGGTTTGTTGGTTTGTTGGTTTGTTGGTTTGTTGGTTTGTTGGTTTGTTGGTTTGTTGGTTTGTTGGTTTGTTGGTTTGTTGGTTTGTTGGTTTGTTGGTTTGTTGGTTTGTTGGTTTGTTGGTTTGTTGGTTTGTTGGTTGGTTGTTATAGTTTTGCCTCCAGGCAACATCTAAGGTCATATCAGGTCATGACAGTGCGCACTCATGATGACTTTAGAGTGCTGCCCCACTAGGTAATTTGGTAAGTCAATGGTTTGCCTCGATCGGGATTCAAACTCCAGATCTCCCAATAGCATTAGTAATACCATTTGTGTTAATAATATTAGTAATATTTTAGTTGACTAATATTATTAATATTAAAGTTGCATGGTCCGATGAAATATAATTTTGTCAAAATTAAAACAATTACCTACATTTGATCCTATATATCCAACTTAGATACTGGTGTATTAGCTAATGATTTGGGACAGCATATAGAGAATAACCAGTGAATTTATAACCTCACCCCTTTGAAACACCCATTATGCAGGGAGGCCATTAAATCTGCCATAGTCCGATGAAATATCAAATTTTCAAAACCAAAATAATTATCTAGATTTGATTTTACATATCTAACTTAGATACTGATGCAATTATTAAACATTTATTTCTGCATTGAAGGGAATATTGAGTCAATTTAATAGATGTTTTAGAACCTGTTACTGCAGAAGTGTATGGTGTCCGAGTTTTGGCAAGCTTGCCGAAACTAATTGTCTATGTTTGCACTCCAAATATCTCAAAAGTTGACTATTCAAAATAAAAGTTACTTTAAACTAATGTAAAGTAGATATTGATGATCGATTAAATATATTTATCTCAGGAAAATTACAGAAATTCAAATCCATCGGACTATGCAACTTTCACCAATTAGGCCAATCTCATGACCTCATTAGCCTTCCCCAACCAAGTAGGCCTACTGTGCAGGGCCATAGAGGGGAAGGGGAAATGACGTGGATGTTGCCCCTCCCCTCCATGTTGGATATTCAATGCTGTTTGGTCAATTCTATAAATATAATTAATCAATTTGGGTAATTGAAATTTTGACATTTTGACATTTGTCAATTAAAATTGCACCTGCCATCGGGACTATGTATGGTATGAGGGAGGATGAGACATATGGATGACATAACAGTAAATAGTAACAGAGCAAAAATATGTACATGAGAAATGCAAATTCATTATGGGGCTGTCACATTACAACACATCCTGTAAACGTACGGCGATGTATCTAATTTGTTGCCGCTATGTCGGGATATGTCGTTATGCGTTATGCATGCGTCAGGCACGCATGTTAGGCGCATGTTGGTATACATCAATGTATGTCGATGTTCGTCGACATATGGCGGCGCGTGTCAAGGGGTCGGTGAAGTTTTGTGCACGCACAAAACTTTCAACATACAACAACGCATGGGTGCTTACGTTACACCTATGTTAGGCATACGCTGAGATACATTAGACGCGCGTTGGAGGAACGTTCTTCTTATGTTGTCCTATGTTGACTTTCGTTCCTCTGACGGAGACCATTCAGTCTGCGTGTTGGCAACGTAATGCCAATGTATGACGATGTTGTTCTAACATATGCATAATGTATGGCCGACGCACGGTTGGTGTTTCTCCACCGTGTCTCGATGTATTTAATGTATAGGGTCGTGTCTGGCGTATATAATGTTCGCCGGCATTCTGCGAACATGTGAGCATTTTGCGGGTGGGCCGGGTGCCCCCCACATGTTGGCATGCGTTACTCACACATTACGCCAATGTCACACGTGCTGGGTGCATGCTGGTGCAACGCCAAAATGCGGTGGACTGTTGTTGGACATGCATCGCTCATGCGCTGTCACTATGCTCTCATATGTTGTGCAACACATTTAACTGTCGCTAGCGGGACATTGGGAGTGCGTTATGCCAATGCTAGGTTAATGTCGCATGCGTGAGAGGCATGTTAGCCACACGTTGTGCCAAACTTTTTCTTTTTTTTCTCATGCGTCGACATACGCTACCACTACGTCGGACCGATGCTACGCTTACGTCCACTATGTTGCGCTGATTTCCAACTTTTCCCCCCATGGCAAAAAGTTTGACACATCTCGATGTAAAAAAGTGATTTTACGCATTGGCGGCGCGCTTGCGAAATGCATCGTAATGTGCATTAGCTAATATACAATATTTGAACTTTCAAATGCACATATCTCACTCAAATTTTGGAATATTTTAAAAATTCGAACAGAATATTGCTTCTGATTCATTGGAGCTTCAAATTAAATTATAATTTTAATGTTTGGACCCTTTTTGAAAATAAGGTGCGTATGTGAACGTGGCTATATATATATATATACATATATGTGTATATATATATATGTATATATATATATATATTAGGTCCACCTTGTATATACGTTGTATATATATGACATATATACTAGTGAATATATCAAATGTGTTTACCGCATTCCCAGAATGTTCTCCCGCAAACAGAAATACCTACCTACAGCCCTGTCAGGTTCCAGGATTAGTAGGTCATCTCACATCACATGGTCACTGCGAGATGACCATCTGGGTCATAGCCACAGGACTTTTGGCAAGCTTGTCGAAATTATTTTGGGTTCTTTCAGCTCAATTGCTGCAAAACTAGCCATTTTTCATCAAAGTTACTTGGGACTAATGAATATTAGGATATAATGGTCGACGTGAGCTATGTATCTCAAATATAACTAACAAATTCAAATGCCATTGGACCATGCAACTTTAACCTTCTCCACATGGGTACCAGCATAAAACACAAGCAGGCCATAATCGATTAACACGACCCGGGCGACTCGGCTCATCCGATTCGTCAGAATTTCAAATAGAACACCGCGAGTGGAGTTGACAAATACACGTGCCGTGTGCAAAACGACCTGACCCCAGTAACCCACATCTTGGTTGGGGTTTGCTAGGAGCGATGACGTCACATCTGTGCTGGTACCTGTAGGATAACAACTACCGGGACACCTCCTACTGTTTTAATGCTTTTTTTTTAATAACCCATATTTTCAGCTGCTACAATCATAAAATACTTTAAATCCCATTTTGCTGTACTTCTATAGGTTATTGAAAAAAAATATTAAGTTTCAGATTAAGCAACCATTTTGTCCACCCCGAGCGTATTCGTTTATTCAACCCGACTCTGTAGGATGTGCGCATGCGCCAAAAAGTGGCTCGGGTGACCCGAGTTGATTAATCGATTACGCCCGCAGTGTCCCTCCTTCAGCGGTCTGGATCTCGCTGGGTTCACGCCCTCCGGGGGTCACAAATCACTGCCATACGGTGCCAAGCACCAGCGGACTCCCGTCGCCGGTTCGTGGCACGCGGCATGCACACATTATATGCTGAAACTCCGCACCTGTCATGCCAGAAACAAGCGCGTATATTTGGCTGTTCACATGAACGCGGGTCATTCGCATACAATAGGCATTAAGCAGGCTTGGCGGGTTCTGGTATGAGTGGGTGTGGTTGTGGGTGTGGGTGTGGGTGTGGGGAGTGGAGTTGTTTGTTTGTTGTTGTTTACGTCCTAGCAACATCTAAGGTCATATCAGGACGGGTACCGACTTACGACGGTGCGCACTCATGGCGACTTTATAGTGCTGCCCCACTTGGAAACCAGGCCACCAGCACCATAACCTGATATCCCACTCAGTCACATTATCGTGACACTGAGCGAACCAGTCCTTGCCCTATCCTAATAATGCCGAGCACCAGGCTAGGAAGTGACAAGTATCAATTTTTAAGTTATTGGTTTGACTCGACCAGGATTGGAACCCACAAACTCATGGGTTCGGATCTCCTGATCTCCCAAAACAGGAGATGGACGCTCTACTCATTCGGCCATCCCGACTGGTCGTGGGTGTGGAGAGAATGTGGGTGGGAGAGAGGGGGTGGGGTGGAGAGGGAGTGTGGGTGGGGGAGGGAAGGGGTGTGGTGGGGGAGAGGGTATTGGTGTGGGGAGTGGGTGTGTGGGTGTGGGGAGTGGGTGTGTGTTGCTGGAGGCAACTCCATGAGCGATCGTCTGATCGGATACATGCATCCTGGATTAGGGACAAAGAGAGATTTAGTTTTATTGTGGTTTTATATCCTAGCATGGTTTGGAGGTCACGCCAGGACGGCTACCGACCTGATGGTTTGGTGTATTTCAGGGGTGTATGCGTGTGTCTTAAACCCCAGTCACACCTACCCGGACGAGCCCCGGATTTTGAGCCGGACCACCCCTGGACCAGTTGCCCGAACTGTCCCGGACAGCCCCGGATAAAATCGCTATTTTCGTCGTTTTTTGTCTCGCGGTCACACATACCCGGCCGATGCGATCCGGGGGTGGTCCGGGGGTGAACCGGGGCCTGTCCGGGGGTGGTCCGGGGCTGTTTTGCTACTACTACTACCATGCCGGATCGAGCCCAGATGCCCCAGACCACCCCGGATGTTTTAAACATTTTAAAACATCCGCCGCAGACCCCGGACCAGCCATGGATCACACCGGATCAGCACGTACATTCACTTAGGGTGTAATCGATTAATCAACTCAACACTTTTTGGCGCATGCGCACATCCTACAGACTTGGGTTGAATAAACGACTATGCTCGGGGTGGACAAAATGGTCACTTAATCTAAAACTTAATATTTTTTTCAATAACCGATATAAGTACAGCAAAATAGGATTTAAAGTATGTTATGATTGTAGAAGCTGACAATCTGGGTTATTAAAAAAAAAGCATTAAAACAACACGTAGGACTTGTACTGGTAGCTGTTATCGTACAGGTACCAGCACAGATGTGACGTCATTGCTCCTAGCAAACCCCAGCCAAGAGGTGGGTTACTGGGGTCGGCTCGTTTTGCACACACCACATGTACTTCTCGACTCCACTCGCTGTGTTTGATTTGAAATTCTGACGACTCGGGTGACCCGACTGGCCCGGGTCGTGTTAATCGATTATGGCCGAAGTTATTTGATTATTTTGAAATCTACTTGTAGCATTGCGTTCGGCATTACTAGGACAGGTCAAGGAGCAGTGGAATGAGGCAGACCAATTGCCCACAATTAAAATTTCCCCTGTTTAAAGATGCACAATCCGATGGTTTTGAGTTTCTGTCACCTTTCTGAGATAAATATAATAAATTCATTATTATAGTCTACTTTACTTTAGTTTGAAGTAAGTTTTATTTTAAATAGCTATCTTTCAAGATAGTTGAAGTGCAAACGTTCAAAATTAATTTAGGCAAGCATGCCGGAACTCTGACACCATAGGCTTCAGCAGTAATAGGTTCTATTAAATTGATTCAGCATCCCTTCTATGTGGCAACAGATGCTTAATATGTGCATCAGTGAGTTCGTTTACTGCATGACTGTCTGGTATTCTAGCTGTCTGACTTGTGTTGTTTGTCCTTCTGTGTCCATCATTCTATATCTGTCATTCTGGCTGGCTGGCACTACCAATACATCTATCTGTCTATCTATCTAATATGTTTATCCATCTGTTTCAATAACTATACCGTGGGGAACCGGGGTAGAATAGTTTCCTTGCACCCCCTTGCAGATCGTAAAAGGCGACAAATGGGGCGGCTTGTTTGCCGTGAGTCGCGACTCGTGTCGGTGGAGGAAGGGATCCTGGTGCATGAGGACTGCAAGGGGCCAAGGCTCCTTGTGGACCAACACTTCACTTTGGCCTCGACTTCATCTAGGCGAGAGGTTGGAATGGCCCGTTCCAATCAATCGGCTGGTCATGCCAAGCCTTGGGTAGATTAATGGAGAATGGATATATATATAGTACAATTTATATTTACACAATTACCAAGTCATTCTTCACTTCCTAGAAGGCGGTGGCTAGGGTCAATCTAGTACTGGTTATGCTTTTTTGCCTCCATGCTAGCGTATATTATCCTCGTATCCCTAGTGTGTATCTGTCGGTTACCACAGTGCTGCACACCCCAATGTTGAGGGCTCCGTGGTGGGTGGGGAGCGAGGATGACGAACCAAAAACAATTCAATATGGATACTCAAAACCCCCCAAATAATAAGAAAAGATTATCAGACACGGAAATGAAATCGGACTCTGATTCGGACTCACGTCCGAACGCTGATGATTGGCCACGGTTCATTATGATTGAATCATTGAATAACGAGGCATCAGTTGCCAAACTTTCCCCTTTTGCCATTCACAAGGGCATTATGGGAATTGCTGGCACAGTCAAAGACGTGAAGAAACTACGAAGTGGACATATTCTGGTGGAGTGTGCTAAGAAAGCGCATGCCGACAATCTGCTACGTGCAAGCACGCTAGCAGGCGTCGGCATCAAGGCCTCTCCTCATCGAACTCTCAACTCTAGCAAAGGAGTAATCCGGTCTAGAGATCTTGATGGTGTTGATGAGGATGAGATAGCACATGAGCTCAAGTCTCAAGGAGTGTTAAACGTACGAAGAAAAGTTATAAAAAGGGATAACAAGTCCATAAAAACAGGGACATATATCCTCACGTTTGGCAAGCCTTTTCCGCCCAAGAATTTGAAAATTGGATACCTTAGTGTGAATGTGGATGTCTTCATCCCAAACCCACTTCGATGCTTCCAATGCCAGAAGTTTGGTCATGGCAAGGATAGATGCAAAAATTAAATCATCTGTTTTAAGTGTGGTCAAAAAGGTCATGACAACACCAGTTGTCAAAACCAGGCAAAATGTTCCAATTGCCTGGGTGACCATATGGCCATATCTAAAGACTGTCCTGTCTGGAAAAAAGAAAAGCTAATTCAGCAGATCAAGACTGAGAAGCGGCTAAGCTACCCAGAAGCTTGAAGGCTGGCTGAGGTGAATACTCCCTCGCCAATCACCAAGAGCTATGCTGCGGCAGCCAAAGCCTCCAACAGGACAATTGAATGCCAGACTGAACTGACATGGTTGACTGGAGGGAAGCCCACTGCCTTCACCCCAGTCCCAAATCCGACGCCGGTTTCGATCAAAAGTAATAATAGTAATACTAGTATTGCGGTGCAGACGCTGGCCGAGCCGGCAATGCCCAAAAAGAAGAAGAATTTGTCGGACCGAGTTCCGAAGGGATCTTTGACCCCTACGGACAAAATGTCCAGGGGGTCATCGATCTCCAAAAACTTAACATCAAATAGATATCGGGTGCTGGCCGATATTGAGATGCCTGAGACTGTGGAAACCCGCAGTCGAAGTCTCTCCCTCAAACCAAAGGCGAGGGGGAGAACACCTGTCACTGCTCCAAAATGACAGTGACAGGTGCATCTCTTATTCAATGGAACTGCCGAGGTTTTAGGAGCAACATCGAAGAGTTGTCTCTTCTTTGTTGCAACCTCAATCCACTCGTTGTTTGCCTACAAGAAACTTATATAAAAGCTTCTGAGAGTTGTAGTCTTAAAGGCTACACCATTCATAACAAGCACGCACCAGATGGAGACCGAGCCGCTGGCGGCTCCTCCATCTTGGTCAGACGTGATGTGGTATGTACGCCAGTGGCGTTAGACACAACACTACAGGCTGTAGCTGTTCGTCTGACGCTGCATAAGACTGTAACTCTCTGTTCCATTTACATTCCTCCGAGCTCCGTTCTCACTTTACAAGAACTGGACGCCCTTGTGGACCAGTTACCGTCCCCATATTTACTTATGGGTGACTTTAACGGCCACAACCCATTATGGGGGGGGGACAATAGGAACGCTAAAGGCAAGAGAATTGAGGACCTTGTGGCCGCTCATGCTCTGTGTGTATTGAACGATGGTTCATACACATATTTGCATCCCGGCTACGGAACATATTCCGCCATCGATCTCAGCATTGTAGAACCAGAACTGGCGCTGGACTTTTCGTGGAGGGTCTGGGATGACCTCTGCGGGAGCGACCACTTCCCAATTATTCTTAATTGTGGGGGGGCATCTCCCATAGAGCGAGAGAGGAGCTGGCGGCTTTGTAAAGCCGACTGGCCCACCTTCCAGACCCTATGTTGCGAGAAGTTCACTCCAGACATCAGTGACATCGATGCCTTCACTGAGATGCTGAGATGGATCGCGGAGAAAACTGTTCCGAAGACCTCGGCAACTCCCAAGCGTTTGACGCCTCCATGGTTAGATGACGGCTGTAGGAGGGCTATTAAGGAACGAAAGAAAGCTCAGCGTGAATTCCACAGGAGACCGACTGCTGAAAATCTGGCGCTCTTTAAAATTCTGCGCGCTCGCGCTCGCAGAACAATCAAAGAAGCGCGGAGGCAGTGTTGGAGACAATTTGTTTCTAGCATCACCATGCACACGCCGTTGGGAAAAGTATGGACAATGATCAGAAGAATCAAACGAAGGGGAGGTGATTCTTCTGTAGTCCAGCACTTGAAACACAATGGCACCATTCTCACATCACTCGACGAAATAAGTGCAGAATTGGCTCGCACCTTTGATGGAAACTCGTCTTTGGCAAACTGCCTCCCGGGCTTTCGGGTGGTCAAGGAACGCCAAGAGCAAAAGCTCTTGGACTTTTCTTCTGATGGCGAGGAGCACTACAACTCCCCATTCAGTATGGATGAGTTGAGGTGTTCTTTGGAAAGCTCGCATGACACAGCAGTTGGACCTGATGGAATTCATTATCAATTTTTGAAACATCTCCCTGAACATGGACTGAGACTATTGCTTCAACTCTTCAACAACATCTGGGAGTCGGGTGTCGTCCCCGCCTCTTGGCGGGAGGCGACAGTAATACCGATTCCCAAACCTGGTAAAGACCAGAGTGAAGCCCACAACTATCGTCCCATAGCCCTTACAAGCTGCATCTGTAAAACCATGGAGCGCATGGTAAACAACCGCCTCGTCTGGCTACTGGAGTCAGGACACCACCTGTCCAACCTTCAATGTGGCTTCAGACGGGGCCGCAGCACCCTCGACCATTTGGTGTGCATGGACACCTTCATAAGAGATGCTTTCCTTAAGAAGGAGCACGTTGTGGCTGTCTTTTTCGACCTCGAAAAAGCCTATGACACAACGTGGCAGCATGGCATCATGGAGGATCTTCATGCGATTGGCCTTCGTGGCCACTTGCCAATTTTCATCAGGAACTTTCTAGCCTTCAGCCATTTCCGCGTCCGTGTCAAGACTACCTATTCCCGCCTACACTCACAGGAACTAGGAGTACCTCAAGGCAGCATACTGGCCGTGACCCTTTTCGGGGTCAAGGTCAATGGTATTGCTGCTGCTGTAAAGCAGGGGGTCTCCTGTAGTCTTTTCGTGGACGACTTTGTTTTATATTACAGCGGTGCTAACATGAATGTCATAGAGAGACAGCTACAACCAATCATAAATGGGATCCATCGATGGTCAGTTCTGAACGGTTTCAAATTTTCCAAGACCAAAACAGTCTGCATGCACTTCTGCCTGCTGCGTAGAATACATGCAGAACCGGAGCTGACCCTGGATGGGGATCCCATTAAAGTCGTTGAGAAAACCAAATTTCTGGGCCTCATTCTCGACGCAAAACTGTCTTTTGTGCCACATATAAAGTACCTGAAAACAAGATGCCTGAAAGCGCTGGATATTCTGAGGGTGCTGTCCAGCTCAGAGTGGGGAGCGGACAGAGATGTTCTGCTCTCGTGTACAGAACCTTGGTTCGTTCACGAGTGGATTACGGCAGCATAGTATATGGTTCCGCAAGGAAATCATATATTGGGCTGCTAGACACGATCCACCACCAGGGACTGCGCCTGGCCCTTGGGGCCTTCCGCACCTCACCAGTTCAGAGCCTTTATGTCGAAGCCAATGAACCATCACTTAATAACAGGAGAATCAAACTGGCCATGCAATATGTAGTCAAGATAAAAACTAATGCATTGAATCCTGCACACAATTGTCTATTCGAGCAACATGACGAATCCAGGTATGAAGCCAGGCCAAATTACATCTGGCCACTGAGGCTCCGAATGAAACCTCATTTGGAGGCCTTAGGCGTGGATTTGGACGTGTTGGAGGATGCCAAAGTCCCAGAACATCCCCCGTGGTCGTTGAGAAAGCCATCGGTTATCCTCCGACTCACGGAACTGAGGAAATCTGGGACACATCCACTCAAGTACAAAGGACTGCATGCAGAGATTCAAGGCCAGTTTGCAGACCACCTCTCCATATACACTGATGGTTCGAAAGACCAAAGCCGGGTAGCTGCTGCGGCAGTCTGCCGACGGGAAAAATTTGGTGTACGTTTGCCCGATCAGAGCTCGATTTTCACTGCAGAGGCCCGAGCACTCCTTCTCGCTTTGGAGTGTATCGAGGTATCCAACCACACTAACTATGTTATATACAGTGATTCCTTCTCTTGCCTCCTGGCTGTTGCTGGACTGAAAACGAATCACCCTATTCTAGCAACGGTCATTTATAAAATGAACCAACTGACAACAGATGGGTATGATATCCACCTGTGCTGGGTGCCTGGCCATGCTGGCATACAAGGAAACGAACGAGCTGATCGGGCTGCGAAGAAGGCCCTGAACTGTGATCTTGAACCATGTCTGATCCCTCACTCTGATCTGAAACCACTAATAGCCACCCACATAAAATCCAAATGGCAACATGAGTGGGATTAAAACATCAATAAACTTAAAGAAATTGAACCATCTGTGGGAAAGCCACCACAGACTCATGCGGGAGGTCGGCGGGACCAAGTGGTCCTTAGTCGCTGCCGTGTTGGCCACTCGTGGCTTACACATGCTTTTCTGCTCAAGGGGGAACCTCCCCCTGAATGTATTGGGTGTCAGTCCCCACTGACACTCAAACACATTTTACTAAGTTGCGTTGATTTTTTGGCCCTGCGCCAACGGTTCTACACTGCAGGCAGTATGCATGACCTTTTTACTAAGGTAAAACAGGAAAACATTTTGGCCTTTTTGAGGGCAGCTGGACTGTACCACCTTATATAGTTTACTAAATGGATTCTATTAATTATTAATGAAACTTTTCTTTTTCTATGGGAATTTGTTTCCCTTGACCACAGATATATGATTGTGAGCTTTCTAATTTAATTAGTGTCTATTGGCACATAATTGATTGTCTGCTTTTACATGTAAAAGCGGTGGTTTGAACAAAAAACAAACATTTCTCGCCGTGAATATGGCCTATGCTGCCGACACGGCGTAAAGCAACCACCAATCAATCAATCAATCAGATACTAAGTTAGATATGTACCTACGACCAAATGTTGGTAGTTTTAATGGTTTTGAAAATTTGATGCTTTTATCGGACTATTCATCTTCAATGAACTAATGTTCCAAAAGCACTAAAGTACATTTGGGGGAGGGTTTGTTTACTTGTAACGAAATAGTTTTTTGGGGAGTACTTTTCTACTATCGCCTTGATAGTAAGCAGTTATTGCCTGATATGGGATTTTAGATACAACGACATAGAGATGAGTATCAACTGAGGCCTAACCAAAGTCGATAACTCAGAGGGACTCAGCAATAAAACGCTTATTAATTACTTCAACTTTCAAACTTTAAATACTAGAACAGAAACAGAAATACCTCACAAATCAAATGTATGCTAGTGAGCAACCGGAACACAAAATATGACGGGATGGCCGAATGAGTTGAGCGTCCGCCTCCTGTTTTGGGAGATCGGGGGATCCGAACCCATGGGTTCTGTGTGTTCGAAACCTGGTCGAGTCAAACCAATGACTTACAAATTGGTACTTGTCACTTTCTAGCTAGGCACTTGGCATTATTAGGATAGAGCAAGGTCTGGTTGGCTCAGTGTCAGGATAATGTGAATGAGTGGGATATCAGGTCATGGTGCTGGTAACCTGGGCTCCCAGTGGGGCAGCACTATAAAGTGTGCACTGTCACAAGTCGGTATCCATCCTGATATGACCATAGATGTTGCTAGGACATAAAACAACAACAAACAACAACTAAATATGATATCGGACTGGTCTGGTCTTTTATCACAATATCAGACCCGTCAGGCCACTGGGTATCCTACTGCATATCACCATAGAGACGACGTTATCAAAACACTATTCATGCATTTAAAGTTGCATAGTCCGATGCTTTTGGGTTTCTTCATTTTCTGAGATAAATATGCTAGGTTGATCATTATAATCTACCTTACTTTAGTTTGAAGTAACTTTTATTTTAAATAAATAACTTTTGAGATATTCGAAGTGCAAACATGCTAAATTAATTATGGCAAGCATGCCAACCTTCTGACACAATAGGCTTATGCAGTAACAGGTTCTATTAAATTGACTCAGTATTCCCTTCTATGTGGAAAAACTTGCTTAATAATTGCATCAGTATTTATGTTAGATATGTAGAATAAAATCTAGATAATTATTTTGGTTTTGAAAATTGTTATGGTTTTATCAAACTATGCAGCTTTAATAAAGTATTTATTCGATCAATAAACAATAGCATTTTAAAAGGCTGTCAAGTAACTTTTTTGCGTAGCTGGTTCTGTGAATGGTTAAGTGTTAAACGCGTGGAACCTGCCAGGAACAAGGTAAACAGTTCACTGACCTCATGTAACCTTAAGGGTACTGGTGACCCTTCCACTCAATTACTGACTTAATATGGGTGTTACTGGTTCCACTGGTCCCTCAGGAAGAACTGAAGCTGGGACGCAGCACGCTGGGTCACAGCTTCAGATTACACGCCAGAAGGTGGTGGTGGTGGTGGTGGTCGGGGGGGGGGGTGCTGAATACATGTACGTGAAGTGGTATTTTATCTAATTAAAATATTTGCTAAGCCAATTTCAGCGCGATCTACATTAGAAAGAAATGCATGACAAAAAACCTCTTCAAGTTTGGTCATCAAGAGGATGTGGTTACGGCTGCAAAGTAAGTTTAAACTATAAGGTCTATTGTGAAGGATAGGGCTGGGAGTGGCACCAACACATTTTTACTTTAGCACAAACTTACACAAACATGCTCTTGATACATTTTGTGGGATAGATTAAATGCATGTAGCATTGCTAGCATACTTACCACACAGGGACAAAAATAACTATTTGATTTTCTACTAAAAAGTGTGTGTGGTGTGTGTAAGGGCTATGGTACTATGTGTAACATGGGTGTGTGGTGTGTCTAAGGGCTATGACACTAACTGTGTCATGGCTATGTGTTGACATTGGTCAACATCAACACTATGTAACTTGTGCACGTCAACTAACCACTCAAGTACAACAATCCAAACATGTAACTGAATAATCCTAAACAATAAACATCATTATACCATCGTTTGTATTAGTTTATTACATTATAAATCAGTGATCCCTTCTATATCGTGCCTGTACTGACGTCTCATCTTGTGACATCACCATCCCTCATTTAGGTATCACCACACCTTTTTTGATAATGATGTTTCCATATTGGGCAGTTTCTCTGAAAGGAAAACAAGCAATAAAAAGTAAGCAACATGCACGACCTCAGCTTATAAACTATGTAAGCCATTAGGTGTTCCCTTTTCCAGTTATATATTCAACGATATACCATGTGTACCCTGTGTGGTTTATTGCCATCTTGATTTGCTTGTTTTATTTAACAATGCCTCTAGAACGCATTGATTTTTGTATCATCAGCTATTGGATTTCAAACATATGGTCATTCTGACATATTTCTTTGGAGGAAACTAGCTGCCGCCACATATGCTGCCATTTCTGATAAGCAGCAAGGTCTTTTATGTGCACTTTCCCAAAGACAGGACAGCACATACCACAGCCTTTGATGAGCCAGTTGTGTACCACTGGTTTGAATGGAAAATACTCCAAACTGCAAATGGGTCCACTGAGCAGGATCGATCGAACGACCGACACCTTCACAGGTGGACACTCTACCGCCTGAGCTACGTCCCGCTCCCCACCTGGAAAGCTGCATTCCCCTCTAGACATGCGTGTGAAATTCTGTGTAGTATAAACAATTTATACAAATATTATTATTATGGAACCGTTATATATATATATATGCATGTGGGATTCGAACGTGAAACCACCAAGCTTGCGTGCTGGGCGGTGTTGGTGGGCAGGTTATAAGAGCTGGGTGCTGATTGGCTGCTCGGCTGCAGTGGAGGGAGTTGCTCTCCCGAGCCTACAACAGTCATACGCCTATATCGGCCCAGTTGGTCAGAAGCTCTAACTTTAATTTTTATTTTAACTGAAGTAAAGGGCAGGTCTAGTAGGGGCCAGCCCGAGTGTTACTCAATACCTCCAGGTCTTGTGTCTCTGTAATAACTATTAATAGACTTTATCGCCAAAGCACCAAAACTACTAATAGACTTTATCACCAAAGCACCAATATCAAAAACAAATATCGGACAGGCCATGCAATCTGATATCAGTTTTATCAGATCGAGCAGGCCACTAAGCATTATAGTAGTACAGTATAACCCTGTTGACTTGAAGGGACCCTAGAAATCTGTTTGGATTAACCGATCATTGGTTTAACCAAGCTTTGGCTTCGGCTTTGGCAAAAACGCGGGTGCATTGGTCGTAATACTTGCATTGCGTTTGATTCGCGCCGGAGGAGGAGTGCCCCACCCTCCTCCTCCTTCCTCCCGCGACCGTTGGCGGTTGGCCGTTACATCACGCCGGAATCGTGGAGGGGATGGCGCTGGCCTCTGCTGCCGCCCAGCACCCACTGGCCGCCCTCCCCTCCAGCAGGCCGCCCCGCCTCACCCAGAAGCTGTGCCCCCCCTCCATCCATGGTTTCATTGTAAAGAACATTGTCCACCATGGTTATATTGCAAGTGTCATGTCTGTACCTCAAACGGTTTGGTCATGAGGCACTGTTGAAGTTTGGGTCATTTGAGCTATTTTTTCATTTAGAAAATCGAGCCTCGAACATGGGTAAAATTAGCATATTTTCAGTTATTGAAGTCTTATTGTTCTAAAACTAATGTATACAGAGGCAAGAAAAAAAATAGACATGTATTTTGTATATATATATCAGATGGTTTCTCAAAGATGAATCGCATAGGGACAATAATAACCATTTTATGACCAGCCAAAGTAACAGTTTTGCACCGTCTGTGCATTTCTCGTTGATATGCCTGTAACTTCAACAAATGAATTGTGTGATGACTGTAATTTGCTTAATAAAATGAATGTAGTATTTACAAGTCAATTCCAGAGCCTTGTTGGTATATTTCTCTTACTTTTTAAGATATGGGTTCCAGAAAATGGCTTTTTGTCCTATTTTTACAAGTCCGAAATTAACCCCAATTTATTAAATCTTTTAATGTCTCAAGACTAAACCGTTTGAGATATCTTGATGAAATAAAAACTCGGAAATTTCATAATTTATCCTCTTTAATTTGGATGCAAAAGTGTAACACTATTTTGCATTAAAACAAAAATCTGTGATACCTATTAAAACAAAACCAACATATGCCTCATACACTTATTATACTCGTAAAGCATAGACGGCTCCTTGAAGTGGCAAATTCGTTGTTTTTGAACTTTTGTAAGATTTTGTCAATGAAAATATTGAAGTGCATAGTCCAACGAAGCATCAATTTTTTAAATAATAAATGAGAGCACCAGCATCAAAGCTTAAACTTGTTGGATTAAATCTGGATAAGAGCTTGCTTTTGAAAATATGTTTTCATCGGACTATACAACTTTAACTTCCCTGCTCTTATACCCCAGTGGCACTACTGCTTGCAACTCTAAAAAAGCGGTGATCGCAAAGTGGTCGCAAAGTGGTCTTCAGTGGTCGCCAACCTTCTTGCGACCATTTTGGTCGCAAGGAGGTTGCAGCCATTGCACAAAAAGCCTCCTTGCTACCAAAATGGTTGGCCAGAGGTCGGCGACCATTGCTTTGGTTGCAAGGAGGTCGCAAGAAGGTGTGTTCCAAAGTGGTCCCAAAGTGGTCCCAGAGTAGTCCCAGAGTGGTTAGAGTGGTCACAGAGTGGTCACAAAGTGGTCGCAGAGTGGTCACAGAGTAGTGTGACTCGGGGTTAATGAAGCTTCATAATTTATACTAACCCAGTTGCAACAATGGCGAAGGCTTTTTTAGCTTTCTCATAGAAGGCAAATCTTTCCACGTAATTCACGTTAACCTGCAAATATATAAGACGGTTTGGTTTATTGTGGTTTTATGTACTAGCAACAGTAGAAACGGTTAGCGGCTTATGACATTGTGGTTATGCCTGTCATAATAGTGCGAAATGGGGTGTATTTAGTCAAGTTTTGGGCATCATCAACCAGACACACACCCACATGCAATGACGCACACTGCGCATGCCCCGACCCCACCCCACACACCAACCCCACTGCCCCTTGTTCGATTGGTTGGTTGTTGGAGTATTACATCCTCGCAAAATCTACGGTCATATCAGGATGGGCATCGGCTTGTGACAATTCACACTCATGGCAACTTTAATGCGCTGCATCACTAAGATACCAAGCCACCAGCACCATGACCTGATATCCCACTCAGTCACATTATCCTGTCACTGAGCCAACCAGTCCTTTACAAGTCCTTCCCCTATCCTAATCATGCCGACTGCCTGACTCGGAGGCGACAAGTATAAAATTTTAAGTCCATGGTTTGACTCGACCAGGGTATGACATTGTGTGCTGATGGCGACTTAATAGTACTGCTTCACTGAGATACCATGCTACTGGCACTATAGTTCAATATCCCACCCAGTCATGCTGTCCTGGCACTGTTCCAACAGTCTTTGCCTCATATCCGTAATGGCAAGCACCAGGGAAGGTAGAGAGAACTGTTAATTCTGTAAATCCTTGATTTGACTTGGTCACAATGCCACACTCTCTCGGCTGACATGTTTAGTGCTGTAGTGTGTCACTTCCTGAACGCTGCTGTCAGTATTACAATAAAGCTATTACCAAAGACAATATACGACAAGACACACCACTCAGCACTTTCATATATGAATTTATTAAATACCGTATATGTGACAAGTAGCGCGAGTGCAGACACATGGAGGCGCATCTATTCAAAGTTAAAGAATTTCATGGATTTGTTTTTGTCATGCCTCTGAAATAAAGTGGGATTGTCTTATTTTATGTGCATTTAGTCTGAATATGATCATACATTTTGATTTGTTTTTGTTGTGCCTTTGAAATAAAGTGGGATTGTCTTAGTTTATGTGCATTCAGTCTGAATATGATCATAAATTTGGGCGTGATTTCAATCTTGAAATGGGGGGTGTGCTTCTATTGGGTAGCGTACTTCTATTTGGACATATACGGTAATTATGCAGCAGTGCCATCCCATGGCAAACAAGGTGTGCATTAAATGGCAATTACATTGTCTTTGGTAGTAGTAAGTAGGTGTGAACGCTATCATAAAAATGTCAAAATTGAAATAAGTGTTCAATTTAATTAAATCATGTTGGTATTGAATTATTGTAGTAGTAATATTGTTTTCATTATTAATATTAGGAGATAATACATTATAATTGTTGTATATTGTCTTTGATGGTACAGCATTCAGGGTGGGTTAGGGAGACCTGTCCCCTGGTTTTAATGGTACAGCAGTCAGGCTGGGCTAGGGGACCTGTCCAATTGCCTCGTTTGCAGCACTGTATCTGTATTTCATGGGAAAGCACTGAGTGGCTCATCTAGTTGTACATCGTCTTTAATAATAATACTAATAATACACTTGTCGCTAACTCGCCTGTTGATCGGCATTCCTATGACCTAGCAAGGAGCAGTGGAATGAGGAAGACCAAGTGTCCGCTATACTGTACCAGGTAGTCAATCACTCAGGGTTGATCCTAGGCCAACCCTAGTCCATCCCTGGCTTGGCCCTGGGGGTTGTTGAGATGCACTGGCAAGGACTAGTAGCCTCATTGCCACTTGGAAAATAGCCGCCATGTTGGAAATATAAGTGGACTTCTTTTAACTTTTTAAGCAAGATTGAAATGATACAAACATCTCTTTAAAGCAGACAACCAACTCAATCAATCTTTATGACAAAAGGTTAAATTTTATGAGCAAGATGGCAACCACCTTATATATTATACACACACACATATATATATATATATATCTATATATATACATCGGTGGCAGCAAGTCATTTCAGTGCAGTCGGTGCCCGTTTGTAAACCAATACAGCACACCAACTAGGCTTACCTGCCAATAGGGACAACGGTGTCCCAAGTTGCTCAGTTATATATATATATATTTTTGGTCCATTAGTTGTTTAAGCAGGGGAAATTTCAGTCATAGACGACTGGTCTTCCTCATTCCACTGCTGGTCGATAGAAAGCCCACTTTTACCGACCCAAGGGATTTTTAACCTCCCACACCACATAGACATGGTATGAGAGCAACTGGCCTTTGAAGACGCTGTAAGTTATACACCGCGGTGGAAATCCAAATTGGCAGAGCTGGGGGCACAGGGAATCAAACCACCGACCATCAGATTAGGAGTCTGACCTAGAAAAAAGTCAGACACTCTAACCACTCCACCACAGAGAACGCCACAAACATTAACATTCAAATGGATATATAATTACATACGAGAAAAAAAAAAACCACCAAAACGACAAAATAAAATTTGACTAACTTTTCACCGTGAATATATAATGAATGGCCTTTGCTGCCGACACGGCATAAACCATCACCAATCAAAATCCTTATTCTATTATTGTGCAGTAAGCAAACATTTAACAAATCAAACTAAATAAGTAAAGCTGAGTCGCACCTTCCGCCCCTCAGCGGCGTCCACGATCTCCTTGTACTTTTGCCACACGGGGACCTGCAGGTTACGCCTCACGTCTTCCGGTACCAGCTCCATCAAAGCCACCTGGTGGACAACAAGAGAACTAAAGCACCTCACAGTTGGAGGAGACACTGTCACGCGGCAATGCGCTACTACAGTGACTTTCTGAAATAATCGTCAAATTATCGCCAAAATGAAGGCTTAGCATTGATTTGCCATATTCACATAGTGTTTTGTGTGTATAATCTATGAAAGAAAATAGGCAAACGCTTTGGATAGTAGATTAGTTAGGATGTTTGCAATATAGTTTTATTCATTGGAATAGAGTCTTCTCGTGGCGGTGGTCGAAGCCGGAGAGCGCAGGCTTCCCGTGTAGATCTCAGGTCATATCAGGACGGGTACCGACTTGTGACTGTGCGCACTTATGGCGACTTTATAGTGCTGCCCCACTGGGAAATCAGGCCACCGGCACCATGATCCGATATCCCACTCAGTCACATTATCCTGACACTGAGCTAACCAGTCCTTTCCTTATCCTATTAATGCAGAGTGCCAGCCTAGGAAGCACGATGTATCAATTTTAAAGTCATGGGTTTGACTCGACCGGGAACTGAACTCCCGACCTTCTGCATGCGATGCCGGTGTCGCGATTTAAATTCTCAGTGGGTTTAGAGTCTACGCTTGGGGTTCTGCGCATGCATAAAAATTGAACGGCATTTCAGTGTATTCGATTAATCAAGTCGGGTGAGCCAAGCGACTTTTTGATGCACAAATGTGACGTAATCGCTCCTAGCCAACTCCAGCCAAGCTGGGGTCGGGACTTTTTGCACACCTCACATGTTTTTGTCAACCCCACTGGAGGTGTTATTTTTATTTCTAGCAACTCGGTTGACCCGAGTCGCCCGGGTCCTGTTAATCGAATATGCGCATGCGCAGAACCCTCAGCGTAGAATCTAAACCCACTGAGAATCTAAACCGCGACGTGGATTGATCTCCCAAGGTCAAATCGAAGTGAACCACATCAGCAAAATAATAAATTAACTCTGGACCCTCTCTCTTCTTGCTTTGGGCACTCCAAGCTGCTTTTGTTGCCACATATAGCACCCTGAATTCACTATGCTCTGTTGCTATCCACGCTCCTGCACAAAACGGGTGGGGGGGGGGGGGGTCGACAGAGAGAGAGAGAGACAGAGAGGGAGAGACAGAGAGAGACAGAGAGAGAGAGAGAGAGAGAGAGAGAGAGAGAGAGAGAGAAAGGTGGTGAGAAAAGGAGAGAAAGAGTAAGGTAGACTGCTTGCTTTTTTTTACCCACCTATCACCCGCCTTATTAAGCTACCCACCCACACACAACCTTGAATGTATTATTTTTTCCTGACCACCCACAGACTGGAACCACACTTGGACATTATTGCTTTTCGGTTTAACCTCTGGCTGAGGACACTGACTCAGAAAGAAGCTTTTTATTGTATCCCCTTTTTCCCCCTTCGTTCTCATTCCCCCCTCCCCCTCCCCTTCCCCTCCCTCCCCACTACCGACAGAAATACATGCGTTGAACGAGATTCATGCATGCATATCTGAAATAGGCTTATTCCTCCAACAAGATTAAAACTAAATGTTGACCAGAGAATACAAAAAGTAAAGCTTGTTTTATTTAATGACACCTCTAGAGCACGTTGATTTTTATCATCAGCTATTGGTTTGACTCGACCAGGGTTCGAACCCGTATCCCACGATCTACCAAAATGGGAGACGGATGCTCAACTCATTCAGCCATCCCGTCTGGTCCAACCATGAATAGTCATAATCTCATATCCGAACATGATAATTGTGAATAAGTAAAGTTGTGTTCTTGATGTAACCGAATACCCTATAATACTAAGACGGCTCACTCCCTATCTCTCCAATGATAATGTAAATTTCGCAGTGCCACCTTGTGGTGGGTTTGATCAGCCGGCTGATGGTTGGTGTTTCACATGTAAACACATACAATTATATTATACATGAGATGGGTAAGTATGAATACACATCAATATGAAATTGCTATGAAGAAATACCCATCATCATCAGCATCTTCATCAGCATCGCCATCATCACACATCTTTCACATTCATATATACATTTATACATATAATATAGCACATGTTTAACCAAGAGAACAGCCAGTGCACCAAGTGGTGGGTTTGATCATTTTGATTACACAGTACAGGCTGAGTGAGCCGTCTTAGTATTATAGGGTCTTTGATGTAACTGCCTCTTTAACTATTAAACAAATGGCCATGACCAAGCAAATTCCACATAAGACAATTAGGAGGGTGTGAGGCTTGTGACTAAAGCCTACTAGTACTACACGTATCACAATACCAGCTTAATCCAATTCACCTAATTCCCATTAAAACTTAATGTTACAGTGATCGACCACAGTGAGTAAGCCTCTAAGTCAAATGCCTTTTTATATTTAACGACGCCTCTCGAGCACGTTGATTTTTATCATCGGCAATTTGATGGAAAAGATATGGTCATTCTGACATAAACCCGCTGCTGCCATATAGGCTACTCTTTCCGATAAGCAGCGAGGGGTCTTTTATATGCACTTTCCCACAGACAGGACAGCACATACCACAACCTTTGATGAACCAGTTGTGGACCACTGGTTGGAAAAGAAAATAGCCCAAACTGCAAATGGGTCCACTGAGCAGGATTGGTAGGATGACCGAGACCTTCACAGTTGGACACTCTACTGTCTGAGTTCCGTCCTGCTCCGACTAAGACAATTAGGAGGGGGGTGACCCCGCTGACTAAAGCCTACCATCACAGTACCAATTGACCCAATTCCCATTAAAACTAATGTTACAGTAATTGACCAGAGTGACTAAGCCTCTGAGCGAATGGCTAACGTGATGTAGATTGATTGATTGATGATGGTTTAACAGCTTGTCGGAAGCAAGGATTATATTTATGGTGAAAAGGGAGCTGTATTCAATTCAATTCAATACTTTATTTCAGTATTTTATTGTCAGTGTTGTTAATACACATTTATCTTTACATTGACATTGGCACAAAAATCTAAAATTAGTGTCAAATCAGAGCAACAAATTATCTCAGATGCAATTTTCAAGTGGTTAAATTTGTGTCAAATAGTACCAAAATTGAACTCACAAAACGTAGTTAAAATTACAGGAGGCGATTTAGTCGAGTAGTCTCAGGAACTCTGAACATTGTATGTGTTTCGCATTGCTGAAGAAATCTTACATGCGATTTACATTAAAACATTTTAGGTGCGACGCCATGACATCTACACATTCAAGAAGAATGTGTCTGAGTGTCAGTGGACACTGACACGCAATGCATTTGAGGGGAGGCACCGGGTGTGTGTGAGTGTTCTTTCTCCATTGAGTGAAAATGCATGAGTCAGCCAAAAATGGCCGATGTGGCATTAAGTGAAAGTGAGGATTACTTAGTCTTGTCAACCCCCAGCATGATGCTTGGTTGGTTGGTTGTTGGAGCTTTACATCCTGGCAACATCTAAGGTCATATCAGGACGGGTACTCCCTTGTGATGGTGCGCACTCATGGCGACTTAATAGTGCTGCCCCACTGGGAGACCAGGCCACCAGCACCATGACCTGATATTCCACTCAGTCATATTATCCTGACACTGAGCCAACCAGTCCTTACACTATCCTAGTAATGCCGAACGCCTGGCTAGGAAGCAACAAGTATAAATTGTTATGTCATTGGTTTAACTCAACTAGGATTTGAACCCACGGTGAACCCATGGGTTCGAATCTCACGATCTACCAAAGCGGGAGACGGACGCTCAACTCATTCGGCCATCATGTCTGGTAGCCCAGCACCTAGATAAAGCATTCAGCTGGTACTCGCAGTACACGGGTGAAGACCAGCCTTATATAAAAACGGTAACAAAATCGGGCTAATGAAATGAGTCTTTATGAGAGCCTAATTTCACAATCTAAGAAGCAACATTTATTCTTTGTATATGTCTTCATATTTCCCCGCTACCTTTGAGTTGAAAAATATTATAAAACATCTGGTTTAATAGATTTAAAAGTGAAATCGACAGCGTTCTATAGCCGCCATCTTGTCTTTTTGTATTCTCTCCCATTTCACCAACTCTGTGCCTATATATGTAGCCATTTGATCCTGGAACAACAGTTTCTAGTTCAAGCCCCATACTAAAGCTATTTTCGCCCATATTTACACTACGTTGTCATTCACCCGTGTACTACAAGTACTGGGTGAATCTTTTATCTATCCAGCACAATGCTGTGGCTGTTCTCCACTGAATGAGTGATGTACACAATTTGTTTGGAATGTGCACCCCTTTCATGCTGCCATTTCGATTTGATATACTTGAGAATAAAGCCTAGGTCACACCTACCCGGATCCGGGGCCGGACAAGCCCCGGACCGTGATCCGGCGTGGTCCGTGGCGGTCTGGCGTGATCCGTGGCTGATCCTTGGTGATCCTTGGTGATACTTGGCTGGTCTGGCCTCATCCGGGGTCGGCCCCGGATGTTTTAAAATGTTTACAACATCCGGGGCGATCCGGGGAATATAGCAATCCGGGCTCGATCTGGCATCATCCGGCATCATGTGGGTGTAATCCGGGGAGTCCAGGTGTGCTCCGGGGTAGTTCGTGTACCGTCCGGGGCAGTCCAGGTGTTTTTTAAACCGGATGAGCCACGTTTTAGCCACGGTTTAACCCAGACCAGCCCCAGACTAGCCCGGACTATCCCCGATATAGGCACGGACCACTCCAGGACTGCCCGGATAAGACCTGGACAAGCCGGATGACCACGTATTAACCACGGATCACCAAGGATAGCCCGGTTTACCACGGATGAGCCCAGGATGAGCCCCGTTTTTGTATATATATAGCAGGAGCAAGTCCGGGACTGATCCGTGACTACTCTATGGATACACCGGGTAGTCTGGGAGTGGTCCGGCCGCTGGTCCGTGGATACACCATGGCTCATCCGGGTAGGTGTGACAGCGAGCCCAAAAACGACCAAAATAGCGATTTTATCCTGGGATGTCCGGGGTGGTCTGGGGGAGTGGTCCGGGGGAGTGGTCCGGGGCTGGCCTGGCTAAAAATCCGGGGCTCATCCGGGTAGGTGTGACTTGGGCCTTAGTGATCTCGGAAGGATTAAGGTGGTTTGAATTAAAAAAGAAATATGACTTATTCAGTGCAAAAATATAGAAACAAGCTGAGGTCGATTTACATGGCAACTAATAGTAATACCTAGATTGAGATAGAGTAAGACGGGTACTGACTTGAAGTTGTAACTGTGCACTCAGGGCGACTTTATAGTGCTGCCCCATTGGGATACCATTGCACCACTGACAGCATGCTCCAATATCCGATCACCTCACATTAGCACTCAGTAGGGTGGAATAAATCGGTTAGTTGCCTATTAATGCGTTGGCCTAACCATATCCTCTTTACTCGGGTGAGTTGACCTACTTTGAGTGGGTCACGTGGTGCTTTGCTCAGTGTTAATGTCCATAACCCTACCCCATTTCCACTTGTCATCACTGAGATCACACCCCGAGTTAGTCACAGCCTGTGGTTGCGTCCATTCACACAACAATGAGTGCCTGTTGCTACTGGGCGAGGCGGACTAATCGGTAGAGCGCGGGCCTCGCGTACGGGAGGTCAGGAGTTCCCTTCCCGGTCGAATCAAGCCAATGACTTTAAAATTGATAGTTGTCGCTTCCTAGCCTGGCGCTCAGCATTAAAATAACAGGATATGGCAAGGACTGGTTAGCTCATAGTCAAGATAATGTGACTGAGTGGGATATTGGGTCATGGTGCTGGTGGCCTGATTTTCCACTATAAAGTCACTATGAGGGCGCACTGTCACAAGTTGGTACCCGTCCTGATATGACCTTAGATGTTGCCAGAATGTAAAACTCCAACCAACCAATCTAAGTTTGATATGTTGGATTAAGTATAGCTGCGTGTTCTAACTCTGACAATTGAGGAGTTCAGATGGAAAACCCTGTAAACGCGAATCCAAAATTTGATATAGACATCAGAGTCAAAACTTCAAAAAGTTAATTTGTTATATTTGTATGTTTTTGTTCATTGCTTCACAACCATTTCACCACAGGAACATTGGAATTAGTGAAAATTAAAATTACCTTTACATACAAATCTTATATTTTAATTAAAGGGGCTGTCACATTAGGGTGTTTTGCAGGAGCGTACGGCGGTGTAGGCGCATTACGTCATATATGTCGGCATACGCCGTCATACGCCACCATACGCTACGCACAGGCCGTCATGTGCCAGCCTATGCCGGCGTATGCCGTTGTACGCCGCCATACGCTTTCTCCCGTCCGTCCGTCCAAATTCTTTTGTGCATAATCTCAACCTATGGGAGCGTATGGTTCATACGCTACTCATACGCCAGTGTACGCTCCTCGTACGCTGGTGTACGCTCCTCGTACGCTAGGGGGGTGCCGGCATAGGTTACGCATACGCTCAACTTGCATCACCGGCATATCTCGAGTGTATGTAGCGTACGCATAACCTATGAGTTACGTATGGGAGTGTACTCCTAGCATATGCACAGCATATGCACAGCGTATGCACAGTGTATGCACAGCATATGCACAGCGTATGCACAGCGTATTCCAAGCGTATGCCATAGGTCTCGACATCGATCTTGACTCATACGCTACTCATACGCTCATACGCTTTGCATACGCTACGCATACGCTATGCATACGCTACGCATACGCTATGCATACGCTATGCATAGGTTCCATATGCCAATCAAAACCGTCAAAAAATGTCACAGTACGCTACACATACGCTCAAAAACACCTGATAGGTCACCAAAGGTCATCATAGGCCGGCATTCGCAGGACTTACATAGGTTTTCAATACGCTCCCACCATATGCCGTAATGTGACAGGGCCTTAAGTTTTGGATTGGCGTTCACAGGGTTTTGCATCTGAACTTTTAAACTTTAAACTTCCATTGGGCTATTCAGCTTTAAGTAAACGATGCACTTTTATCCAGACGGGGTGGGCGAACGAGTTGAACACCCACGTCCCGTTTTGGTAGGTCATGGAATTCCAACCCCCAGGTTCGAACCCTGGCCGAGTCAAACCAATGGCTTCAAGCACTGATACTTGTCACTATCTAGCCTGGTCTTTGACAATACTAGTGTAAAGTCCACAGCTGGAATCTGTGGTTTGTGTAGGCAGGCTATAATGAAATCAATACCGGCAAGAAGAGAAAGGAAGAGTATAAAGAGTGAAAGTAGAGAGAGAGCCAAGCCCTCAGGTTTATTATTTATAGTGGTACATGGATCCAGTATGATATGTCACCTGACCGTATTCTCCATTGAGAATCAAGCATCTACAGCTCCACCAATGAACATCAAGCATTGCTGTGTCACCATGGCTACAGTGATCTGCCCACCACCACCATGTGGTGTGGCTCCCCTGGCCACCACCTGCCCTGAGCTGAGTGTGTGGTGATCCATGACTACAGAGGGGGGAGGGGGTAGTGGGTAGAGCTCCAAGTGCTCCTTACACACTATCTGACTAACACACAATGACTATTGCCCTATGAATCAAGCACCACCAGCAACTACATAAACAATTGATACCTTTTTAACCAATAGACCATTTGCATTTCCCCATCAGTGTCTCATTATCGCAATATTGTACACTAGGATAGGGCAAGGAGCAGTGGAATGATCCAATGCCAAAATGCTGATTCTATTATAGAGTATTACTAAAGGCCTAAATGCTGACTACATTAAAAAGTAATGATAAAGATCTAAATGCTAACTATACTACTGAAAATGATTAAAAGTCTAAATGTTGACCATACTATAAATTATGACTAAATTCCTAAATCCAGACTACATTATAAAGTATTATTAAATGCCTAAATGCCAACAATAGAGTATTATTAAAGGTGTAAGTTCTGACTCACTCTCTACAGTGATATATATCCATTACAATGCCAAGTGGGCTGCCCTGTCAGATAAAAACTGATATGACATTATGAGTGACCAGTTCAATATCATTTCAAAGACAACTCTGCATCCAGTCCAATGTTTGTCCTAACAATTGAAAAAACCCCAGTTCATACACTGAGTATTTGTTCACACACGAAGAGGTTGATCGGTCACAGGTACTAGTGTATCCCGAGTTGGCAAATCAAGTTTGGGATTCTCATCTGGTTAAACACATTGTAGCTCTGGAAATTGTACAACGTCGTTTGACAAGGATGATCCCAGGATCGGGAGAGATGGCATATATATGAAGGTCACCAGAGGAAACTCAAGCTACCAACATTTTTAGGGGAGATATCGTAGAGACTTATACAATTATTACTGGAGCCTATGACAGTGATGTCACATTGGATGTTGTTCAACCTCAGAGTAGACAACAACACCAGAGACCAGTAGTATAAGATCTTCAAGGAGAAGCACAGACTTGAGGTCAGAAAATGCTCATTTCTCTTTCAAGTGACGAATCAATGGAATGGTCTTCCAGACCAAGTGGTTGAAGCGCCGATGGTAAAAGCATTTAACTTTGAGACAAGGCTGGATAGGCATTGGAGGAGACACCCACACTTATATGACGTCACACCCATATGCATGCACAAAAATAGTTCTGTTTTGCTAGATCAGCCGGGAGAGGATCTGTAAGCTAATAATATAGCACTGCAATATATCACGCTCATAACACACATAGGCAGTCAGATTGATAGATGGGATAAAACACTGTGAAGGTTGAGTTAGTTTGCTTGTTTGTTGGAGTTTTACTTCCTGGCAACACCAAAGGTCATATCAGGACGGGGTGAAAGGTGAGATAGACAAGCAGAGGTTGGTTGGTGACAATACTACTCAGGATATAGATACAAGATTCACCCCGTACTGCTGCAGTAGCCACAGGAGGGGTGCATACCAACCTTATGTAAAAGCTGGCGAAAAAACGGGTCAAAGAATTGAGAGCCTAATTTCACAAACTAAGAAGCAACAATTATTCTTTACATCTGTTTTATTATTAGCCCGCTACTTTTGAGTTGAAAAATATAATATAATATCTAGTTTAATAAGATTTAAAAGTGAAATCGACAGCGTTCTGCGGCTGCCATCTTGTCTTTTTGCATTCTCTTCCATTTCACCAAATCTGTGCCTACATGGGTAGCCATTTGATACTGGAGCCACAGTTTCTAGGTGATGTTCCATACTAACGCTATTTTCGCCCGTATTTATATAAGGCTGATCTTCACCCGTGTACTACAAGTACCGGGTGAATCTTTTATCTACTCAGGATACTGCACCCTGCCTTGAACACGTGGGTAGTGTGGTGAACCAAAAAAAAACTGCCCAACAATAATTTCTGGAATAACCTTCAGGTTTTGGGACGCCATTAATTAATGAGAATGCACTTAAAATGTGTTCGCGGACCCGGATTAACCGGTTTAAAGTCAAATTACCGTGTAAAGTACACCGGCATTTAGTCGTGCACCCAGAGAGGATGTTGGCCCTTTTATGTGCGAATATACCACAGGGCTTTAGCAACATGGCAGATCAGGTAACATTCAGAAGTAACCAAAGAGAACCACGTGACCATTCTCACACGTACTGTATTGCAATGACAAACGCGGCTACTGATATTCTGTTGGTTGGTTTGTTGGGGATTTACGTCCTTGCAACATGTAAAGTCATATCAGAACGGGTACCGACTTGTGACAGTGCGGACTCATGGTGAGTTTATAGTGCTTCTGCACTGGGAGACCAGGTCGCCACCAGCATGACCCGATATCCCACTCAGTCACATTAACCTGACACTGAGCCAACCAGTCCTTGCCCTATCCTAATAATGTCGAGTGCCTGGCTAGGAAGCGACAAGTATCAATTTTTAAGTCATTGCTTTGACTCGACCAGGGTTCAAACCCCATGATCTACCAAAGTGGGAGATGGACGCTCAACTCATTCGGTCATCCCGTCTGGTACTACTTACTATTCTGCAAGCCAATGTGTGCTAGCAATGGAGTGTTTCAGGTCAGAAAGGAACGACGAATGCGGTCGAGTAAATTAAACTGAAAGAACAAAACAAAACACAAAAAGAATACAAAAAGAATACAAAAAGAAAATTAAGCAAGACTGAAAGCGAGATGTAGATAAAGAAATATGTACTAAGTAATAGATCAGGGATAAACAGTGAGTAAGCCATGCAACATAGTGACGTTCTCTGTGGCGGAGTGGTTAGAGTGTCTGACTTTTTCTCGGTCAGACTCCTAATCTGAGGGTCGGCGGTTCGATTCTCCGTGCCCCCAGCTCTGCCAATTTGGATTTCCACCACTGTGTATAACTTACAGCGTCATCAAAGGCCGGTTGCTCTCATACCATGTCTATGTGGTGTGGGAGGTTAAAAATCCCTTGGGTCGGTAAAAGTGTCGGCTCAGGCTTTCTATCGACCAGCAGTGGAATGAGGAAGACCAGTCGTCTATGACTGAAATTTCCCCTGCTTAAACAACTAATGGACCAAAAAAAACACCAAAAAAACATCACAGACCAATCGGAGACAGCATACTAAACAACTAATGACCATGTAAGTGCCAGGCAAGACGTGGAGTTGAAATAATAGGAAGTGTCTCTAAAGCAAAATGAGCTGAAAACAACAACAAAGAAAATGGAGTATCTGAAACACATACAAATTATCCACAAACCTAATATAACCTCCAAAGGTGTGACAAAAATAAAAAGCTAATCCAGTCCAGTAAAACCTATCTAGTCTAAATCGACCGACCTGGGGGCCGACTTTAAGTGCTCCATTTAGGGAGGTGGTCGGTTTAGGGAGTTAGAATATGGTTACAATCGTATTGTTGGGACCCAAATAAAGCGATCGATATAGGGGAGTGTTCGGTTAGAGAGGTTTTACTGTATATCTAGATTAAAACACCAATTTCATTGGTACAAGGTATTAGTTTATTACAAATGTTAACTATGTTCAAGAATATAATGGAACAAACACAAAATTGGAAAAGGAAATCCATCTGTATGGATTATGACCACTACTGCATAGCAATGAAAACAAGTGCATGCACTTAACCGTTATGAGCAGAATAAGCAAAGGACCACTAAAAAAAACACAAAAAACAATGGTCTTGAACAAAATGCGATTTGGCTAGACGAAATAAAGTATTTGACTTCATAATAAAGCATCTACACACGATTTCCAAGTAAGCAGCAATGTTGAACGAGGGAATTTGTACACGTCCTTAGCATCTCTACGTACTTGTATATATTCATGTTAGCAACTCGTGTGTATATACTTACATTTACACGGTTCAAGATCAATGGGAAATGAACTAATCAACATTTATAATTGGTTCTCTTCTCCACACTCACCAGATCCCATCATGCACCCTCCTCGCTGTAAGAACAAACAAAAAACTACCCACCCCCCAAAAAAACAAGAAACCACAAAAAAAACCACCGAACAACAACCATGTTTCTCCCAACCTGTGATAAGTAAATTCAGTGAAGAGAACACAAGAGGAGACAGCGTGTGCCGATGCGCATGCTCACCAGAACCGGATGTGCCCTAATGACTTCCGGTGTTTTCCTGCTGCACACCCCGCGTGCAACTATATTGCGAATGATATCAGTTAGAAACCAGCCAGAAACCAGCCAGGAACCAGTCAGAAACCAGCCAGAAACCAGTCAGAAACCAGCCAGAAACCAGTCAGAAACCAGCCAGAAACCAATCAGAAACCCGCCAGAAACCAGCCAGAAACCAGTCAGAAACCAGCAGGAAATCGGCCAGAAACCAGCCAGAAACCAGTCATGAACCAGCCAGGAACCATCTATGAACCAGCAACAAACCAGCCACAAACCAGTCACAAACCAAGCAGGCTGGGTTTTTCAAAACCATGCAGGCCGCCGACAGCAAATCACCAATATTTGCTTGTTTGTTGAGGTTTCAGGTCCCAGCCACATCTAATGTCATATCAGTACGGGTACCAGACTTGTGACAGTGCACACTCATGGTGACTTCATAGTGCTGCCCCACTGGGAGACCCGGCTGCTGGCACCATGACCTGGTGGTATCCCCCTCAGTCGCATTAGCGAAATAGTGAAATAGCGAATGGTAGACAGGAAGTGTGAACACTTATTTGTCTCTCATTTTTGCTTGAGTGCAAGTAAATAAGCAACACAAGGAATAATTAGTAGCATGTGGTGAATGAGGGGTCAAATTTCCCTGGATCATCAGCCCATGCCTTTTCTAATCTGTTCTTGAATGAATTTATTGACTCGGCATCAATAACATTTTGTGGGAGACTGTTCCATATATTTATGATCCTGTTTGAGAAACTGTGTTGCATTATCCTGGTACTGAGAAAACTAGTGCTTGTCATATCCTATTAATGCTGAGCGCACAGCTACGTAGTGACAATTTTAACATCACTGGTTTGACTCAGCCATGGTTTGAATCATGCCCTGTGAAATTACCAAGAATCTTTATTATTCCTCTTTACTGACTCTGGTATTTGGATTACCACACATTGAGATTCATATATATATATATATATATATATATAGTCTATAATAAACACTCAATCAATCAATGGGTGCCGTCTTCTCGAAGAAGGTTGGTAGACACTTTATATATAATCGGTTGGTCTTATTTTTATTGATATGGTATTTATTCTGCCCATAGCGTGTAAGCTCCTGCGAGGGTGCTTGTTTTCAACGCTGGACAGCTGTGAGGAATGCTATGGTGTATGCCCGGGTTCCGGTTCCGGGTTGGTGTCCAGGACATCCACCAGCATTTATTTAAGTAGTTAGTATCTATGTTAGTTTTTTTAGTTTTTTGGGGTGTATAACCACCTATCATATAACTAATATCATAGCCTAGTATGTACATCTCGTGAGATGGTAATAGTCTTGTGGATGAGGATGTTTTCCCAGAATTTGACTGTTTGTTTTGTTTGCAGCTTTCCTTTCACTTGTGCCCTGTCCCTAGTTAGTGCCTAGATGTGCCAGAACACATCCATACTCTTCGGGACTGTGACCAGGTGGGTCAGCTGCGGCATTAAATTGTTAACCATAGTTCTAATGGCATTGTCCTTGACTTTTGGTTTTACCACCTTCTTTTCACCTGTGCCCTGTCCCTAGTTGGTACCCGGGTGCGCCAAAACACACCCCTACCCTTCGGGATTGCGACTTGGTGGTGGGTTGTGGTATTTTCTCATGCCATAGTGTATTATAGGTTAGGTTCGGTGAGCATGGTTGGTCTGTCCGTACCTTTCGTGATTTGTGCCAGAACACATACCAAGGTGGACTATGGCCTCATTTCTTCCGACCCTCCCAGTACTCCAGATGGCTGTGTATTTATAGGTTTGATGTGGACCCTCTTCCATCGCCTGTCCTTGGCATGTGTGCTCTTTCACAGTTTGGCTTGACTGTGCCCGGTCAGGTGTTATTTGGTGTCCATATGAAGGTGTATGGTTTTTATTTGTTCTTTTTTAGGAATTGTTTATAGAGCTCCAGTTTCTTGATTGCTCTGACTGGAGGTGGTTGTTTGTTCCAGGCTTTCGCGGCCATGACTAACACACTTCTCCCATGTATTTTATTAATGCGCATGGTTTCTGTTAGCATTGGTGCACCTGTATGTCTGTATAACTTTATAGTGCTGCCCCACTGGGAAATCAGGCTGCCAGGCTAGTGAGTGCAGTGAGGTCACGTGTGGTACTACTTGACACAGTTGAGCTCATTCGGCCATATAATATGTGTGTAAATATAAATATGCAGGTATGCAGGTATTGCAGGTATAGCAATACCTCAGGGAGTTTGACGCCCCTGCCTTGCAGAGTTGTAAACCACTGCCTTGTGGTACAGGTCCTTGACAGAACCGAAGGCTAAGGGAGCAAACCCTAAACAGAAAACCATGTCACTGTGGCAGCATTAAGGGCAGTTGATGTATGGAACTCCCAACATCTCCCGACCAGCCACTGCAGGGACAAATAGTTTTGCGCCTGTCTTGACATGTTCTTGCCGGTGTGAAACCTCTATTTGCTCCCCGAGAGAGTGCCGCTGGTAACTTGCAAAAGCCAGCAGCACTTCAACACTTTTGCAGGCAGCTTTCATGAAATGCACAACCGCACAATCTATTCTCAACTGTCTTCTGGCTACAGAAAGAGAGGGCGCCCGCGTCTCCGATTCAGGGATACCATCAAGAGAAACCTGAAGCTGAGAGACATTAAGACCGACTCATGGATGCAACTCTCACAGCAGAGAGCTAAATGGAGAGCGGCAGTCAAGTAATGAAAGCAGTCTTTGTCGCATCACGACCGACAGCATGATGATGATGATGATGAAATATAAATATAAATATATATTACTATTGGCATTTACTGGTAGCAAAATCGCAACAGGGCACGTCATATTCCAGCCATCGCAGTAGAGCAGTACATATTAATAATCCATTCCAACTAATGAATTGATTTCCAGGCACGCACACATGTAATTCACGTCAGCGTCACAACGTCCCACTTTGTGAACGCGAGCTCCCTTTTCAGTAGGGGGCGGCGGCGGTTTTAATGTTTCTATTCCTCTGAATGTGCACATTGTTAAAGTTGCATAGTCCGATGCTTTTAAGTTTCTGACATTTCTGAGATAAATACATTAGATTGATCGTTAATATACACCATACTTGACCTTGAAGTAACCTTTAGTTAAAGTGGCTAACTTTTGAGACATTTGAAGTGCAACCATGCAGAATTAATTTTGGCAAGCACTGCAAAACTCTGACACAATAGCATTCTGCTGTAACAGGTTCTATTCAATTGCCTCAGTATTCCCTTCTGTGTGGTGACAAATGTTTGATAAGTGCACCAGTATCTAAGTTAGATATTTAGAATCAAATTAAGATAATTGCTTTGGTTTTGAAAATTTGATATTTTCATCAGACTGTGCAGCTTTAACGTCAAGACGCCGATCTTCCAGACCTAGCGGTAGATGCACTTATACGCGAGAACCAGACGGGATGGCTGGATGAGTTGAGCGTCCGTCTCCTATTTTGGGAGATCGGGGATCCAAACCTGTGGGCTTGTGGGTTCGAACCCTGGTTGAGTCAAACCAATGACTCAACAATTGATATGTGTCACTTCCTAGCCAGCCGCTTGGCATTATTAGGATAGGGCAAGGACTGGTTGGCTCAGTGTCAGGATAATGTGACAGAGTTGGATATCAGGTCATGGTGCTGGTGGCCTGATGCCCAGTGGGGTAGTGCTATAAAGTCACCATGAGTGTGCACTGTCACAAGTCGGTGCCCATCCTGATATGACCGTAGATATTTCTAGGACATAAAACAACAACAAACAAACAAAATAAACAAACTATACACTAGAGTAATGGATGTTATGGGATGCCTTTCATTAAATGAATAACTAAAATGATTACATTCTTTTTAAAAAGCAGACAACAATTTGAAATTGGCGGCTTTTGGGTATGAGCTGCTGATGAATCTGCCGTAGAAGTAGTATGCTGCTGTTAATACGCTGTAAAGCGGACAGGCCTTCTAATATGCATTATATATTTTTTGTTTTGCTTTGAATAGTGATGTCATATTTTGTAGGAAATATGGATGAGCTGAGATTGGCAAGGGTCGTACCAAGCACCGCTTTATTGCACTGATGTGGTAGTGGAGCAGTGGAGGAGGGGGGGAGGTAGGAGGTCAGGTTGGTGGTCATATAGTATTCAAGTGTGGGAGGGGGTTGGGGAGGGGGGCAGGGGGGAGGGGGCAGGAGGAGGGAATGGGGGAGAGGAGATGGGGAGAGTACGAGATGGAAAAGGAGGAGAGGGGGGAGAGGAGAGGAGAGGGAGGGAGGAGAGGAGGAGGAGAGGACGGGGGGAGGAGGGGGGAGGAGAGGAGGGGGGAGGAGGAGAGGAGGAGAGTAGGGGAGGAGTGGGAGGAGTGGAGAGGAGAGGGGGGAGAGGAGGGAGAGGAGGAGAGGAGGGATAGGAGAGGAGGGGAGGAGAGGAGAGGGAGGAGAGGAGCAGGAGAGAGGAGAGTAGGGGAGGAGGGGGAGGAGAGGGGAGGAGAGGGGGGAGATGAGGGGGATGAGAAGAGGAAGGGAATGAGATGAGGAGAGGAGAGGAAAGGGAGGAGAGGAGGAGAGGAGGATGAGAGGGGAGGAGAGGAGGGAGATGAGGGGGGGAGAAGAGGAAGGGAAGGAGAGGAGGGGAGGAGAGGAAAGGGAGGAGAGGAGAGGAAAAGGAGGAGAGGAGGAGGAGGGGAGGGGGAGAGGAGGAGGAGAGGAGGTGAGGAGAGGGGGAGAAGAGGGGAGGAGGGGAGGAAGGGGAGGAGAGGAGGGGAGAAGAGCAGATGGGGAGAAGGAAGGGGATGAGGACGGAAAGAGATAGATTTCAGGTTAATGGTATCGTGCACGCTTAAGTGTGGTTAGAGGGAGGGTGGATGTAGACGAGGGGTAAGGGAGGGGAGGAGGAGAGGGAGGGAAGAGGGAGGAGGGGAGTAGGAGGGGAGGGGTGAGGGAGGGGAGGGTTAGAGGGGAGGGCTAGAGGGGGAGCAGGCTGGATGAAGGATGTGCGGCTGGTGGTCTCCTCTCTGATCTGGTGCCAGGTTTACCTTTAACAACAGTTGTCTGTAGTTAGCAATGACGATGATGACATTGACCTCTATGTGGGTGGGTGGGTGGGTGGGTGCCAGGCATGCGTGGTTGATGTGTCTAGCCCGAGTCCACACTCTGTATATTTACAGGATATATAGAAGGGGCAGAGCACAGGTTCTACGACACTTGGCATCCACGATTTCCCACCCGCTATTTGTCAGCCAATAATTGCCACACAACACTTTCCCGAACACTTGGAACGGAAAATAACCCAAAATACAAATGGGGCCACTTAGCAGGATCGGTCAGATGACCCACACCTTCACAGGTGGACACCCTACTTTTTTTTTTTTCTTCTTTTTTTTTGTTTGTTCTTGAAGATTTATACTGCCTATCATGGATAAGTCTGAATGCACTTGTTTTCACCATTACACAGTTTGTACCGACCCAAGGGATATTAAACTTCCCACACCATATAGACATGGTATGAGAGCAACTGTCCTTGGCGGAGGTTGGTTGGTTGTTGGAATTTTACATCCTGGCAACATTTAAGGTCATATCCGGATGGGTACCGACTTGTGACAGTGTGCACTCGATACGACTTTATAGTGCCGTCCCACTGGGAAATCAGACTGCCAGCACCATGACCCGATATCCCATTCAGTCACATTATCCTGACACTGACCTAACCATTCCTTGTCCTATCCTATTAATGCTGAGCGCCAGGGTAGGTAGCGAAAAGTATCAATTTTAAAACTCTTTGGTTTGACTCGACCTTTCGTACGAGAAGCCTGCGCTCTACCGATTCGGCCACCGCGTCCGGTATGATGAAATGTAGACACGTCCATTTGTTTAGAAAATAATATGGCCCCATCGGATTATGTAACCACAATCCAAATTTTGTCGACTTGAAAATGATTTTTTTTGTTGGCGATAATTTGGAGATGGCGGAAGAAAAGGCTAACAAACTGTCAATGTCGACAAATGCAGAAAAAAAAACCCAAATCTATCTTTAAGACAACATTTGTTTGTTTGGTGTTGCTTTACATCCTAGCAACATCTAAGGTGATATCAGGACGGGTACCGACTTGTGACAGTGTGCACTCATGGCAACTTTATAATGCTGCCCCACTGGGAGACCAGGCTGCCAGGACAATGACCTGATATCCCACTCAGTCACATTATCCTGACACTGATCCAATCAGGCCTTGCCATATCCTAATAATGCCAAGCGCCTGGCTAGGAAGCAACAAGTGTCAATTTTTAAGTCATCAGTTTCCCTTGACCAGGGTTCGAACCAACCAACCCATGGGTTCGGATACCCAAATCTCCCAAAAATAGGAGACGGATGCTCAACTCATTCGGCCAGCCGTCTGGTACTTAAGACAACACAAGTTACTTATATTTGCACAGTATCAATCAATCAATCAATCAATAGTTCCGTCCTCTAGTCGAGGGTTGGATGCAATGGTTCTCCACTTGTCCCGATGGTGTGCTGTTCTGATAGACTGTGAATAATTCAAGCCTGTCCACTGTGAAATATTTGTAAACCATGATGTTCTTGGTCTCCCTCTCCCTCTGCTGCCATTCACCTTCCCTTCCAACAATGTACGGTATATTGAACTCTGACGAATGATGTGGCCAAAATAAATAAGTTTCTTTGTCTGTATAGTGGCAAACAAGCTTTTCTTATTTTTAATTTTTCTGAGAACTTCTTTGTTGGTGATCTTCTTTGTCCATGATATTTTCATCATCCTTCGATAAGTCCACATCTCAAATGCTGCTAAACGTTTGTACATTTTCTTAGAGATTGTCCATGTCTCAGACCCATACATTAGAGTAGACCACACATAACACTGAAGAAGTTATGCACAGTGTTATGCAAAGTATCACACTTCACAAATGTCTAAGTAGTAATTTAACTGGAAGAATACTTACAAACAGAGACAGAATGATACACAACAACTGAAAGTAACAAAACAAGGGGAACCACGAGACTATTAGTAATACTGTCTTGCGGTGAAAACAAGTCATTAGATTTAACCGTAATGGGAAGCATAAATACATCATAACCCCCCTACAAAAATTGTTATTGCTATACACAGAACACTCAGGCATGAGCATTTCCCGCCAATTGGCTGATTTCCGCCAATTAGAACAAGCAGAAAAAATGAACCAACATTGTTATTAAAATGAACTTCAGATTAGTTTTATTATCGTATTCCTTGACATTTCATGCTTTATTATAGCAGTTATGCAAGTACTAAGAACTGATGGAGGGAGTATAAGACTATATATTGAGGAAGTATAAGACTATATATTGAGGGAGCATAAGACTATATATTGAGGGAGCATAAAACTATATATTGAGGGAGCATAAGACTATATATTGTTGCTAAAATGAAATTTACATTACTTTTATCATATTCCTTTACATTTATTATAACAATTAAACAAGTATTACCATATTACAAGGACTGCCAGCTGAAGGAGTATACAACAATAAATTAAATCACTGAAACTATTAACTATGGTATAGGTGTATTATTTATATTATTGACTTATCATTTATGCAAGATTACATGAAAAACACTTCTGTATTAGCCTACTCTTACCTTATGTCACAGGTGAAGAGTGAAATTTCTCCCCCCTAAGTGGCTGCCAAATTTCACCAATTGTGTCCTACTTGTAAACAAGTTTCTCCGTCGGAGGGGGGTGGGGTGGCCCCCCTCCCTACACCCTCCCTCCCTACTTGGCCTTAGGCCGAGTTTTGAGGCATACGCCCACAATTAGCTAATTTGTTTTACTTCTCTGCTCATGTCTGAACACTGGTGTGAGCTAAGCATTCAGAGAATTAGAAAAAACAAACACACAATAAAATATCTTTAAAGGAAGAGATCAGTAGAAGAATGGATGGCTGCCTGATAGTGATACTGTGGCGTTCTCTAGTCAACGCGCTGTTCAACAATGCTCAAGGACTCCACTCGGCAGTTAGAACCTATTTTACCTCTATCTCAGCATCCGGGTACCAATGGTGGGTGATAACATTGGCTGGTTGTTGGAGTTTTACATCCTGGCAACATCTAAGGTCATATCAGGACGGGTACCCGGACCGTGGAGAACCAGCGAACGACTTGGCGGAGGGACGTTCGGCTGGTTGATTGGTAGGTTGTTGGAGTTTTATGTCATGGCAATATCTAAGGTACTATGAGGACAGGTACCGGCTTGTAACAGTGCGCACTCATGGTGACTTCATAGTGCTGCCCCCACTGGAAAATCAGGCCGCCAGCACCATGACCTGATATCACACTCAGTTGGTTGGTTTTTGGAGTTTTACGTCCTTGCAAGATCTAACTTATCAAAGGTCATATCAGGACGGGTACCGACTTGTGACAGTGCGCACACATGTCGACTTTATAGTGCTGCCCCACTCCAAAATCAGGCCACTGGCACCATGACCCAATATCCAATGCAGTCACATTATCCTGACACTGAGCTAACTAGTCCTTGCCCTATCCTATTAATGCCGAGTGCCAGGCTAGTAAGCGACAAGTATCAATATTATAAGTCATTGGTTTGATTCGACCGGGAACCGAACTCCTGATCTCCCGCACACGAGGCCCATGCTCTACCGATTCGCCCCCGCGCATGGTCTGATACGAACATCTAAGCACACCTAACTGATAGAGACAACCACCTCATAGAGCCAGGGACAATTCGTCTACGCTTTGATACTATTCATAATGATTAATTGTTTTTTTTGTTGAAGATTTATACTGCCTATCATGGATAAACCTGAATAGGCTTGTTTTCACCATTAGACAGTTTGTCGATAGAAAGCCCGAGCCTACACTTTTACCGCCCCAAGGGATTTTTAACCTCCCACACCACATAGACATGGTATGAGAGCAACTGGCCTTTGATGACGCTGTAAGTTATACACAGCGGTGGAAATCCAAATTGGCAGAGATGGGGGCATGGGGAATCGAACCACTGACCTTCAGATTAGGAGTCCGACCTAGAAAAAAGTCAGACACTCTAACCACTCCACCACAGAGAACACCACATGTTTCATGGCAGGGTGATGAAAATGGGAAATATCGCGCCTAGAGCAGGAATCAAACCCACATCTCTTGCATGCTAGGCTAGTATGCTAACCCATTACACCACCTAGGCTTCCTGATGTCATCATCCTATCCACACTCACCTGTATATGTGGCTCCTTGCCTTAGTGCCAGATTACTACACTCGTCCCCTTTGAATTGTTAGTCTTTTAAATGGCCTATGTCCATAAGCTGTTTAATGCTTACAATTACATACATAAGGCAATGAATGCACTTACATATATACATACATAGGGTATGTTCAACAACCATACGGTGCCAGTAGCTTGTACAGGATCATGGTCACGGCAACCAGTGTCGTAGAGGTGATGAAAATTGGAAATATTGCACCCAGAGCGGGACTCGAACCCACATCTCTTGCATTCCAGACTAGTGTGCTAACCATTACACCGCCTAGGCTTCCTAAGTCTTTTGGTTTAGAAAATGTGATGCTTTCATTGGACTATTCAGCTTTAAGCGACACAAAGTTGTGTGAGCGCTTCGCAGGGTAACCACCTGCAGAACAGGTTGGTTGATTGTTGGAGTTTTGCATCCTGGCAACATCTAAGGTCATATCAGGATGTGTACCGACTTGTGACAGTGGACACTCATGGTAACTTTATAGTGCTGCCCCCTTGGGAGACCAAGCCACCAGCACCATGACCAGATATCGCACTCAGTCACATTATCCTGACACTGAGCCAACCAGTCCTTGCCTTACCCTAATAATCCTGAGCACCTGGCTAAGAAGCAACAAGTGTCAATTTTAAGTCATAGGATTGACTGGACGGTTTGTAACCACTTGGGCAAAGACCCTATAATACTAAGACGGCTCACTCCCTATCTCTCCCATGGTAATGCAAATTTCGCAGTGCCACCTTGTGGTGGGTTTGATCAGCCCAGCAGCTGGTTGGTGTTTCACATGTAAACACATACAATTATATTATACATGAGATAGGTAGGTATGAATACACATCAATATGAAATTGCTATGAACAAATACACATCATCATCAGCATCATCATCAGCATCACCATCATCACACATCTTTCATATTATTATATACATTTATACATATAATATAGCACCTGTTCAAACAAGAGAGCAGCCAGCACACCAAGTAGTGGGTTTGATCATTTTGATTACACAGTACAGGCTGAGTGAGCAGTCTTAGTATTATAGGGTCTTTGACTTGGGTTACTGGCAGCAGGCCTGCAGCATTTGGTATTGTCACGGCAAATCAGTCCAATGGTGATAGTCGAAGACTTCCAAGTAGCACAGCCAAGTCAACTTGTGTCTGGGCACCGAAGGGTTGGAGAGGCAGGAAGGGAAAAAGACAGCATTCACAATCAAAGAACACAGTGAAGCAGTGAAAAGGGAAAGGGACCCCACCAAAGCAAATCAGGAGAAGTAAGCCTGGGAGAAAAAAAAACCCACGTGGGATTAAGGAAAGAGAAGTGAGGAGAGTTGAGTCAAAGAGCCATGCCTCCTTGCTCTGTGGTGACCAGCCAGTGAGCCAGAGACACAAATGGAGTAGTGGCGGTAGGAAGTGAAAAGTTAGCCGGTGCCCCCCTGCAATATCTAAAAAAAAAGAAGATAAATCCAGGAGAGGAGACCGGGCAGCTGAGGGGAGATAAGAAGCGGTGTGGACGAAGTGGAGTCCAGACAGCAAGTGAAGAAGATCGATCTACAAAGTATGTTTTTATCGGTGGTATATATGCGTATATACTGGTGTAGGCACCCGCGGGCGTTGACAGAATATATAAGTGAACTGGTCTATCTATTGGCGTTTCGAACGCGCTGGCAGCGCGTGGTTCGGGCGATTTGTGCGAGGCGGTGCCACACGCGCCGTCCGGGTTAGCTAAGCATTATGCGCCCGCTACTTGCTAGATGGCACCACCGGTAGCTGTATATAACCATGGTGCTCGATCGGCCCGGCGCCTTCCTGATACGCCACCCGGCCTCTGTGCCGATTCAACTCAACCGAGAAAAAATATTTAAAAAATTAAAAAAATGTTGTTACTTATTCGGCGGTTATGGCCAGCCAGGTACGGTAATTCTCAGGTAATAAACTGTATTATCCACAATCTGCTCTTTCTTGTCCTTAAGCGGTCCTACATATATTATTTTGGTAAAACAGTTTATTCATCAGAACATAATTTTTTTCAGCGCCGAGGCCCTGATCTTCCGGCTGTTTACATTACATTGTAAATAGGTAGGGGATATTAGTAGATTGTGAAGTGGGTTAGTGTGTTAGTGGGTTAGCCATAATAAGTTCAATATTATGGGCTAAGATTGTAAGTTGGTGGGTCGCTGCAAAACCTCAGGCTGCTATTATGGGTACGGTTTTACTTCCTATGCTACCTTCGGGCCACCGTACGCCAGGTTGCCGCTACCAGACCTTTAGCATTGTTCCCCTGCAAACTTGACAAATGTGGCGCGCCGGGCAGCAACAGGTGCCCCCAGCTCCCCACCCCCGACCGCCGGGAGTTAAGCTCCCGGCCGCTGCTGCCCCGTCTGCCGGGAGATAAGCTCCCGGCCGCTGCTGCCCCGTCCGCCGGGAGTTAAGCCCCCGGGCGCCGCCGGGCCTCGAGTCGGGGTGCGGACGGATTGTGGCGGGTCGAGTTACTCAGACCGTGGAGAACCGGCGCACGACTCGACGGACGGACGCTCGGCTGGGTTGATTGATTGGTTGTTGGATTGTTACGTCCTGGCAACATCTAAGGTCATATCAGGACGGGTACCGACTTGTGACAGTGCACACTCATGGTGACTTTATAATCTTGCCCTACTGGGAAATCAGGCCGCCGGCATTGTGACCCGATATATACCCACTCAGTCACATTATCCTGACACTGAGCCAAGCAGTCCCTGTCCTGCCCTATTAATACCGAGCACCTGGCTAGGAAGCGACAAGCATAACATTTTAAATCGTCAGTTTGACTCGACCGGGAACCGAATTCCCGACCTTCCGCACGCGAGGCCCGCGCTCTACCGGTTCGGCCACCGCGTCCGGTAGCGGGTCGTGTTAGTTGGACCGCGGAGAACCAGATCACGACTTGGTGAGAAGTCGCAGGTGGCCCGCCGACGGACGGACGCACGTTCTGCTCGTGTCACGTGACTAAAGCTAAGATTCCATATATACGTGGTATGCGGCATGCCATTTTCAGGTTTTTTTGCTCCAAATTTATGAAGGAAAGTCAAAGTTCCTGTTGTTTCCTATGGCAACCGCAGTATCATTCGCATTCACATTTGCATTCACACCAATCGGTCCTCACAGCGATCCACTTTCTGCATTTGCATTTGGACATATGGAAGCACCACTGTTTATTTTCATGCTTTGCCAATTTTTGTCGCATTTGCATTTGCATACCGCATACCGGGAATCTTAGCTTAAGACTAGTAAAAGACCTGGGCCCGTACTCATGACGAGTTACTTATCTGCTCCCGTGTTAAATGCCGGTTTCGGGTTAGCTATATCTGGTGTTCCAGATATGTCACGGCGTATTCATGATCACACAGCGTGGCGACTATACTTAACCCTACGGCTATTTTTAGATATGGGGGTATCCCTCTGAGCCTGTTCCGGCGACAAGCGCTCTTCGCGTATTACCATGTGTCAAAGAGGCCGGGTACTTTCGGTTTTGCTCCTACTGCTCACGTGCGGCCATTCATCCACAACTCCGACAAGAACGACTCACCGACTCACTACTCTTCCAACTATATTCACGCCCTACTCACGCTCCAACCACACTGTCAACACAACTACTTATCCGGCTAAACTCTGCACATCTTCGGAGCCTCCCAACTACGGTCAACGGCCACAAATGACCTAACTCCTCAGGTACATTTCCCTATTTGTGTACCATGTTTTCCCTCTCTGACACTCCGCTGGCTATGGTTGCCGACGCTGCGGCGAAAATTTGCCACTATAGTGACAATGAGCCACACTTACCGCAAATGCCGAGCTAATAACAAGTAAGTACTTTTTATGTCTTATGTGAATGCAAACATAGGCTAAAGACGTTTGCAAATGGTTGGGGTTTGGGCCAAGAACTAGACGCGCTCTTTCAACTATCCAATAATTGCCAACGCGCAAAGACACTTGGTGAAATGCAGAAAAGTTGGGAAAATCAAAACTGGCGCCCACATAACGCGGGCGATGTCATGTTTAAAGTGCAGTTACATATATGTTGTACGATGGGTTGTACGATGTGTGCCCAATCTATTATAGCCGGTTAATATCCGCATATTTTTGACGCTTTACTTTACCTTTATAATTATTTATCTGGTCACTTGACTTGCATGTCACGTTGAAATTAATCCAGCCATTTTTCGACTATGCTGACTTGCTGCTCGTCTGCAGCAGTACATTTTGGTGCATGTATCTAAATTTTACCGGCAGCTGTCGCAAACTCGTATAACCCTGTGCGATACGACAATAGTCAATAGTATTCTTACTTATTTCCTAAATAGGCTACGTGTGCCAAACAAAGTAATAAAGTCTTAACAAAAGTCTGCCTAATTTCAATATGCATTTTCCATTTATTCTCCAAACAAATCAGAGCTGCCTTTGACGTTAGTTACAAGCAAATATAACCACATGATGCATGATTATAAGAGCAAACCGTTTCACAATTGCAGATTTAGCATTCACTGAGATATGAGTTTAAAAAGGTTATATTTGCATAATTACGAGAACAAACAAAATTACATACGACGTACTATTCATCATGAACCGTGTCTCATTAACGCAAACAGTTGTGCCGATTGAGCGTTACTTGTAAAGCACTTTTCTATACAGACTATCGATATAGCTAACCATTTCACAGGTGCCTTAATATTGCGCTTCCTCCTTTTCACATGAACAAAAATTGTCCTGGCCATTTAGCGGTAACTGAGAATAAGTTTTATAACATCCTGTACAGTTGCAGGACCCACAAACTTTGCAAATGTTCTTGTTGAACTTAACTATATTCACAGTTTTTTTTATAATTAACCTGACAATTGTTTATGTAAACTTCGGAACCAGGATATTATAAATTCACTTTAGATTTATATATTTGCATTACAATCATATTTGTTTACACTATTTGCCAGACTTTGTGCATTTCCTACTATGCATATTACGAAAATGTCGCAGTAGTTCCCGATCTCACACGTTTGTTCAAGTTTGTTGACTGACCTCAAAGTAGCATGCTGTGTGGGATATTATACCAACAACTAGAGAAAATTGTTATATACACAAGTAGGTGAATTGTTCAACTATTGAATGAGTGTCTTCCAATTTATACTCAACCCACAAACATATATCACTAACTCAAATTTGTGCGTTACACTCATACTGTGAGGAACAGTAGGCCTTGCCAACGTGATCTTCATGAGTCATTCTAGGGGGCCTCCTTGGAGGCGAAGACTGTCCCTCCAACCGTAGCAGCACCTAGAGAAATATTGATGGGGGGAGAACATTTAGGTAACACAACATTTGCAAGTTGTAACTAGTTGAAAACCATTAATACAAATCTGTTTGTCTTACATCATTTTAGATTAGGCCGTTTAAACGGGTAGTTTCGCAGTATTCATTACACTTAACTCGTCTCTCTACTCTTACCAACAGATTTAACGTGTAAGACAACAGGAGCATCAATATGTCTTCGGAGCCAACTCCTTCGACCTCTGCCAGCAAGAGGCAGCGCAAAGCCAACTACGGTGATCACGAGATACGTATTCTTCTGGAGGAAGTAATGCTGGCCCGGACCGTACTCTTCTCCGCCTTCAGTAATAAGATCACGTTACAAGAGAAGAACAAGGCATGAGATCGGGTGGCGGGGGCTGTAACCGCCTGTGGGATCGCCTGGCGATCTAGGGTCGAGGTGAAAGAAAAGTGGAAGGCGATGAAGGCTGATGTCCTCGGTCGTCAAAGGCGTTCAGGGCAAACTGGGGGCGGTCCTCCTGACACACCCCTTCCCTTTGAGGAGTGCATTCTGCAGATAATTGGCGCAGATTCAAATTTGTTCCAAGGCGTTACAAGTAAGTTTGTACTTGACACAGTCATATAGCTCTCGCTAGTAAATGTTTTATATACCAGACAACATGTGCCTCGGTGACAGTTTTCGGCAGTATGCATAGTAAAGTGATATGCGCTTACTAATCGGATATTGAACCCAACATGCTTCTTAGCTATCGACACAGTGCTATATACCGAAAGTTTGTATCTTTTAGCTTATGTACGCAATGGCCATTGTCACATTTCGTGTTATGCCTGTTCACTAATTTAACGTTCACCTTTTAGTTTATTCACGCCTCCTCTGTTGCAGCTTCCTATGCCCTCAGCTATCTCGGGCCAGTTGCGGCGACAACCAGCTCGTCAGTAGTGACGGCGTCGACGGGGGAGGCGGAGGAGATCCCAGACGTGGATCTTCGCTGGTCACACACGGTGGCCCTGTCAGGAGTGGAAGGAAACTAGACTGTCCGGGAAGCGGCCACCTCTTTCTCCGCGGAAGACATTGCACGGCCTATGCGTACTTCAACGCCACTGGGGCCAGCGTCGCTGGAGGCGACAACTGTCAGTCTAGGTGCCATTCAACCTGTCAGCAGGGGGGGCCAGTGTAACCCTCCGCGCAGGGTGTCCGGGGGAACCGGTGACGGTGATGGCAGAGCCGGAGGACGCGGCTCGCCCTCCCTCCGCTGGAAGCAGTTCACGGTCGCGCGCTGCCAGAGGACGGTCTAGGAGTCGTCCACACAAAGAGTTTCCCGGACAGGCGGCGGAAAGGCAGCCCTTCATTGCCTGCCTCGAGAGCACAACCCAAAAAAATGCTGCGAAAACAACTGTGCTAAACGCACGCGTCGAACACGAGGCAGCCTAACGTGAGCGCGCGGATGCGAAGGGCCTCCTTGAGAGAGACTTACTGGTGCTAAAGTACCGCAGGGAGCTTCTGACCATTGAGAGACTTGAGCGTGAGGGGGAAATGGAGAGGGTTCGGGTGGACAGGGAATTAGTCACTATGAGACTGAGGAGGGAGACGCTAGAAGTAGCAAAACTTGAGAGGGAGATTTGGGGAAGGGTGTAGGATGGAGATATTGTTTTGAATAAACAAGGGTGAAGATGGTCAACATACATCGGCGTTGTCGTTATTGTTTCCCTAATATTGTGTGCCAGTAAGAACTAACCCTTTCAATCCTTGAAACAGGTACATAACGTAAGCATACGGAGACGTCACTCACCGATTTCAGAAGAAATTGTCCACCGTTCTCTGTCTCGCTGCCTTGCCCACTTGTGCGCGAACGCGCTCTGAACGTTGATAGTTGTCGGGATGGTTCGCTTCTGCCTCATTGTCGTGGCGTTCATTTTCATTGTCCGAATCTGCGTCCGACTCAGAATCGGAAGGGTCTTCGAGGTTGAGGATCCACGCCTTGTTGTGCAGAATGAGACAGACCGTGATAATGTTGCACGCCTTAGCGGGCTGCAGTCGCAGGCGACGGAGGCAGTGCCAACGTCTCTTCAAGACCCCGATCGATCTCTCGACAATCGACCGTGCCGCTTTATGATGAACATTGTAAGCTTCCTGTCATGGTGAGTTTGGATTGAGGAAGGGTGTGAAGAGCCAATCACGTTGCATATACCCACTATCCCCAAGTAGGATACCATTTACTGGTTTCTGGTCGCTCTCAAACGCTTCGAACAGAGGTGATTCCCGAAGGATGCGTGCGTCGTGCACGCTGCCCGGCCATTTAACGATGCAATCGATGAAACGCAGTTCGCCATCACATATCACCTGAAATATATATGGGCTAAGTGATGTTTAGAAAGCGCCCAAACAAAACCCTAAGTCCAACTGACGCAGGCTGGAAGGGCAATTTTAAGAAAAGAGGGCCGACATATACGTGAGGAGATTACATATTACGAGCATCTACCTGGACATTGAGGGAGTGATAGTGCTTCCTGTTCACAAACTCGTGTTCGTAGTCGGCGGGTGGTTCTATGCGAATTTGCGTGCCATCTATGCATCCAAACACATTTGGGAAGCCGTAGGTGTTGAATATTTTCGCTTTTGTCCGGTCCGCTGCCTCCTGAGTCGGCAGTTTGATAGATTGGGGCAGCTGTTGCACCAAAGCTGCGGTGACTCTGGGAATAGTCCTCGAAACGGTTGGCTGTGAAACCCCCACTAACTCCCCGCAGACATCCTGAAAAGTGCCACTTGCGTAGAATCGTAGGGCGATCATAACCTGCAGAAACAAATGCAAAACACAATAAGTCACGAAAGGATTTAAGCCAAAAAAAAACAGACAGCTTAGCAGCAATAAATAATAGAAACGAAATATAATAGCGTGCAAAAAAAATGGTAGAAACCTAAGGAAAGAGTAAGAACAGTCACAGAAACTAGATAAGATTGAAATATAATGTGTGAGTTCATTGTTTCTACAGTTTAGCAGTTTTGTGGAAGTTATTAGCAATTGTGAGTGTATTTATGAAAGTTAAAGACGAAAAGTGATAGCTCGGAAGCCATATTATTGACGCCCTAGTGTGGGACATTTAGTAGGTGACAGTCAAAACGTTACGCCAATAATTGCCGTACTGAATCCCCGGAAACAGAGTTGGTAGATAGGGTTCCAAAGTTAAGATTTGAGTGGTATTATTAACAGAACGATGTAGTTCACGCTGGCAAACTGGCAAACGATCTAGCAGTGACTTGGGTGAAAGGCCACATGACCTACTTTTGAATGAAAACAATGCTGGCTGCGAACCGATATGAAGCGTACAACGTTGCGTGTTTTAGAAGGAAATCTCAGGTCAGTATAGCTCCCTGAGGCACAAAACGAACTACATGGAGCATAGGACAGGGCTGCTATAAGTTAATGGGAGAGGAACGAAGAGTGGAGAAATCGCGGTCTGAGTATAATGTAAACAAGTACCTGCAGCAATGGTGGAAGCGACCCGCGGCAAGTCGGAAGTTCGATTTGATCAGCTATGGTGTCAGTGATGGCAAAAATGTTGTGTCTTCAAAAACGAAACTTCTTGAACAGATCCACATCATCATACTTTTCAAATGGATGTGTCCTGTCGCGGAAAATTTGATTCCTGGCCAAGTTACGTCTCTCGAGAAAGCGGCGATAAATGAAGATGTCCATGTCGAAACACTAACTCCGGCATTAAACTTGGTACAGAGCGGTGTTAGCCAAAGGCCTATTAAACTCGCCGAGTTACCGTAACACTGACACATGAATACGCATTTTCCGCCCCTAAACCAGAAATCCCCGCCAAAACCAGTTTAGCCTCGCTAAACGAACATCATGAATACGGCCCCTGGTGGCCAACTAACCTCATCTAATGCCATCGATCGGTCGCAGTGGCGGAGTCGGTAGAGCGCGCCCTCGCGTGCGGGAGATCGGGAGTTGGGTTCCCGGTCGAGTCACAACCAGCCAGCCCAATATAATGAGTGTCATTGGTTTGATTGATTGATTCGTAAAGCAACCACCAATCAATCAATCAAACCAATGACATTCATTACATCGGGCTGACTGGCCGACATAGGAACTGAACGGGGTGGCCTGAGACATTTTTATATTCACAATTTCTATACTTTATTCCACAAACATATACTATTTGTGAATCGGTGAAAGCACTGATTAGCTTCCCATACAAGAGTTCGCGGGTTTGAAAAAAGTCTCCTACAATTTACGATGTTAATTTTTATGTACCATTGCCCACAACTATATACAGTACAACCCCATTAAACCAATGTAACCACATTCTAACTCCCTAAACCGACCACCTTACGAAATGGACCATTTAGAGTTGGTCCCAAAGTCGGTCGATTTAGAGAGGTTTTACTGTACTCTATTAATGGGACTGAAAATAATGTTAACATTACTCACTAGGTGTCAGCACCCGGCATTCATTCTCACGTCTCAACGACCTGATTAGGTCACCCACATTGCCACAGCTCCCCACAGAGACAAATGCTAGTATTTTGCCGGGTCGCTGAAAAAAGTTTGGATTAATCGATCGTTTGGTTTAACCGAGCTTGGTTTAAGGGGGTTTTACTGTATATACATAAAAGACAATAATCAAAGTGTCCACAAACATTGTATCTTACATTCATAATGCACCCACGTTTCTGACAAAGCCAAGTCAAAGTCGAAGCCAAAGCTCGGTTAAACCAATGATCGGTAAATCCAAACAAATTTCTAGGGTCCCTTCAAGTTTGGTTTAATGGGGTTATACTGTATACATTATACACACAAACCTCTCTAACCGACTACCTCCAGAGATCGACCACTCCCCTATATCAATCACTTTATTTGGGTTCCAACAATACCATTGTATAATGTAACCACATTCATCATCATGCTGTCGGACGCGATGCGACAAAGACTGCTTTCATTACTTGACTGCCACGCTCCATTTAGCTCTCTGCTGTGAGAGTTGCGTCCATGAGTCGGTCACATTTCATGAAAGCTGCCTGCAAAAGTGTTGAAGTGCTGCTGGCTTTTGCAACTTACCAGCGGCATTCTCTCGGGGAGCAAATAGAGGTTTCACACCACCATATTCTAACTCCCTAAACCAACCACCTCACGACATGGACCATTTAGAGTTGGCCCCAAGGTCGGTCGATTTAGAGAGGTTTTACTGTACTCTATTAATGGGACTGAAAATAATGTTAAAAGTACTCACTAGGTGTCAGCACCCGGCATTCATTCTCGCATCTCAACGACCTGATTAGGTCACCCAAATTGCCGCAGCTCCCCACAGAGACAACCGGATGTGAATTTCTCTCACGGGAAGGGAGCCCTGGAGAGGGGTTGGTGGTGCTGGTGGGGGGGGGGTGATTAATTGTTTGATTGTTTGATTTATTGATGCTGCGTCGTCAGCAAACGGGATATTCACAGCGATAAATGTTTGAATTGTATTAACCATTACCTTATTAACTTTCTAATTCTACCCTTTCCTACAGAAGGAAAAGAAGTGACATATTTAAAGTATTTAAAATTATGAAAGGTTTTGATATTAACCATCCAAATCCAAGAAAATCCAAACTAACATAGGCTACTATCTGCTACTGAAATGCAGGCAATCAAATAACTTATCAGCAGCTACTGTGTGGTAAGATAACACCAACACTACAACTGGCCAGGATTGAAAACAAGCCTGGGTACCCGGGCTTATATGCTATGGACAGTATAAATACAGCCTCAATAAAAAAGAACACCAAAAAAACACAAATTTTTCACCTTGAATAAAAGAGAAGGCAGTCGGGGCCATACTCTCAAACTAGTAAAACCCAGAGCCATTTCAAAGTTAAGGCAACACAGTTTCTCAAACAGGATCATAAATATATGGAACAGTCTCCCACAAAATGTTATTGATGCCGAGTCAATAAATTCATTCAAGAATAGATTAGAAAAAGCATGGGCTGATGATCCAGGGAAATTTGACCCCTTATTCACCACATGCTACTAATTATTCCTTGTGTTGCGTATTTACTTGCATTCAAGCAAAAATGAGAGACAAATAAGTGCTCACACTTCCTGTCTACCATTCGGTATTTCGCTATTACATTTAGGGGCCGTCTAAAGTTATTGTAGTGGTCTGCACTGACCTCTCAGGCAAGTAACCACATAGACAGGTAGGCGTGGGGAGTGTATTGATATCATGGAGCCTAGGTGGTGTAATGGTTAGCACACTGGCTCGGAATGCAAAGAGATGTGGGTTCGAGTCCCACTCTAGGCACAATATTTCCCATTTTCATCACCCCCATGACACTGGTTGCCGTGATCAGGATCCTGTACAAGCTTTGCGCTGTATGGTTGTTGAACCTACCCTGTGTATGATGTGTTAGTGCATTGCCTGTATGTATGTAATTGTAAGCATTACAAGACTTACAATTCCAGGGGGACGAGTGTAGTGGTCTGCACTGACCTCTCAGGCAAGTAACCACATAGACAGGTAGGCGTGGGGAGTGTATTGATATCATGGAGCCTAGGTGGTGTAATGGTTAGCACACTGGCCCGGAATGCAAAGAGATGTGGGTTCGAGTCCCGCTCTAGGCGCAGTATTTCCCATTTTCATCACCCCCATGACACTGGTTGCCGTGATCAGGATCCTGTACAAGCTTTGCGCTGTATGGTTGTTGAACCTACCCTGTGTATGTATGTGTTAGTGCATTGCCTGTATGTATGTAATTGTAAGCATTACAAGACTTACAATTCCAGGGGGACGAGTGTAGTGGTCTGCACTGACCTCTCAGGCCAGTAACCACATAGACAGGTAGGCGTGGGGAGTGTGTAGATATCAGGGAGCCTAGGTGGTGTAATGGTTAGCACACTGGCCCGGAATGCAAGGAGATGTGGGTTCGAGTCCCGCTCTAGGCACAATATTTCCCATTTTCATCACCCCCATGACATTATCAACATTTTCAACGTAGTACAAAGAGTACTACTTTTCCAGACGCCTCCCCTTCTCCCTCCGCCCTAATGTAGTACGCATCAACATTTTACTACAGACCCCACTGGACTCAGACTGGGTGACCAAATGAGTTCCATTTTGGTAAGTCATTGGATTCAAACACCTTGGTTCAGACTCTAGTCGAGAATCAAACCAATAACTTAAAACTTGAGACTTGTCACGACCTAACCTGGCTTTCGGCATTACTAGGACAGCGCAAGGAACAATGGAATGAGGAAGACCAATTGTTCACGACTGAAAATCCCCCTGCTTAAAGTTGCATAAGCCGTGTTTACACGGGCGAGTTAAATCGTTTCATATAAATCGCCTTGCCTAGTTCGCCTCACATTCGCCATGTAAACGGGCCACTGAAGCGGATTAGGGCTGATTCGCTTCATATGATTCGCTTTATATAAACCACTTGTCAAGGTAGTTTATATGAATCGATTCAGCTGGTTCCTGGGCGGCGATAGTGTAAAATAGCAGTACTCGCCAGCTACAGGCTCACCACTAAGGCTGCTGGTTCCCGGCGCCGACACACTTTTAACCTCGGTCCGTGTAAACGCTCCACTACATCGCTTCATATAAATCGATTTGCCTAATTCGCTTCACAATTGCCCGTGTAAACACGGCTATAGTCCGATGGCTTGTGAATTTCCCCCTTAATTATGTTTCATTGGACCATGCACCTTTAATCAACCTCCATGCAAACAAACAAAAAATCGCTGAAAATATCACCGCTTTATTAAATGATACAATTAAAAGTCTTACTTTAATGTCAGCACCCTCCCCCCTGTCTGATCGTTTTGAGTTTCTGTTATTTAAACAAACAAATATATTATGTCGATCATTACAATCTACCTTACTTATATACATATATAAATAAACACATATACACACATACATACACACATACATTCATACACATATAAACAAATACACATACACATATACACATACACACCCACATGCATATATACATACACACATAGACACATGCAGATAGTAAGAGAAGGAGCCTCTAACCAGTGTCGACGTTACATGCCTCGACATTACTCGCCTCGATGTTACCCGCCTCGACGTTACCCGCCTCGACGTTACCCGCCTCGACGTTACTCGCCTCGATGTTACCCGCCTTGACGTTACCCATCTCGATGTTACCCACCTCAATGTTACCTGCCTCGATGTTACCCGCCTCGACGTTACCCGCCTCAACGTTACCCGCCTCAACGTTACCCGCCTCAACGTAAAGTCCAGGTGGGTAACATCAGGTCGGGTAATGTTGGGTCGGGTATACTCGTGTCAGGTAAACTCGGGTCAGATAAAGTGAGCTGAGGTAAAGTCGGGTCAGGTAAAGTGTGGTCAGGTAAAGTGTGGTCGGGTAAAGTGTGGTTGGGTAAAGTTGGGTCGGGTAAACTCGGGTCAGGTAAACTCGGGTCAGGTAAAGTGAGGTGAGGTAAAGTCAGGCCGGATAAAGTGTGGCCGGGTAAAGTGTGGTCGGGTAAAGTGTGGTCGGGTGAACTCAGGTCGGGTGAAGTCGGGTCGGGTAAAGTTGGGTCAGGTAAAGTCGGGTTGGGTAAAGTTGGGTCGGGTAACATTTAGGCGGGTAACGTCGAGGTGGGTAATGTCGAGGTGGGAAACATTGAGGTGGGTAACGTTGAGGTGGGTAACATCGAGACGGGTCACGTCGAGCCAGGTAACATTGAGGCGGGTCACATCGAGCCGGGTAAAGTCGAGGCGGGTAATGTCAAGTCGAGCCGGGGTAAACTCGAACTGGGGTGAAGTCGAGCTGGGCTAAAGTCGACCCGGGGTAAAGTCGACCCGGGGTAAAGTCGAGCCCGGTAAATTTGACTAATATTAATATAATTATGCATTTAAAAAAAAAATTATTAAGACATTCTTTACAAAAAAAGTATTCTAGTTCCAAGATTCGAACCAGTTACCCTCTGATCTTGAGACCAACACTCTGCCATCTGAGCTATAGAGGAACTGCTAATCCCATAGTGGTCCAATTGGTGGCAGAATGCTGGGAGGTCCTGACAGCATGTGAATAATGAGCAAACAATATGGATAGAAATAATCTGAAAAAAATTAAAAAGTAAGGATAATAAATAAATCAATTTAAATAAAAATAAAATTTAAATAAATATCACCACATCATCATTGACCAGCATGGTGTGGCTACAAGTGGGCTGGTGGGGGTGTGGATGGCAGACCAGTGTTGCTGTGTGGCTATTGTCTTACTTTGTGTGTGTGGGTGGTGGGGGAGGTGTCAGGTGGGGCAACCATGCATGACTACCACTAACCTGGTCTATATGGCTGACAGGGTGACACCAACACAAAGAAGCTAGGGTGGGGATGTATCTGTAAACTGACTAACTGAAAAACTTAGTGGGGATGTGGGTCATGGTCATTGAGCCATGACTGCTGCCAAACCTTGTTTTTAAGTTTGAGGATAGGGGTACTACCAGTACCAGTATATCCATACATCCATACATTTATGTATATATATGCACATATATATGCACATATAGATGCCCATATATACATGTATATATGTGTATATATGTGTGTATATACATACCTACATGTATGTATGTGTATATATGTGCATATATACACATATATACACATATATATGCGTATATATGTATATATGCATATATATATGTGTATATATGCATATATATGCGTATATATGCATATATATGCGTATATATACGCATATATATGTGTATATATACATATCTACATGTATATATGTGTACATATTCATATATATGCACATATATGCACATATATGCGCATATATCACTATATCTTTATAATTATGCCTATATATGCATATATATATATATGCATATATATATATATACATGTATATTCTGTCTGTATATGCACACACACATATTGTATGGTGGATATACCACACAGAGAGAAATCCCACTTTTCACCCACACCCACACCCACACCCAACCCACACCCACACCCAACTCCAGTGGCCATCCTTGTGTAGTAGACTGCTAAAACAACAACCCATCTGCCTGTGTACATTAGAGTAATGGCATATATGATGCTATTCATCATGATTTGTTCATATTGTTGGTTATTTCTCATTCTAGGTCCAGGATTTTGATTCTAAGAAAAATACTGGTTTAAATAGACCATGGTGTTTCACCAGTAAAAATGACTAATTCCAGAATAAAAACAGCACAATGTTATAGGCAAAATAAGATTATCTCTTTATTTTAATGTAGTTTTAATTGAATATTATGAACATACTATAGACAGGAGCATTTTCTTCATAGAAACTTTGAAGAGCTACTTATAGCCATTTTAATGATGTATTTTGTTAGGTTCCATCCTCAATATTAAAGTAGTGGCAGACTGTGACAGGTCACCCCTATTTGTTTCTATATGTAAACTGTCTTGGTTTTTCAAAACGTCTTGATTTTTCAAGACGTTTTGAAATCCAAGACGTGGCCTCTACCTGCTAACTGGGGGTCGCAGCTGTGGCTGTAACCAGAGATGGAAGATAGATGTCAGCGACTTCCGTGAACTTATACTCGTATAATTCTTATACATCATGTATATATAAATAACTGATTACAGTGACCAGATGCGATAGCCGAATCGATAACAATAAGAGCTCTGGTTCCCCATTCAGAAGTTTACGGTGTTTGAGATCCGACCAGGTCAAACCAATGGTTTACTAATTTGATCCTTGTTGCTACCTAGCCTGGTGCTCAACATGACTAGAATAAGGCAATGCCTTGTTAATTCAACATTAGGATAATATGACTGAGCGAGATATCGGTGCTGGAATATTGGTCTCCCAGTGGGACAGCACTACAAAGTCATAATGAGTGTGCATCATCACAAGTCGGTCCCCATCCTGATATGACCTTAGATATAGCTAGGATATGAAACCCCAACACACAAACGTCGATTACAGTACCCATATATAGCTGATGAGTTTTCTAGAACAACAACTCTAGTTTCTGTGATGGTCCTCAACATGACCACATTTCCCACCGATGAGGTGGGTGGTGACGTCACTAGTTTCGCTCTCTGCTTGCCCCTCAGGCTTACATGTTACTTGTTAGCCTTAAATCTCAGGCCGGCACTTCCCTCTCCGCGATATATGGTACTTCAGTAAGTATTAAGACCGGAACTTGGGTAATCGAATACTTCAACTAGTTCCGGAACAGGACCAGACGGGATGGCCGAATGAGTTGAGCGTCCGTCTCCCGTTTTCATAGATCGTAGGATTCGAACCGATGGGTAAAAAGTGACTTAAAAATTTATGCTTGTCGCTTCCATGCCAGGTGCTCAGCATTATTAGGATAGGGCAAGGACTGCTTGGCTCAGTGTCAGGATAATGTGACTGAGTCGGATATCAGGTCATGGTGCTGGTGGTCTGGTTTCCCAGTGGGCCAGCACTATAAAATCACCATGAGGAGACCAGGCCACCAGCACCATGACCTGATATCCAACTCAGTCATATTATCCTGACACTGAGCCAACCAGTCCTTGCCCTATCCCATTAATGCCGAGCGCCTGACTAGGAAGTGACAAGTATCAATTTTTAAGTCATTGGTTTGACTCGATCAGGGTTCAAACCCATGAACCCATGGGTTCGGATCCCTTAATCTCCAAAAACAGGAGATGGAAGCTCAACTCATTTGGCCATCCCGTCTGGTTGTACCTAAAAGAAGCCATTAAATAACTCCCAGCATGCTCAGTAAGAGAAGTATGTTGGTCGATACAAATCTATTGCAGGACTGTCTAGCCATTCTGACATTACAAATAGAAGTTAATGTTGTTTGTTGGAGTTTTACATCCTGGCAACATCTAAGACCATATCAGGACGGGCACCGACTTGTGCACACTCATGGTGACTTCATAGTGTTGTCCCACTGGGATACCAAGCTGCAACACCATGACCCAATCACCCACTCAGTCATATTCTCCTGATCCTGATCTCACCAGTCCTTGCCCAAACCATGTACATGCTCAGCGCCAGGCTAGGTAGCGACACGTATCAATTTTGTAAATCATTGGCTTGACTCGGCTGGGATTCAAACTCCCTACCTTCCACATGGGAAGCCTGTGTTCTAGAGATTCAGCCACCGCATCCAGTGATATAAATGAAAGTAGGTAAAATAAAAGTAGAGCTATATAATAGACTAGACAGAGCAGCTTGCACATTGAACTGCTATCTACACCAATAGTTCTTTCCGCCGCCACCAGAGGACAGGTTGGTGGCGGAAATCACCCATAGGCCCTTCCCCACACGGTTAGCTGTAGGGTGAACTACTACCCACAATACTACATACTAGTTTTCATCTTTCCACCAGAGGGCAGTTCAGTAGTGAAAATAGCCCATTAGCGCCTTTCCATAGAATAGCTGCAATAAGCTACTACCCACAACAATAGTTCATCTCAATGCCACCACAGGGTAGGTTGGTCATGGAAATCCCCATAAATGAGCCATTTTCCTCATGCTCTTTTGCACGGTGTGTGCTGCATGGTGACCTGCTCACCACAACATTAGCTATTCCCACTGTCATCAGAGGGCAGGTTGGGGGTGGAAGTCCTCTATAAAGTCGACTCTGCTATATACTAGTGTTCCCCCCAGACACTAGATGGTGCCACCATTGGGGTGGGCTGCCTATATGCTTATATATCTTTCCTATGTATCTTTCTTTTGTATCTTTCTTATGTATCGTTCAATGTATCATTCTGTGTATCTTTCTTATGTATCTTTCTTACGTATCTTTCTTATGTATCTTTCTTATGTATCTTTCTTATGTATCCTTCTTACGTATCTTTCTTATGGATCTTTCTCATGTATCTTTCTTATGGATCTCTATTATGCATCTTCTTATGCATCTTTCTTATGTATCTTTCTTAAGCATCTTTCTTGTGTATCTTTCTTAGGTATCTTTCTTATGCAGCTTTGTTATGTATCTTTCTTATGTATCTTTCTTATGCATCTTTCTTATGCATCTTTCTTATGTATATTTCTTGTGTATCTTCCTTATGTATCTTTCTTAGCATATTTCTTATGCATCTTTGTTATGTACCTTTCTTATGTATCTTTATTGTGTATCTTTTTTTAATGTATCATTATTATATATCTTGCTTATGCATCTTGCTTATGCATCTTTCTTGTGCATCTTCCTTGTGTATCGTTCTTAGATATCTTTCTTTTGTGTCTTGCCTATGTAGCTTCCTTATGTATCTTGCTCATGAATCTTGCTTATGTACCTTGCTTATGTATCTTGCTAATGTATATTGCTTATGTATCTTGCATATGTAGCTTGCTTATGTACCTTGCTTATGTATCTTGCTAATGTATATTGCTTATGTATCTTGCTGAGGTCTTGTGCTTATGTATCTTGCTTATCTACTTCTTCTATGCTAATAATAACATTCTATGACCTGCTAAACCACCCACCCTGCCCCACCCTGCATACTTGTGCTCAGCTCTGTCTATACTTCAATGCGCTCACTATATAAATTCTGTACAGTTCTACATTCGCATTAGTTCTTGGGGCATCTATCCCATTAGCATCTTGGCCTGCACGTTAACTCCTTATTTGGGGATGGTCCCTCTAGTGTTGATGGTAATAGCCCTGACCTGTTGCCACTTGTCAGCACTCAGAATAGCCGCTTAGCCCACGTGTTTGGTGTTCATGCGGTGTTTATAATTACCAAACATGGCAATACTCGCAAATACATGGCAAGAGCACTCAAAACTGATCGAGATCATCTAAGACCAACTAAGACTCACCAAGACCAAGCAAGACCACCCAAGACCAAACCAAAACAAACCAAGTATATTTTTAGACCAATCGAGATCAATTGAGACCAATGAAGGCCAATTAAGACTAACCAAGACCAATTAAGACTAACCAAGACACATCAATTCAATCAAGACCATTCAAAACCAATTAAGACTATTCAAGGTCAATCAAGAATACTTAAGACTGATCGAGAACAACTTAGAAAAACCAAGACTGACCGAGACCAACCAAGACGGCCCAAATCCAAGCAAGACCAAGCAAGAAACCAAACAATATTCAAACATCATACTCCGATGGTATTGAGTTTCTGTCATTTTTGGAGATAGTGATATTAGATTGATTGCTAATGTTATAATCTAGCTTACTTTCATTTGAAGTAAGTTTGCTTTAAAATGACTAACTTAGGAGATGTTTGAAGTGTAAACATAGACAATTAATTTTGGCATGCTTCTCAAAACTCTGATTCCATAGGCCTCAACAGAAACTGTTTATATTAAAGTTGCGTAGTCCGATAGTTTTGAGTTTCTGTCATTTTCTGAGATAAATATGTTAGGTTGGTCATTATAATCTACCTTACTTTAGCTATTGGGTGTGCAGGTATTTCAGGTATAGCAATACTTCAGGGAGTTTAACGCCCCTGCCCTGCAGAGTTGTAAACCACTGCCTTGTGTTACAGGTTCTTGACAGAACCGAAGGCTAAGGGAGCAAACCCTAAACAGAAAACCATGTCACTGTGGCAGCATTAATGGCGGTTGATGTATGGAACTCCCAACATCTCCCGACCAGCCACTGCAGGGACAAATAGTTTGCGCCTGTCTTGACATATTCTTGCTGGTGTGAAACCTCTATTTGCTCCCCGAGAGAGTGCCGCTGGTAACTTGCAAAAGCCAGCAGCACTTCAACACTTTCGCAGGCAGCTTTCATGAAATGTACAACTGCACAAAACACCATACCGGCTCGGTCGTCGCCCAGGTTACCAAGGACCGCGCTGCTCGAGCTCATCTTCCGTCGACAGCGGAAAATCAGGTAATGAACGCAGTCTTTGTCGCATCGCGACCGACAGCATGATGATGATGACTTTAGCTTGAAGTAATTTTTACTTTAAATGGGTAACTTTCGAGATATTTGAAGTGCAAACGTGCACAATTAATTTTGGCAAGCTTGCCAAAACTCGAACACCATAGGCTTCTGCAGTAACAGGTTCTATTAAATTGACTCAGTATTCCCTTTGATGTGGTGACAAATGTTTAATAAGTGCAGCAGTATTTAACTTAAAAATGTAGAATAAAATCTAGATAATGGTTTTGGTTTTGAAAATTTGATGTTTTCATCGGACTATGCAGCTTTAAATAAATATAATATACCCTTCTACATAGCAACAAATACTTCGTAAGTGCACCAGTATCTAAGTTGAATGTGTAGGTTCCAATCTAGATAAATGTTTTTCTTTAGAAAATGTTGGTGTTTTTTATCGGACAATGCGGCTTTAATCAAAACCAATTAAAACCATTCAAAGGGGATGGGCGAGGCTTGGTTAGTTGGTGGAGTTGGATGTCCTGGCAACATCTAAGGTCATACCAGGACGGCTACCGACTTGTGACAGTGCACACTCAATGCGACTTTATAATGCTGCCCCACTGGGAGACCAGGCCACCAGCACCATGACCTGATATCCCACTCAGTCACATTATCCTGACACTGAGCCAAGCAGTACATGCCCTATCCTAATTTTTCTTGAAGATTGAAGATTTGAAGATTTATACTGCCTATTATGGATAAGTCTGAATAGACTTGTTTTCACCATTAGACAGTTTGTAAATGGAAAGCCCGAGCCTACACTTTTACCGACCCAAGGGATTTTTAACCTCCCACACCACATAGACATGGTATGAAAGCAACTGGCCTTTGATGACACTGATACACAGCGGTAGAAATCCAAATTGGCAGAGGTGAAGGCACAGGGAACTGAACCACCGACCTTCAGATTAGGAGTCTGACCTAGAAAAAAGTCAGACACTCTAACCATTCCGCCACAGAGAACACCAATAATGGCGAGCGCCTCGCTAGGAAGCAACAACCATACATTTTTAAGATATTGGTTTGACTCGACCCGGGTTCGAATTCCACGATCTACCAAAACGGCGCGGTGGCTTAATCGGGAGAGCACGGTCCTCGCGTGCGGAAGGTCGGGAGTTCGGTTCTCGTCAAGCCAATGACTTTAATATTGATACTTGTTACTTCCTAGCCTGGCACTTGGCATTAATAGGATATAGCAAGGACTAGTTAGCTTAGTGTCAGGATAATGTGACTGAGTGGGATATTGGATCATGGGGCCGGCGGCCTGATTTCCCAGTGGGGCAGCACTATAAAAGTTGCCGTGAGTGTGCACTGTCACAAGTCGGTACATGTCCTGATATGACCTTAGATGTTGCTAGGATGTAAAACAACACACAAAACAAACCAAAATGGGAGATGGACGCTCAACTCATTCGGGCGTCACGTCTGGTGAGATGGGAGAAGCCGACACGGACATGACATTAGGCATCATAGAGCACACATGTAGAACAGGTTCTATATATGAATAATTACACGATACGTGGTTCTAAATAAAGGAGCAGGCGTCACTTCTGGTCCGACGGTATGTTACACAATGGCGGAGTGTCAATGGACCGGCAGTAGCCGAATCGGTAGAGGGCAGGCTTCCTGTACGGAAGGTCGGGAGTTCGATTCCCGGTCGAGTCAAACCAATGACTTACAAAATTGATACATGTCGCTTCCTAGCCTGGCGCTCGGCATTATTAGGATATGGCAAGGATTGGTTGGCTCAGTGTCAGGATAATATGACTGAGTGGGATAATGGGTCATCGTGCCGGCGGCCTGATTTCCAAGTGGGGCAGCACTATAATGTAGCCATGAGTGAGCACTATCACAAGTCAGTACCCGTCCTGATTCGACCTTAGATGTTGTTAGGACGTAAAACAACAACAAACAAACAAAGCACTGGAATGAGGAAGAGCAATTGTCTGCGATTGAAATCAACTAATGTACCAAAATCAAGCAATGTACCAAAATCAAGCAATGTACCAAACAAGAAAAAGGGTACTTACTGGGCTGTTTACGTAAGTGTCCAGAGGGAACAGCTGGAGAATGGCTGACAGAAGCGGAGGAATGGCATGACCTGAAATACCAAACAGCTCAATTTAGGCCGTATTCGATTATGACGGTCCGGACCATTCGGATCATCCGAGTCGTCAAAATTTCAAATAGGACACCCCGAGCTGAATCTAAAAATACACAGTCCGTGTGCAAAATGATCCGACTCCAAAGATCCCTATCTTTGCTGGCGGCATCAGGAGAAATGACTGCGCTGGTACATGTAGACCTACAGCTAGCAGTACAAGTCCCACAAGTTTGACCACTCAGATTAATGAAATGGACATATAGCTAAACTATGCAATCATAAAGTACTTTAAATTCTATCTGGCTGTAGTTATATTACATATTTAAAATAAATCCAAAAGTTTTGGATTAACCCACCATTTTGTCTGCCTCGAGTGCATTCCTATTTGCAACCCATGGTTGTAGGGTGTGTGGGTATGCAAAAAAGTGGTTGGTATGAACCAAGGTGACTACATCGATTACGGCCTTAGAGACAACGGGCCCTCAGAGGTAGATGAAGAGTTCAGGCGCAAACCACCGTAAACGCCAATCCAACGATTCAGATAAACATTGGAATTAAACCTTCAAAAGTAATTTTTTTACATTCCTATTTTTTTATTTGGTGTTCTCTGTGGCGGAGTGGTTAGAGTGTCTGACTTTTTTCTAGGTTGGACTCCTAATCTGAAGGTCGGTGGTTCGATTCCCCATGACCCCCACCTCTGCCAATTTGGATTTTCACCGCTGTGTATAACTTACAGCGTCATCAAAGGCCAGTTGCTCTCCTACCATGTCTATGTGGTGTGGGAGGTTAAAAATCCCTTGGGTCGGTAAAAGTGCAGACTCAGGCTTTCTACCGACAAACTGTCTTATGGTGAAAACAAGTCTATTCAGACTTATCCATGATAGGCAGTATAAATCTTCGAGAGAATCCATTGCTCCATAGTCAGTTATTTGCAACCAAAGTGGAATTAATGACAATTAAAATTAGCTTCAAGTAAAAATCTTTTATTATAATTCCCTTTTTGGATTGGCACTTACCGGTGAGCGGCTATTTCACATGTCGCAGGTCATGGGATTAGAACCCCACGTTTAAACGCACCCAATGCACCTATTTAGATGTTTTTGGGGTCAAGGAGATCAAATATGCCATAATTTAGATAATCATTTCCAAGGATAGGATGGGTCTCTGATTTTGGCATGGTGGAGCACCTAATGTTTTTTTTGTTTTTTTTAATTGAGGCTGTATTTATACTGTCCATAGCATGTAAGCCCGGGTACCCAGGCTTGTTTTCAATGCTGGCCAGCTGTAGTGTTGGTGTTGTCTTATCAAACAGTAGCTGCTGATAAGTTATTTGATTGTCTGCATTTCAGTAGCAGATAGATAGTATGTTGGTACATTTAGTAGCCTATGTTAGTTTTTTTGGGCCCTCTTGGCATTGTATTTATGTTCTATTCTTATTACTATGTGAGTTGTTTTCTTAAGGTTCTATGTTAGTGTTTTGGGGTTTTCTTGGGAAGAGTTTTCCGCTTTTTCTACTTAATTCTATACTAGCCTATTTTATTTACATTTACATTAACATAAATTATCATATTTGACGAATTTACCAATTTTTCCCAATATTAGATTTTATATATATTGTTTAGGGGGTTTCCCCAGAATGAATCCCAGTGGAATCATTTCCGTTGCAATTCATTTTGGGTTGAACCATAATCTGACTGGAATATTAGCCCACTATGGGAGGAATATCATTAACAAAGAGGATGGTCAGATTATGCTTAATAAGGATAAACAGTTCAATATTCTCAGAGAAGTGCACCAAGCCAGTTAATAACAAAGCACATATAGACCGGGTGGTGGCGCCACCGGGGTGGTGGAATCCCGCACCGAATGTTAACTACACTCTGATTAGGCTTAAAATAAACACACAGTCAAGGTCAATGGGATCGAACCCAAACCCCTTTGTTACCACTATTAGAAAAGAAACAGGCAATTATATATTTATTTATATACATATTTTATTGGCACTGCTCTTTGAAAAGAACATGCAATTATATATATATATATATATATATATATATATATATAAATATATATATATATGGAGAGTTCAGGCGCAGAACCCTGCAAACACCAATCCAAAATGTTAATTAAAATAACAGATTTTTACCTGAAGGTAATTTTAATTCTCACTAATTCCACTTTTGTTGTGACGTAATGATTATGGAGCAATTAACAAAAAAATAGGAATGTAAAAAAAAAAAGAAGTTTTTGTAGGTTTGATTCCAATGCTTATCTCAATCTTTGGATTGGCGTTTATGGGGTTTTGCACCTGAATTCTTCATATATATATATAGACGCGAACACAGTAAATGTGTTTGGGCAATTAAGTCTGGTAAGCATCCATTACACATATTTAAACAAGGTCAAGTTCATGTTTAATGTACCGCCAATCATCATTTATCGAAAGAAGCTATTCTTTTTAAAGTCTAAATACACTTTTTTTTTAAAAGACCAATAAAATAAAGAACACTTTGAAATTGACTGATTATTAAGTGGACACCTTGTTGGCCAGCTAGTACATACATATAGACTTTATACCATGTGTGCAACACTTTGCACTACACGGGATGGCCGAATGAGTTGAGCGTCCGTCTTCTGTTTTGGGAGATCGGGGATCTGAACCCATGGGTTCGTGGGTTTGAACCCTGGTCGAGTCAAACCAATGACTTAAAAATTGATACTTGTCACTTCCTAGCCTGGTGCTCGGCATTATTAAGATAGGACAAGGACTGGTTTGGCTCAGTGTCAGGATAATGTGACTGAGTGGGATATTAGGTCATGGTGCTGGTGACCTGGTCTCCCAGTGGTGCAGCACCATGAAGTCACCATGATTGCACACTGTCACAAGTCGGTACCCGTCCTGATATGACCTTAGAAGTTCCTAGGATGTAAAACAACAACAAACAAACAAACAGCAACACGTTGCGCAGTCTTTTGAACTAGTCCCCGCCCTGATTGACCCACAAACAAAATTTTCACCCACCCACTAGCATTTCACTGCACACTTCTATATTCACACTATTCACGTGTGACCTAATTCGGCATCAGAACGAGGCTGAGTATGTGTGGGTATTTGAAATGGCCATAATGCACTGCTGTGTGCCGATGTGTATGAACTACTACAACAATTAAAGGACTAAAATTTGAAGATATTCAATTTTGAAACTATCATATTCAGTTTTGCGTACATTTTTTGCTATCTATTGGTCAATTTTCATGAAGACTGAGTGATGATCAGATGCATTTCAGTAGGCAATGTCAACAAAGTTGCTCACCATGGTTGCAAATCGTTTCTTAAATTCAAAATTGCATAACTTTCATCGGACGTGTTTATGCGCGCTCTGATGTTTTAGACGAGATATAGGCTTTTATTGTCGGAATTCGGAAGAGTATTAAAGTAAACATAATGGGAAGGGACGTATCGAGGGGTATTTATTGGAATTATAGAAACAGATTGTACTGTTAGCGTAAGAATAACGCCGTGAGCTCTTGGAAAGTGGATTCGAATGTTCCTTGCATTCTTTACTATTCTCCAGTCTTCTTGTATACTAATCGCTATGGTCAACTTGCTATTTGATTGCTTTATATGTAATTAAGGGCCTTATGCCCGATAGGCCTTACGCAGCCGATTAACTCATCTGCGGGGATTTAACAGACATATTAACAGAATTAACGTAGTGATAGTTGGCTGAAAATAAGACATTAACGTAGGCTGATTATCAGTGACAGCGACAGCACCAGAGGGAGTGTCTGCTTAGTTCTGGATTAATTCAAGCATATTAACACACACCAAATGCCGAGGAGGATAGCCAGTTAGTTAAAACAATACGTAACTCCTTTCTATTATAAATGCGGGGAGAGGGACAAAACCGAATTTCTATGATACTCTGGCTGTCCGCCCTTAGCCCGGGAATGACACCGACGGAGACGGTCTACCTGTGGACGGGAGGAAAGGCGACGGCGACCCGCAGCAGGCCCAGGAAATTCACATGGAAATAATTACATAAATTAACATGTAGGCTCGCCTTAGGCAGGGGCCGAACAGCTGAACGGTTAAATATATATATTAAAAAAATATATTTTAACCCTTTTAAAGCTTTTATTAATTTGTAATTACTAAGACTAGTTGCTTAACTGTGTTACACAGATAACTACGCTGACAGTGCTGCATGGACCTCCTGAAATACTAGTCAAGTCAAATAAAGTGGCCTCACGCCCTATGTAGTTTTCCTTCCTTATCCGAAGTTATCGAGATTTAAAAAAGCTGGTGATGTTTGAACTATTTATATAATTATGTCTATCCACTTAAATATCTTCAACTTAATGAACTTCTTTAGGGTGGTTGATCTAGACCTCCATAGACTTAAATATATGCTGTCAAATTGTAAATGTTGTCACTGACACTGTCAACATCACAATTGTGCATTGAATATATTGACTTAACATCTAGCTGATTATCATGCCTCAGCCGCAAGGATGGCTGGATAAATATAAACAACTAAAATTATCAAACAGAGAGGGTTGAGAACCAATATAACCTCCACAAAGAAAAAACCCATAGGCAAGGCAGCTAAATCCAAAACCTCAGCCAGTGCAGGTGCATCAATACTAGTCAATGATGAGCAACAGACCTGCCAGGACTGCAGTGTGAGCTGCAAAACTGACACAGATCTTATCATTGCATGTGATTGTTGTGGAAGCCACTGGTGTGCAGAATGTCTCGAGATGCCAAAAGAGCAGTACTCAGCAGCACAATGAGATGACCTCTTCTGGTTTTGCTTCCCATGCAGTCAAAAAGTACTCACCCTTATTCGAACTGAAAGTGTGGTTGAACAACACTGCAAGAAAATAGTCACAGACGTCAACGAAAAAATTGCTCAAATGGGAGCTAAATTTGATAATAAATTTAAGAAGTACTCAGAAGATTTAGAAAAGTCCTTAGAAACTATAACAAAGGTCCCTGAGCATATCAATAAAGACTGCAAGACCTTTGCAGATGCACTGAAAAGTGATGCAAATAAAACCGCAACAAATGCCACATCAAATCTCAAAGCCATTATGAAGGAAACACTAAATGAAACCAAAAAGGAAAAAAAAGCACTTGAAGACCAGAGGAAAAACATCATTTTCAATGCAGCCGAGCAAACAGGTGAATCCCGAGAAGAGACGAAAGCAAATGAAATAAATCTGTTCAACAGCATTTTCAAGACTGTGTGCGACCAAGAGTGTGAAAACGAAGTCATCCAGGAACGTCGCCTGGGTGGGATCCATGACGATGGCTGGGCTAGACCTCTGCTCAACACTGTAAACTCTGAAAAAACAAAGCGCCAACTGTTCAGTCAGCTTTTTAAACTATGAGGTATCGACCAGTACAAGAATATCAGCATGGGCCATGATATGACGCAAAAAGAAAGAAAACAAACAAAACTCCTGGTAGATGAAGCCAAAAAGAAAACAGCAGTTATGGCATCGGACACTGAACTGAGAGAAGAGGCAAAAAACTGGGTATTCCGTGTCAGAGGACCACCAAGGGAACAATAAATAGTGAAAGTGAGACCACACACCCAGGTTTAGATGTCAGCCAAAGTAACATCAACTGTAACATCAGAAGTATGCAAGAAACAACTAAACCTGAACCATGTATAATACAAAAGTATCATTGGGGCCACAATCGTAACTCAAACTCGAGCAAAAACAGCATCCATATCAGCACATCTCATAACATTATCAATGGCCTGAGATGTATGTATACTAACGCAGATTCAATTGAACAAGCGAGCCGAACTGGAAGCAAATATTGCAATTTACAACCCAGATATCATTGCAATTAGTGAAGTCATACCAAAAAATCCAAAAGAGCTATGTGAGATTGCCATAAATGGATTTGATATTTTCAACAATATCAATGAGGAGAGAAGGGGTGTGTAGATATATCCTAACTGCAACCTTAATGCAGTCCCTCTAAATGTACTCCTATGTAACTTAACAGAAGCAATATGGTGCGAGATTAAGCTAGAGGACAGGGACAGTCTGCTTGTTGGAAATCATCTACAAGTCACCCAACAGCGACAACAGTGTCCATGAGGAAACTTGACAGTTGATCCAAAAGGCCTCAGCCCTAAACCACAGCCACCTCCTAATCATGGGAGACTTCAATTATCCAGAAATCAGTTGGCAACCTATGCAAACACCAAATAACGAACCACATCCAGCAACACTCTTTGTAAAAACCTTAGAGACTGTTTCCTTTTCCAGCACGTCGCGGAACCAACACATAGGCGTGGTGACCAGTCTGCAAATATATTAGATCTATATATAATAATGGCAGACCACGGCCAGAATGGATGAATGACCAAGTCAAGCAGAAGATCAGCTCGAAACAACAGGCATACACAGTGAAGACATTCGATCACAAATAGTGACAGACTTCGATATGAAAACTATGTAACCAAGTAAAGTGGGAATGTAGGAAAGCAAAGCGAGAGCATGAGAAAATCATAGCCAAAAATGCCAAAGAAAACCCAAAAGCCTTCTATAAATGTACTAGGAGTACACATTCCAGTTGGAGATTTGAGGCGGGATGATGGGACCATCACACAAAATGATACTGACAAAGTTGATACATTGAACACCAGATTCACAAGTGTCTTCAGACGAGAAGACCTATCATATATACAAATGTTGAGAGGACCAACTCTTTCGTGACCCCCTGACCAACATAAATATTGCACCATCTGATCTGAAGAAAAAAATATACAATCTTAATGGATCTAAGGCTGCAGGTCCTGACGGAATATACCGGTGTATATTGAAGGAGCTACACAACAAGCTTGTTGAACCACTCAGACACATTTTCCAAAAATCACCAAACCAAAGAAAAGTTCCTCACCCATGGAAGGATGGACATGTGTCTCAAATCATCAAAAGGGTAACAGAAGTGATCCAGGAAACTATAGGCCAATCAGTCTAACAGCTGTAGTGTGTAGGTTGCTGGAATCAATAATAAGAGATTCTATTATGGCTCACCTTGTCGAAAACAACCTCCTATCAAGACAGCAGCATCGCTTTGTGCAAGGAAGATCTTGTATGAGCCAACTATTAGCATCTATCGATGAGTGGACCCACGTTATTGATGAATTTAGAGATCTGGATGCTATTTATCTAGATTTCCAAAAAGCATTTGACATTGTTCCACACCAGCGACTGCTAAAAAAATTGCATGGCTATGGCATAAGAGATGTCTTACACTGGATAAAAGATTTTCTGAGTCACAGAAGACAGCGAGTCATTGTAAATGGCAAACCATCAGGATGGTGCTCGGTGAAAAGCGGAATACCTCAGGGTAGCGTGCTTGGACCAGTCTTATTTGTGATATATACCAATGACTTACCAGAAGTTGTACATTCTATGGTCCAAATGTTTGCTGATGATACCAAAGTATTCCGCCGTATGGAGAAAGGTAGTAGCTCAAGGGACTTGCAGAAGGACCTCAAGTGATTGGCAGCTGAAGTTTAATACTTCAAAATGCAAAGTGATGCATTTACGGGGCAAAAACAGCAAGCACATCTATGTAATGAACGATGGTGTCAATAATGACCCGCTCTCTGAAACAATGATAGAAAAGGACTTGGGTGTCACGGTGGACAACAAACTGACATTCAGCGACCACATCCAGGAAGCCACCAACAAAGCTAATGGAATACTGGGCATCATTCGAAGATCATACACATACCTAGATGAGGATGCTAAGTGCAGACTGCACATCCCTTGCACATCCACTTTTGGAATATGGAAATGTTGTGTGGTCACCACTCTACAGGAAGGATGCTGAGTCAATTGAGAAGATCCAAAGAAGGGCAACAAAGCTTGTACATGGAGTTAATTAAATACTCTACGAACATCGTATGCATCATTTGAAGATCCCAAGCATGCACTACAGATGGGCCTGGTGGGATATGATTGAAGTATTCAAATATCTCCATGGTATCTACAAGACAGGCAGCCCCCCCTTATCAGAGACTCCAACACCAGGACCAGAGGACACTCCCTGAAGCTGAGGAAGCGGTACTTCAGACTGGATATGTGACACAACTTTTTGGCTTTAGGGTGGTTGACTTGTGGAATGACTTGCCAGAGAGTGTAGTAGCAGCATAGTCGGTAAACTGTTTCAAGTCCCGACTGGATGCATACTGGTCAAGCATTATGTATATCTTTGAGCCAGTGACAATTCTACAATCCACCACATCTGAAGAACTGTCTCGATTTCAATTAATTAAGAGCGGCTAACAGGTCCAAGGCCTATTATACCTGTGTACACATACCTGGCCTCGGTCTAATTTCAACATGGCTGCGGCATGAATAGAGTCAATATGTTTTTAAAAGGGGGAGAGAGGGGGGGGGGGAGAGTCAATTTCTTATTTTTATCTGACCCCCTCTGATCTCACCTTCACACCTACAGCCCACCCAAACAGTGCGCGGTAACCACTCCGCCACGGCCTGCTGGTGCCTACGTAAACTAGGTCAGAGTGGGACCAGTGTAGTGCGTGAAGGTGGTGATCAACCTCCTTCCTCTAATGGTGGGCGATATTTGGCACCCTGGCCAAACACCCTGGAGACATCCGGGCATGGTTTACTAACTGCTCGCACACATGTGAAACAGAGAATGTCTGCAATGTATGTTTGCTTGTTGGGAGTTTTACATCCTGACAACATCTAAGGTTATATCAGGATGTGTACCGACTTGTGATAGTGCACACTTTTTTTTTTTTTTTTGTGTGATAGTGATACATTTATTTACCCTGCTCATAACGGATAGGTGAATGGCAGCAGAGGGAGAGGGAGACCAAGAACATCATGGTTTACAAATATTTCGCAGTGGACAGGCTTGAATTATTCACAGTCTATCAGAACAGCACACCATCGGGACAAGTGGAAAACCATTGCATCCAACCCTCGACTAGAGGACGGAACTATTGATTGATTGATAACGGATACAGGGTTTCACCGCTGGGCAGCACTCGTCCAATTTGATTTAATTCATTGGAATTTTGTTTTAGTAATAATTTTGGTGACTTTACAGTGCTACCCCACTGGGATAAGACCAGGCCGCCGGCACCATTACCCGATATCCCACTCAGTTACATTATTTTGATACAGAGGTAAATATTACTTGCCGTATGCTATTAATGCCGAGCGCCAGGCAGGGTTGCGACAAGTATCAATTTTGAAGGTCGTTGGTTTGACTCAACCAGGTTTCAAACTCCCGGCTTTCCACATGGGAAGAATGCACATTACTGATTAGGCCATCACGTCTCGTATGCATATATATATATATATATATATATATATATATATATATATATATATTTATATATATTTATATAACCCCACGCACAGACAAAGATCTGAACATTTCACTTTCTTAAATACAAACACATGTTCAAAGATATGCGATGTATAACACATTATGCGAATATAAAGGTGCGGAAGGAAATTATTTCTTATTATATTATATTACACAAAATACTCTGTTCTGCCTCCTCTATGTCTCATGAGTGGTGGCGCCACCTCCGGCACTCCCCGGCACCTGTATGCGCGGGGAAACCTCACTCGCGTCGGATGTATTGTATTGTATGTTGTTGTTGTTTTACGTCCTAGCAACATCTAAGGTCATATCAGGATGGGTACCGACTTGTGACAGTGCGCACTCATGGCAACTTTATAGTGCTGCCCCAGTGGGAGACCAGGCCACCAGCACCATGACCTGATATCCCACTCAGTCACATTATCCTGACACTGAGCCAACCAGTCCTTGTCCTATCCTAATAATGCCGACTGCTCGGGAGCGACAAGTCTAAATTTTTAAGTCATAGGTTTGACTTGACCAGGGTTCGACCCCACAATCCCACGGTCTACCAACACAGGAGACGGACGATCTAACTCATTCAGCCATCCCATCTGGTCACTCACGTCGGAGGATATATACATGTACATATATACACATATATAAACATCCATTTATAATGAACATATATAGACGTATATAAACATCCATGTATATATATATATTTTATATATATATATATATATATATATATATTATATATATATAACAATACGCCGCCAGCAGAAAGAATCAGAAGCACAGTTAGATGTACAGTAAAACCTCTCTAACCGACCACCTCCACATATCGACCACTCCCCTATATCGATCGCTTTATTTCGGTCTCAAATGATCACCCATACAATACCATTGTAATGAGAAAAAAACTCCCTAAACTGATCACCTCCCTAAATAGACCATTTCAAGTCTGTCCCATTGTGGGTGGATTCAGAGAGCTTTTACTGTAGTAGTTTTTTTTTCCTAATTCAAGGTTTCTTCACAGTAATCTTCAAGTCTTGTTTAATGTTATTTAATTAATTTAATTCTTGCGCTAAGCTGACAATCTACCTCTATGAAACCTACTCACCGGGCTGCGAAATTATCTCAGCGAAAAGAGTCGGTGAACTCTAGGACGCGCCCGGTCAATTGGGCATGCGCATTGGGTCAGTAGACATGCGCGCCGACTGCCAAATGGATGCGCAGACGACTTCCGGGGTGATTAACTTAGCTTTTTGGCGAGAAGTGGGCGCGCCCAGACTGATACTGATAGCGTCTCATTCTAATTTATATACACACCCAGTTTAATTCTATTTAAGGTTTTATGTTAACCAGACGGGATAGCCAAATGAGTTAGAGCTTCTTCTCCCGTGTTGGTAGATCATGGGATCGTGGGTTTGAACCCTGGTCGAGTCAAACCAATGACGTAAAAATGTATATGTGTTGCATCCTAGCCAGGCGCTCGCCATTATTAGGATAGGGCAAGGAGCAGTGGAATGAGGAAGACCAATCGTGCACGGTTGACATTTCCCCTGCTTAAACAACTAATGTACAACAAAAAGTTGTTGCATCATCCAAGCTAACATCGAGATGGACACCGAGCAGGTGACAGCGCGCATCCATGCCGACTTTATAGTGCTGCCTCACTGGGATACCGTGCTATTGGTACCATCACTGATATCCCACTGATTCACATTACTCTGACACAGAGCAACCCTGCCTCAGAATTTATGCCGAACACCAGGCAAGGTAGCAACATGTAAACATTGTCCAGGTTTTTCAATTTTTTTATTTGACTCTGCCGAGGATTGATCACAAGACCTTCCAGAGGAGAAGTTAGTGCCCTATCGATTCAGCTATCCGCCCTGGCGTGAGGAAAAGAGACAGATATTTCTTATATCCAGTAAGCAGGTAATTGTCAGCTAAATCGTGAGAGGAAATGAGCTAGTTGTTTTTGTAAAACAATTAAAACAATTTAATTACAGTTTATTTAAAAGAGAAAAGGAAACGAGAGTGCACATTTTAATATGACAGGAATAATCATGAAGAAATATATTTTTGTAACGAATGCCATAACCCCAAAATCAACCTATTCCACAGAGCATATGTGTTCAGTGAATCGGTACCCACAACACTAGTTCTTCACACTGTCACCAGAGGGCGGGTTAGTGGTGGAAATCCCTTATAAGACCCTTTTCACAAAGCATATTGGACAGTTCCTCATTCCACTGCTGGTCGATAGAAAGCCCGAGCCTACACTTTTACCGACCCAAGGGATTTTTAACCTCCCACACCAAACAGACATGGTATGAGAGCAACCGGCCTTTGATGATGTTGTAAGTTATACACAGCGGTGGAAATCCAAATTGGCAGAGCTGGGGGCACGGGGAATCGAACCGCCGGCCCTCAGATTAGGAGTCTGACCTAGAAAAACGTCAGACACTCTAACCACTCCGCCACAGAGAACACCACTAAAATAAATGTCTATTACTATATTTTCTCTACTGCATTTTTTTCTGTTTTTGTTAAACCCATTAGGTTGGTTGGTTGTTGGAGTTTTACGTCCAGGCAACAGCCAAGGTCATATCAGGACGGGCGCCGACTTGTGACAGTGCAAACTCATGGCGACTATGCCTGACACACTGGGAGACCAGGCCACCATCACCATGACCTGATATCCCACTTAGTCACATTATTCTGACACTGAGCTAACCAGTCATTGCCCTATCCTAATAGTGCCAAGAGCCTGGCGACGGAGCGACATGTATCAAGTTTTAAGTCATTGGTTTGACTTTTCTGGAATATTTATACTGCCTATTATGGATAAGTCTGAATAGACTTGTTTTCACCATTAGACAGTTGGTCGATAGAAAGCCCGAGCCTACACTTTTACCGACTCAAGGGATTTTTAACTTCCCACACCACATAGGCAGGGTATGAGAGCAACCAGCCTTTGATAACGCTGTAAGTTATACACAGCGGTGGAAATCCAAATTGGCAGAGGTGGAGGCACGGGGAATTGAACCACTGACCTTCAGATTAGGAGTCTGATCTAGAAAAAAGTCAGACACTCTAACCACTTCGCCACAGACTTGACAAGTGTTCGAACCTGTGGGCTAGAATCTCACAATCTACCATAATGGGAGACGGATGCTCAACTCATTCGGCCATCGCGTCTGGTAAAACCCTTGAGATATAGCTATGTATTGGCAGGATGTACCCGTGTCCGGTACCACGGTACTGGCACCCCGCAGCACCCATCCACAGACCGGAACCGGAAATACGGCGGACATGAATACAGCTTGTTTGCTTGTTGTTGCTTTATGTGCTAGCAACAACAATATACAGTATAACCTCGCCAAACCAAACTTGAAGGGACCCTAGAAATTTGTTTGGATTAACCAATCATTGGTTTAACCGAGCTTTGGCTTTGACTTTGACATTGAATAAGCGTGTAATATACAATGTATGTGGACACTTAGATTATTGTTTTTTATGTATATAGTATAACCCCATTAAACCAAGCTCGGATAAACCAAACGATTGGTTAATCCTAACTTTTTTTTGGCGGCGCAGCAAAATACTACCCTTTATCATATAAAAAAGTCTGTGGGATCTCAGATGACCTTATAACCACATTAAAGTTTGGTTTAACCATACCGGAGTGGCCTGAGGTCCGACAATTTTGTTTGGATTAACCGATAATTTGGATTAACCGACTTTGGTTTAACCAACTCTTTTCTATGATAAATGGTAGTATTTTGCCGGGCCGCCGAAAACAGTTTGAATTAACCGATCGTTTGGTTTAACCGAGCTTGGTTTAATGGGGTTGTACTGTATATATAATTACAATTTTTTTAAACAGCTGATAATTAAAGCAAACTCTCAGAAGGGAAACATGCTAGGCATGATACTCCCAGGAGGTAAACTTTCAACTTTAAACCAAAACGTAATTACTACTAAAGCAACAAGGTGAAGGCAGTCAGCGAAAGTAACTATAGGTAACCAAACAGCTAACCAATTGTAGAACTAACAGAATCACAGACGGTAGGGAGATGTGGAACAATGCTTACAAACACTAAACAGAGAAAGAATGCATGCGGTAGATGACACAACAACTGAAAGTGATAAAACAAGGGGAACCACAAGACTATTACTGTCTAGCGGGGAAAACAAGTCATTAGACTTAACCGTTATGGGCAGCATAAATACGCCATCATCAAAAACACAAAAAAAACTCCAGGACCATATCATCACAGGCACTGAGTTGTGAAAGTGCACACTCATGGCGACTTTATAGTGCTACCCCATTGGGAGACCAGACTGCCAGCACCATGACCCGATATCTCACGCAGTCACATTGTCCTGATACTTGTCCTATCCAATTAATGCCGAGCACCAGGCTAAGTAGTGACCGGTATCAATTTGATAAGTGATTGGTTTGACTCGGCTGGGAATCAAACTCGAAACCTTCAACACTGGAAGCATGTGCTCTACCGATTCGAGCACTTAATCATGGATTAGGCAGCAGATATGAATCAATTACAGCTGATTCAAAGCAACGCAGGTTTTGCTCGGACTTAGACATGGTCATCATTCACCCCTACTGCCCATCCTGATATGACCTTATATGTTGCCAGTCCGACGGTTTTGAGTTTCTGACATTCTCTGAGATAAATATATTAGGTTGCTCATTATAATCTACCTTAGTGTAGCTTGAAGTAACTTTTATTTTAAATGGTTAATTTTTTTGATATTTGAAGTGCAACCATGCTAAAATTAATTCAGGAAAGCACGCCAAAACTCTGACACCATCAGCTTCTGCAGTAACAGCTTCTATTAAATTGACTCAGTATTCCCTTCTATGTGGCGACAGATGTTTACTAAGTACACCAATATCTAAGTTAGATATGTAGAATCAAATCTAGATAATTGCTTTGGTTTTGAAAATGTGAAGTTTTCATCGATTTATACAGCTTTAAGTTGAAGAGAGCAATTATGGTTTCAATGTGCTTAAATCATTGACAACTGAAGTGGCGCCACCTGGCTTGAGCATTTGTAATAACCCTTCCCAGCTGCACAAATGCCACCGCTTCGACATGTTTTCATCAGACTATGCAGCTTTAAGATACATAGAATATTCATATAAGGAATACGTGGTGTAATCATGTGATCATTAAGCGCCACCTCACGGTGGGCAGGTCTTCCATATAAATGCAGATGGTTAGTCATGGGTTTGGTTACTTCGACATCTGTGGACATCTATTAACATGAATAACGGCTTGACACTTACATTAGCACCTTGTTGGCTCAGTGTCGGCATGTGTTGGCAGGGTCCCAATATGGGATCCATCCGCTATCAGCTATGCCGGATGGGCACTTCACCAGCACCTCAACACCAACACGTGCACAAAATAATCTCACCCACCCGCCACTCTAATTCACACTTCACCAGCATCTCTGCACCAACACATGCCCGACATAATCCCACCCGCCCTATATCACACTTCACAGCACCTCAACACACACACACGCACCCAACATAATCCCACCCACGCACCCTAAATCACACTTTACAGCACATCAACACCCACATGCACCCAACATAATCCTACCCACCCACCCTAAATCACACTTCACCAGCATCTCAACACCAACATGTGCCCGACATAATCCTACGCACCCACCCTAAATCACACTTCACCAGCATCTCAACACCAACATGTGCCCAACATAATCCTACCCACTCCCCCTAAATCACACTTCACCAGGATCTCAACACCAACACGTGCCTGACATAATCCCACCAATCCACCCTAAATCACACTTCACCAGCAGTTCAACATCAACATGCCCCCAACATAATCCCACCCACCTGCCCACCCACCCTAAATCACACATCACCAGCATGTCAGCACCAACACGTGTTTCACATAATCACAACCACTCACACTAAGTCACACTACATCAGCCCCTCAAAACCAACACATGCCCAATATAATCCCACCCAACTACCCGAAATCACACTTCACAGGACCTTAACATCACATGCAGCCAACATAATCCCACCGACCCACCCACTCCAAATCACACTTCACAGGACCTCAACACCAGCACGCACCCAACATAATCCCACACACCCACCCTAACTCACACTTCACCATCTTAATTCCACCCAATCACCCTAAACCATACATCACCAACACCTCAACACCAACATGTGCCCAACATAATCCCACCAACCCGTCACCCTAAATCATACATCACCAGCAATTCAACAAACTCATGGCGACTTTATAGTGCTACCCCAGACTGGGGTTCAACATAACCCAAAATGACATGCAAAGAGATGCCGCAAAGGAAGTCAACACGTAACAACACACAAAGTAAGTAGAGCAGCACACCGAAGCAACGTGGATGCCCAAAAAAGAATGCTGAGCAGAATAACCATGCTGAGTGGGCAGTGGCTTGGGAGCCACTGCCCGACACTGGGCACGCTACACTGCCCACGGACCGCACCGCAATGGTCAAGACCATCAGTGATGGGGTGCTACAGCAATCCAGGTGGCAATGGCCACCCAGATGGCCACTCAAATGCAGGGACTCAAGAACGAGTTCATGGAAAAAATGGATGCTCAGCACCCTGGAGATACAGCCAAAACAAAGGAGGAGTTTGACAGGCGAGGTGGACGATATGACAGGTCATGACAGTGGTCTCGGGATGGTGACAGCCAGGCAAACTGCCATCCCGGTGGCTGTCCACATGGGTCAGCCGGCTGCTAGCACAGCCACAGAGCACTACGCACTACTGGCGTATCAGGCGCAGCATCAACAGGCGGTCACCGAGCCCACGCCGGCAACTGTGTCAGTTACCAGTGGAGGCATGCAGTTCAGGGACTCTTACCAGGACACAGACAATACTGTGGCCGGATTCCCGTGCTTTCCAAACACCGCCTACAATGACAATGGACATGATGCCAACAGCGCGAAAGCAATCAACAAAATCCTACTCGCCGACGGAACGGCCCTTGGCTGAAAAAGAGGTAAACCAACTTCATTCCACATCTTTACATTATACGAGGTGATGAAAATGAAAAAGTTGGGCTTGGCAATGCCACCTGGGCTGAACATTCTGGTTTTGGGATTTGCAAACGTGTCGACTCTGGTCTGAGAAAGTGTTCTCAATGATCGGTGATGGCCGGCTGCCCAATGGATGGACTGACCAGCATGCTATAAAAGACGTGGAGACCGAGGTGTGTTTGATCGGCACCCGGGCCGACACAGCCTCCCAAAAACGGACAGCCAACAGCCTCCAGCCCACATGCGAACGGCCAAAACAGCCAGCACGACAAATTCAGCCAGGACACAAAAACGGAGTACAACAGGGACACGGATGGGAAGCCGTGCAACCAGTTGAACTGGGGGAACGACTGCAGGGTCATGGCTTCCCACGGACACCACCCCAATCGCAAGGTGCACATTTGCGCATGATGCGCCAACAAGTACCACAGGGCAAATGTGCGCCAGGAGAAAGTGTGCATTAACAAAAAGCGCTTCGTGGAGAAGAAAGGGACGACAATGGGTGACCAACAGACAAACTCAGGTTTTTAGTTATCGGCTCTGAACACCAACAAAATACCCCGGAGCTGGATAACAACAAAGCATACAAGATTTCAAATGCGGTGTGTGGTAACAGTACTTTTGGCACTCACGCCTTACCACACAAACAATTAAACTGTGCTACCCTGGCTGATGTCACAGCCAGGGTCCATGCTGTACGTAAAAGAATGCGAGATGAGCCATTCCAGCGTGCAGATGGCGATGGCATGGCCACCGCAGGTTGGGGGGTGACAGTGACGTTCCCGTGAGTGACACCTGGAGGGCTCCCGACGGCCACGCCCTCCCCGGTGACAGCTGCCAAGGCACATGCCAGGACCACAGCTGGGGTGGGGGTGGTGATGATGTAATCACCCCCCCACCCGCTGCCGCAGAACCCCTGGCAGCGCCCATGAGGGCCCCGCCCCCATCGTGGTTGGAGACGGGAGTGCCAGACCCGCCCACCCTACAGCCCGGGCGGCAGTGGCGGCAAGTGTGACACCATGACTGCAACAACAACAAAGATGGCCACCGGGAACCCCCACGGCCACCACGCAGAGGCCGGCTGGCCACGCCCAGAAGATGGCCGCGAAGACAGCTCCATCCTGATGACAACAACAAACAATGGCCACACCCACATCAACGATGACAACAGTGACACTGACAGCTGTCACCCCGGAGAGGATTATGCCGACGACCTAGCCCATCTGACACGGATGCCACACCCTGCGCAGCGGGTACAGTGAGTGTTTGTGATCAATATCCTGGTGTTGTTAATTATGCTGGTGAGGACATAAGACGATTGGAGCTACAGAACCCTCCCACTCAGGTCCCCATCCTTGATAAGATATGGCCGCACCCTGTCAAGGCAGTCTGGAGAGGCCACGAGAACTACCTCTACATATACAAACATGTAAGGAGCACCGCCCTCCCAAACTACATCGGGGCCAGGATCCCAGTCAGCTCTGGCCTCAACATACCCGACTGGAGGAGGATGCTGGCCAGGTACCATGACATAGGCATGGTTGATTTCCTGGAGTTTGGCTGGCCAGCAGACTATACGGCCGACCATCCCCCCACCACTACGGCAACCGACCATGAAAGGGACAACGACCAGCTAGATGCAATACGTGAATACGTCGCTACAGAGCTCGAGTATGGGGCTCTCCTGGGCCCCTTCCTCGAACCCCCCTTATGTCCCTGGGCCCAAAACAGCCCGATGATGACATGCCCCAAGAAGAACACATTACAGAAGCGCGTCATCATCGACCTCAGCAGGCCTAGGGGGCACAGTGTCAATACTGGGTTAAAAAAGGGCCACTACCAGAGTGCACACTCTACATACAGCCTCCCTGGCATTATGGACGCAGCTGATGAGGTAGCCAGGATAGGGCCTGGTACCTACCTTTGGACTGCCGACCTCGCCAGGGCCTATAGGCAGCTCCGGACCTGCCCCATCTCCACCCCGCTCCTGATCAAATCCATAGACGGACAATACTTTACCGACATCGCCCCACCCTTTGGATGCAGGACCTCATCCATGGCCTGCGCTAGGACCACAAATGCTGTCCTATACATCCTCCGTAACAAGGGTATGCAGGTATTGCAATACCTTAGGGAGTTTGATGCCCCTGCCCTGCAGAGTTGTAAACCACTGCCTTGTGGTACAGGTTCTTGACAAAACTGAAGGCTTAGGGAGCAAACCCTGAACAGAAAACCATGTCACTGTGGCAGCATCAAGGGCGGTTGGTGTATGGAACTCCCATCTCCCAACCAGCCACTGCAGGGACAAATAGTTTTGCGCCTGTCTGGACATGTTCTTGCTGGTGTGAGACCTCTATTTGCTCCCCGAGAGATTGCCACTGGTAACTTGCAAAAGCCAGCAGCACTTCAACACTTCTTAAGGCAGCTTTCATGAAATGTCCAAATAAGGAAATACTCGAACGGACAGGGCTGCCCTCTATGGAAGATCTTCTGATCAAAAAGAATCTCCAGTGGACACCTCATGAGGATGTCATCAATCAGGCTACCAAATCAGATCCTCTACTCTCAACTGTCTTCTGGTTACAGAAAGAGAGGGTGCCCTCGTCTCCAGTTCAAGGATACTATCAAGAGAAACCTGAAGCTGAGAGACATTAAGACCAACTCATGGACATCACTCTCACAGCAGAGAGCTAAGCGGAGAGCGACAGTCAAGTAATGAAAGCAGTCTTTGTCACATCGCGACCAACAGCATGATGATGATGATGATGATGATGATGATGATGATGAAAAAGGGGCATTACATCCAATTATAATATTTTTGTATGCCCGGCCGTCAGAGTCCCAGATAATACCACAAAACTCTTCCCAGATGCGTTCTGACAACTGTCTGTCAGTTCACACCTGATGCCCCTCTTAAACAAACTCATACGGAAAAAAGGGAAGACAAGTCACGAAAGATTGACAGTGAAGAAGTTGTGCTTTATTGGCATCAACTCCTGTTCACCTACTAGTGACCTATCAACCTGACCCCTTACCTTCTTTCCACACAGAGTCTCATTACCTCTTTAGTATGTCTATCAATCAGTGCCTACAGCCCATTGAACCGGAGTCCCATGGTTGTTGCACACAGCTCAGTTTGTATATATGAAAGGTGGTAGCATCAGACAGAGTGTCTGGGTACCTGCCCAAGAGAGTGTGTCTCACTCAAGAGTCAGGAGTAGAGTGTTGCTGCCCAGTCTGTCTGGAGCAGTGTCTATAATAATCATTATCAAAGTGAGGCTAGTGTGGTCAGGTGGGGCAAGCGGGTGCGGGGGACTAGAACTCCCACAGCCAGCCAATCAGGCACCTTGTACATCCTGGGAGGCGACCCCCCCCCCCCCACAGGCAGCGGTCACCCAACCCAGCTGCAGGTGGTGTGCATAATGTATGTAGTATGGCTGGTGTGCTGGCCCATCGGCCCTGTGGTAACAGGTAGTTGCAGACAGTTACATTAAATATATATATTAAAAATGTCCTTTTCCTCCACTTGCATCCTTTCTGGTGCATAGAGGGAACATTTCACCAAACATTAACTGTCTCTTCTATAAGAACATCTCGTCATAATCTTGGTTACTATGTATTAACATATATCTCCCATAGTTTAACATGTCACACCACGAGTGGCACCCACTGCTTTTCTTATTACATAACCTTGGTCCCCACTCCGTCACCTGAGGATAATAATGCTCTCTGCCAATATATAATTCCGAACCGAAAATCCGTATATTTTTACACAATATTACCTTCATGACTTTGTGGGCAGCACCCATGAAAAGGGAGGCCAAGGTTGCCTACAATGACTGCATCGAAGTGGCTGCTCGCCTAGGCATAGCCCTCTCCCCAACGAAGTGCATCACACCCACAAAGTCACTCGAATGGTTGGGTTTCAACCTAGACACCCAGAGAATCCACGTGACTATACCACCAGAGAAGCTCAATGAAGTACTCACCGAATGTGAATCCTGGACACGACATACCCTTGCCTCCAAAAAAGACCCTCAGAGGCTGGCAGGATCCCGGAACCATGTTGCCAAGTGTGTAACCCCAGCCCACCGTTTCATGGGACACATATTCGCGGCCCTCAGGGCAGCTCCATTCACTGCCCTTAGGGTGGACATAAGGTGGTTCCTGGACTTCGCCGAGAGGACCAATGGCTTGGTCCTCCATCAGGACATCCCCCACCTCCCCTGGGTCATCGAATGTGACTCATCCCTCAGAGGTGGCGGGGCCCACTCCCCATCACACTACTACGGTAACCATACCTGACAGCATCACCAGCAAGACCAGCAATATTGCCCACCTCGAGGCCATTAACTTTGTGGTGGCCCTTAAGACGCTGGCCCCATCCCAGCCCGACCAATTCAGCATCAGGATCAACACTGACAACTCGGCCAGTCAAAAGGTCCTTAGCACTGGTACCGGTAGAGACCAGATACTAACAGCCTGTGCCAGGGAAATATGGCTATTTGTGGCCACAAACTCTTGCGACATCAACATAGTCCACAAACCCGACAAGGACCTGGTGCTGGCCGAAGCCCTGGTTGTTCGATCATAATGCTCGTCACACAGCCAACACAATCTGTAAACAAACTGGTATTAACGAAGTAAATGTCATGTTCGATAACATCTTCATGGAAGGCCTATAAAGTAACCTGGGAAGCTCCATCTAAACTGCTCCTCTCTTCCCAGGTTACTCCGACGAGCACCACCACAAGATCATACAGGTCTACTTCGCGGGGCTCACAGCGGGAACCTGGAAAAATAAGTCAGCCCAGGTCAAGCGATACCTGAACTTATGCGACCCCAGGCCGACCCCATGATCCCCACCAACTATGACCTGCTGGCATACCTCCTAGAACTGAAAGAGGCACTTGCATCACCGGGGGCGGTGATGAACTACCTGAGCGGGGCGAGGACATGGGTCCAACTCATGGGTAGGGCGACCAAGCCTTTCACCTCCTATTCGGTCTCTCTGATGAAGTGCGGAGTGCACAGGCTATCAACCCACCTGCCGACCCAGGCCTGCCCCTCTTCCCTCAAATTCTCCAAGCAGTGATTATGTTCCTGCGCTCGGCTGGCTCCCCTGCTCGGGTCCTCATCGATGCCCTCCTGATAGGATACAACACCCTACTACAACCCCGGACATGCACTGAAAGCACAGGACATCACTGCCACTCCAGCGGGTCTAACTCTAACGATCTGGTCAACCAAGACCCACTGGAAGGTGGGACATGCATACAATGTGCTGCTCCCGCCCTTCATCAGCTCTCCCTTCTGACCCGTGGCAGCCCAGGCACACTATGCTGCTCTCGCCCAGCCATGGCCACAAGGACCTGCCTTCATCCTCCCCAAGGAGCCCACCTCCAGGTACCCGCACTTACAGCAGCACTCAGGACGTCCCTCGCAGCGGTGGGAGTGCCCCACTCGGCGGCATACACTCTCCACAGCCTCCGGTGACACCCTCATGAAATCATGAAGCTGGGGGCGTGGTCCTCCAAGGCCGTCCACACCTATGTCCCGAAGGACCAGGTGTGCACCGGACCCCAAACCCTCGCCAAATTGATTGGTTGAGGGTTCGAGTCCGGCTTCCAAGACCCCAGATGCCAACAACATGGAGGGGGCTGACCAAACTGTACTGTAATTAACCTTGATGTCCTGTTGAAAAATAAAAGACCGCCTCCGTCTTCGTAAATTACGGTTTGTGATATATACTGGCCCGTCTGAAATAGATAATATACAGGTGAAAATAATGAAAGGTATGCATATATATAACTGTTTGTTTGTTTGTTGTTGTTTTACGTCCTGTATGCAGGTGTGAAACCTCTATTTCCTCCCCGAGAGAGTGCCGCTGGTAACTTGCAAAAGTCGGCAGCACTTCAACACTTTTGCAGGCAACTTTCATGAAATGTAGCACTCGAACAGCAGAGAACTAAGTGGAGAGCGGCAGTCAAGTAATGAAAGCAGTCTTTGTCGCATCACGAACGACAGCATGATGATGACGTCCTAGCAACATCTGAGGTCATATCAGGATGGGTACCAACTTGTGACAGTACACACTCATGGCGATTTTATAGTGCTGCTCCACTGGGAAATCAGTCTGCTGCCACGATGACCCAATATCCCACTCAGTCACATTATCCTGACACCGAGCTAACCAGTCCTTGCCCTATCCTAATAATGCCTAGCACCAAGCTAGGAAGCAACAAGTATCAATTTTTAAGTCATTGGTTTGACTCGACCGGGAACCAAACTCGCAAACTCCCGATCTTTCGCACACGAGGCTTGTGCTCTGCCGATTCGGCCACCGCGCTCGGCTATATAACTGTTTGCATATATATATACATATAATATATATCATATATGTAATATATATAATAGATATATAATATATAATATATTATATGAAGAGTTCGGGTGCAAAACCACCTAAACTCCTTTCTAAATATTTGATTAAAATAAAAGATTTTTACATGAACATCATTTTAATTCTCATTAATTCCACTTTTCTTGTGATGACATGATTGTGGAGCAATGAACAAAAATAATAGGAATGTAAAGAATATTAACTTTTTGAACGTTTGATTCCAATGTTAATCTCAATTTTTGGATTTAGGTATTTCGGGCGTTTTGCACCTGAACTCCTCATATATTTGTAATATAATTTATTATATAAATATAAATTGCCAGTGCTCCTTTATTCACTATGTATTTATTGTGCGATTGCTATTGTTTATTAATTAATTAATTCATTCATTTATCGACCACTCATGTACTTCTATATATTTGCTGCGAAGCTGGGTGCTGGCGCCACCTGGCTCGCTTCCGGTGCTCTGGCAGTGCCGGCTTGTTAATGTTAGTAAACCACTGTTGCCTAAGAATTAGCTGGTGAATTGCTGTGCACAGGGAGACAGACCGGAAGTGGCACAAGTGGACTGTTCAGGCAGCACAACATGCTCCTGGACCAGGCGCCAATTATGGACCACACCTTCAGCCGGGGTTAAACGCCGCCCCGAGCGAGGCGGGCAGCGCGAAGGTAGCAAGCATAGGTTCGTAGGTCAGCGTCTGGTAGGTCAGCGACTGGTAGGTCAGCGTCTGGTAGGCCAGCATGTGGTAGGTCAGCATGTGGTAGGTCAGAATGTGCTAGGTCAGTGTCTGGTAGGCAAGTGTCTGGTAGGTCAGAGTCTGGTAGGTCAGTGTATGATAGGTCAGCATTTGGTAGGTCAGCATCTGGTAGGTCAGTGTCTGGTAGGTCAGCATCTGGTAGGTCAGTGTCTGGTAGGTCAATGTCTGGTGGGTCAGTGTGTGGTAGGTCAGTGTATGGTAGATCATAATCTGGTAGGTCAGCGTCTGGTAGGTCAGCATCTGTAAGGTCAGCGTATGGTAAGTCAGCATGTGGTAGGTCAGTGTATGGTAGGTCAGCATACACTGACCTACCATACACTACCAACATGTGTTGGTAGTGTATGGTAGGTCATATTAGAACAGGTACCAACTTATTTGTTTGCCCACTGGGGGGGGGGCTTTACGTTCTAGAAACATATAAGGTCATATTACAACAGGTACCGACTTATTTGTTTGTCCACTGGGGGGGGAGGGCTTTGCGTTCTAGAAACATATAAGGTCATATTACAACAGGTACCGACTTATTTGTTTGTGCACTGGGGGGCATATAATAATTCATTACATTTCAGTCAGAACATATTTACCAATTGAAATGCAGTATACGGGTTAATATATAAGGATGTTGCGAATATCAATACATAACAGTATGCATAACATTAATAGGGTTACCTCTTAATGAGATCATTAATAGATTTGCACATCTTAAATGTAATTAAAATGTTACGACGCTAACATTATTTCCGACACATGTCATGCTGCCAGCATTGACACAGTTGCCTTTAGGCTAAAGCTCCATAAAAGATTCACCCTGTACCAACAGTAGGGGTGAAGTACAACCCATTAGAAAAAGTGGAGAAAGGCTGGGTAAATGAAATGAGAACATACATTCTTAATTTAAGAAGCAAAATCTAATCTTCAAATTCCTTTTATATTTACCTGTAACATTTGAACTGTTATTAATAAATTAAATCCCATCGATATATGAACTTTAAAGTTTGAATTGGCAGAAACCACATATTCACATGGCTGCCATTGGCAGGAAGTTAAGAGGTTCCTGGATAATAATCCATTCTAGGTCAGGAAGCAGTCATTTTTATTGGCTGAGGTACTGAGGTGGTGAACCAGTTCCAGGGGCGTAGCTAGACATACACGTGCATGCCAAAACGTCCACATCGTTTTGTAAATAAAAAATAAAATAAAAATATAACAAAGAGAGAGGGAGAGAGAGAGAGGATGCCTATAGTAGTCCGGAGTGTCGAAAACTCAAGTCTAAAATGTGTCAAATCCACCAGCTTAAGCTTAAGCGGTCCCCTAAACCCCCTGCCAAAATTAGGAGTACACATCGTTAAAGGTCTAGCTACGCCCGTGAGTTCATTAAAAAATGGAGGATTTACTTCATGGACTCTATCAATTCAAACTGACTTTGAGCCATTATGCCTTGATATTATATGATATGAACCCTCTAGAGAGTATATCTGGAGGGAAGACATATATACAATCAGATTGTAGCTATTGGATTTGAATTAACATAAAGCGGCTGTCACACCTCACCGGATTGGGGGAAATGGACAGAAAATGAACAATGTCCGTTGTGTGTCCGTACAAGTTTTGAACATGCACAAAATTAGGAATTGATGCCACCGGACTGACGTCTATGGTTCTTGTCTGGCTTGAGTTCGTTTCGTCCGTTGGCTATCCGTTCATGTCCGTTTCATGTCCGTTTCATGTCCGTTTCATGTCTGTTTCATGTCCATTCATCCAGAGGCCATTGACTCGATAGCGCAACATTTTGACACATTTTAATACATTTAGATAATTATCACCACCGGACTAGACAATTCTGTCCGTTGCTCAATCCGGTGATGTGTGACAGGGGCTTAAAGTTGCATGGTCCGATGAAATATAATTTTGTCAAAATTAAAACAACTACTTACATTTGATCCTATATATCCAACTTAGATACTGGTGTATTAGCTAATGATTTGGGACAGCATATACAGAATAACCAGTGAATTTATAAGCTCACCCCTTTAGACACTCTCTTTGAAACACCCATTATGCAATGAGGCCATTAACCAACTAGGCCAATCTCGTGACCTCATTAGCCTCCCCCCAACCAAGTAGGCCTAGTGGGCAGGGCCATAGAGGGGAAGGGGAAATGAGGTGGATGTGTCTGTGTGTGTGTATGTGTCTGTGTGTTTCCTGACCTGACTTTACAGAGACAGACATACACACAGATATACATGCACAGACAGACATACACACACAGACATACATACACACACAGACAGACACCCATAGATAGGCACACACAGACAGACAGCACACACATACACAGAAACACACAGACATGCACACACCCAATATACACAGACACACATACACCCGGCCTGACTTTGCAGAGAGAGAGCCACACAGACACACACAGACAGACACACACAGACAGACACACACAGACAGACACACACACAGACAGACACACACATACACACACATATGCAATCATACATATACACACAGACAGACACACACACAGACAGACACACATACACACACATATGCACACATACATATACACACAGACACACATACAGACACACACATACAGACACACACAGACATTACCACACATACATATACAGACAGACACACACACATAGATAGGCACACAGACAAACATGCACAGACAGCACACCAGACACAGAAACACACAGTCATGCACACACCCGACATACACAGACACACATACACCCAACCTGACTTTGCAGAGAGAGAGACACACACACAGACACATAGACAGCCGCACACAGACAGAGGCAGACACACACATACATGCACACATACATACACACATACAGACATACACAGACAGACACACAGACAGACACTCATACACACCCATACACACAGACATACAGACAGACATACACACACATATATATACACACAGACACAGACAGACACACATAGATAGACACACACAGACAAACATGCACAGACAGCACACACAGACACAGAAACACACATACATGCACACACCCGACATACACAGACACACATACACCTGACCTGACTTTGCACAGAGAGAGACACACACACAGACAGAGACACATAGACACATACACACAGACAGAGGCAGACACACACACATACATACACACAGATATACACACAGACAGACATACACGGACATTACCACACATACATATACACACAGACACACACAGACAGACACACATAGATAGACACAAACAGACATGCATAGACAGCACACCAGACACAGAAACACACAGACATGCACACACCCAACATACACAGACACACATACACCCGACCTGACTTTGCAGAGAGAGAGAGACACACACATACAGAGACACATAGACAGATGCACACAGACAGAGGCATACACACATACATACACACATACATACAGACATACACAGACACACACATTCATGCACACATACACAGAGACAGGCAGACACACACATACCCACACATACCCACACACACACAGATAGACACACACAGATATACACACAGACAGACACACACACATATACATACAGACATACATAGACAGACACAAGCAGACAACAGACACACATTATATTTAGTTAAAAACCATAGTGACATGGGCTTATGGCACTAATCCTTTCCCAGAATGTGCCATGAAAAACAGAAATACCTACCTACAGTCCTGTAAGGTTCCAGGTCATCTCACATCACGTGGTCAGCGCGAGATGACCATCTGGGTCATAGCCATGACCATCTGGGTCATAGCCACAGGACATTTGGCAAGCTTGTCAAAATTATGTTTGGTTCTTTCAGCTCATATTACTTCAAAACTAATCCTCTTTAATCAAAATCACTCCGGACTAATTATTAGTAGCTTGTAACGATCAATTTGATATATTTATCTAAAAAATAAGACAAAAATTCAAGTGCCATCGGACCATGCAACTTTAAGGTAGGGATGCCATGAATGGTGATACACATTTTCGTCAACTTTTAGATAGGGTTGTCATACACCTCTGAACAGAGTCAGAGGTGTATATTTTATCTAGGTAGACCAGACGGGATGGCCGAATGAGTCTCCTGCTTTGGTAGATCATGGGATTCGAACCCACGGGTTCCAACCTTGGTCGAATCAAATTTATACTTATCACATTCTAGCCAGGCACTCAACATTATTAGCATAGGGCAAGGACTGGTTTCCTCAGTGTCAGGATAATGTGACTGAGTGGGATATCAGGTCATGGTATTGGCGGCCTGGTCTCCCAGTGGGGCAGCACTATAATGTCTTTATGACTGTGCACTGTCACAAGTCGGTACCAGTCCTGATATGACCTTAGATGTAGCCAGGACGTAACACTCCAACAACCAACAATCTTTTATCTTAGCTGAAGCCAAAACCCCAAAAGCTTCAGGCACAACCACTGAAAGTCTGCTCTGGTCTTTCATTGGTTGGTTCCCGTGTCACGACTGTGAGGAATGGATGTTTTACACGCGAGGTTTTGTGCGCGTGGTCAACAAGGGGTGTGGACCCGTGTTTGTGGTAAGTGTGATGTGGTCGCTGACCCACTTATGTGGTCAGCACGGGGCCCCTTCTACCAGGCGATCACCAACAAAACCGGTAAAGCTTGTTTTATTTAACGACGACTCTAGAGCGCAGTGATTTTTGTTGTATCATCGACTATTGGACGTCAAGCATATGGTCATTCTGAGATATTTCTTTGGAGGAAACCCACTGCCGACACATAGGCTACTCTTTCTGAAAAGTAGCAAAGGTTCTTTTATATGAACTTTTCCGCAGACATGACAGCACATACCACAGCCTTTGATGAACCAGTACGTTGTGGGTCACTAGTTGGAATGGAAAATAACCCAAACTGCCAACTGCAAATAGATCCCCTGAGAAGGATTGATCCGATGACCAATAGCTTCACAGGTGGACACACTACCACCTGAACTACGTCCCGCTCACCACCAGCCAATCACTAAGCAACATGCCGGACGTGGCGAACGAATCGGTAGAGCGCAGGCTTCTTGTGTGGGAGTTCGGGAGTTTGAATCCCAGCTGAGTCAAACCAATGACTTATAACATTGATACTTATTGGCACCTAGCCTGGCACTTGGCATTAATAGGACAGGACAATGACTGGTTAGCACAGTATCAGGATAATGTGACTGAGTGGGATTTCAGGTTATGATGCAGGTGGCCTGATTTCCCAGTGGAGCAGCACTATAAAGTCGCCATGAGTGCGCACTGTTACAAGTCGGTACCCATCCTGATGTACCTCAGATTATGCCAGGATGTAAAACTCCAACAACCAACAACCACCACCTGGCGCTGTGGTCAGACCAGAACAATCGGACCTTTAGATCGATCCCCAGTAGGAAGGACACGACGGTGCGAAACATCTGCTTGGAGAGCTGGACACTGCCTAGGGGCAATCTTCCGGGCGTGGGCGGGTTCCACCTGCCGGTGACCAGCGGTGCCATCCTCGTGACGTCACACGCAAAACGCTCGCGCTCTCCCTGTCTCTTTCTGTCTCTTTCATTCTCTCTCTGTCTCTCCCTGTCTCTTTCTGTCTCGTTCTGTCTCTTTCTTTCTCTTTCTGTCTCTTTCTGTCTCTTTCTGTCTCTCAGACTCTCTTATTCTCTCTCTGTCTCTCCCTGTCTCTGTCTTTTTCTGTCTCTCTCTGTCTCTCCCTGTCTTTTTGTGTTTCTCTGTCTGTCCCTGTATTTCTCTCTCTGTCATTGTCTCTATGTTTCTCTGTCTCTCTGTATCTCTGTATGTCCCTCTCTGTGTCTCTTTCTCTGTCTCTCCATGTTTCTCCCTTCCTCTCTGTCTGTCCCTCTGTATCCCTGTCTCTCTATTTCCCTCTCTGTCTCTTTCTCTGTCTCTCCATGTTTCTCCCTGCCTCTTTCTGTCTCTCCCTGTCGCTCCCTGTCTATCTATGTCTCTCTATTTCCCTCTCTCTGTCTCTTTCTCGGTCACTCTATGTTTCTTGGTCTCTGTGTCTCTCTCCCTCTCCCTGTCTCTCTCCGTCTCCTTCCATCTCTATTTATGGCCCTCTCTGTCTGTCTGTCTCTGGGTTCGCCAGCTGAACACCAATTAAAAGAGAGGAGGAATAGAGTTAAAGTAGTCAACTCTCAAGCAAAATATCTTTGTTTAATTAAAGGGAAACGGAGAGAGCCAAAGAGAGAGAAAGAGAGAGAGCGAGTGGGAGAGAGAGTGAGAAAGAGCAGGAGACAGTGAGAGCACGTGAGAGCGAGAGTGAGAGCGAGAGCGAGAGAGCGCGAGAGAGAGCGAGAGAGAAGGAGGCCAGGCCTATACCATCCTGGTCCGCTCCCTGCTTCTCTCCATCTGCTGCCCGGTGGCTGCTACCCGGTGGCTGCTGCCCGGTGGCTGCTGCCCGGTGGCTGCTGCCCGGTGGCTGCTGCCTGGTGGCTGCTGCCCGGTGGCTGCTGCCCGGTGACTGCTGCCAGGTGGCTGCCTGGTGCCACTACACAAGTCACCAAGACCCCCCCCCCCCCCCATCTTCAGATCCAGCATTTTGTTATGCCAGGAAGTGAGATATAGATAAAGAAATGTGTACTAAGTAATAGATGAGGGCTAAGCAGTAGGTAAGCCATAAAACATTAAAGACGAATAGGAAACAACATACTGAACAAACTATGCACAGAAATATAATAAAAAACAAAAACAAATTGGAAACTCCCCGATTTTACACCATAAACCAGTTTACAGAAATTATTGATAAAGGAAATCAATCCAAATGGATTATGACCAGTACTGCACAGCGGCGAAAACAAGTGCATAAAGTTAACTGTTATGAGCAAAATAAACAAACAATCACAAACACAAAAAGAAAATAAATTAAATTAAAAGAAACGTGCACCTCTGCCGGCCCTCACAATAGTGGTCGCCATAAGACTGGCACTGTCAGCCACTGGCCACCCATCGGCTGATGAATATACCCTCCACCACTGTCCACAGCTTTTGGAGGGGTGGGGCTCAGGTCTGCACTTCCACTGGAAGCTCACTCCAATAGATCACGGAGATTGGCTCCTGGTCCTCAACAGCAGAACACGCGTACGTCCCTATCGACCATATCTGCTCACGGCCTCGCACCCTCCATGTACATTACATCCCCATTAAACCAAGCTTGGTTAAATCAAACGATCGGTTAATCCAAACTTGTTTCGGCGGCCCGGCAAAATACTACCATTTATCATATATTTATGTACATACTAATAACACAGCACATAGAGGGAGAGAGAGGAACAGAGAGGAACAGAGAAGGGAAGAGAGTGGATGAGAGAGGAAGAGAGGGGGAGAAAAATGGGTGAGAGGGGAAGAGAAAGGGGGAGAGAAATGGGGTGAGGGAAGAGAGAGGGGAGAAGGAGAGAGGGGGAGAGAAATGGGGTGAGAGGGGAAGAGAGAGGGGGAGAGAAAGGAGAAGAGAGGGGGAGAGAAATGGGGTGAGACGGAAAGAGAGAGGGGAGGGAAAGGGGCAGAGAGAGGGAGAGAAGAAGAGTGGGGAAGAGATGGTAGGTACTTGTGTCATTAATATTAATTGTATTTATTTTCATTGGCTAAATTCTTATCCTTTTTAGTTTAATTTATAACAATTACAGTATGACATTCTTTAACTCAGACACAACAAATCTAGTTGAGCAAAATCTTTATTACAGAGCAAGAACATCTTTCATATATACATATATCCAGAAGAACATAATAACATAATAAACATGAGAACATAAGAACATAAAAACATAATAAACATGGATGGCTGCCAGCAAGTTCACATCGTCTGGGGCTGACCGCTTCCCCTTTCCCCGTTCTCGCACTGCAGTGGGAGTTGTGGCCGGAACCTCTTCCTCCAGCCCAATCTCGAGATCAGCACAGACATTCTAGGCAGTGTCCAGATCCCCCTGCGCAGCATCTATGGCAGCCATCACCTGCAAGACAAAATCATAAAAAAACATAGGTAACATGAATGCAAATTGATGTTTCCACAAATGAGGTCAACAACAACACAAATCAATAATAAAGAACAACAAATATATAACGTAAAATGATTATCTTGATTTCTCCAGATTAATTATGTAAATAAAATATATCGCTTTGTTGACTTGTCCAGAATAATATGGGTTTTACCAGAATGCTAATGCCCAGACTGCCCAGAAGGATAACAGATTTTGTACTTACAGTTCTGCAGGGCTCAGGCCAGTGCCTGACGACTGACCACAGGAAACCAAACTTCTGCATTATCCACAGCTCCCTCTCAGTCAGTTCGAGGGTTCCGTTGACACTCTTCTTTTTGTGAAGCCTTGCGTTTGTGTCCCGCAGTGACTTGAACCACCCCTGCAGATTCACGGATGTGCTCCCCATCCGGTTTGCCTGGTCCTCCCACATCTTCCCCTTCTTGTCTGACCGCCTGTAGTCTGTCATCTTGACGTTCCAGATGATTGGATTCTCCTGAAGGAAATCCAACATTCTATCCTCCTCGGCTAGCGACAGAGAACAGTCGCTATTTTTGGCCCTCTTCTTCTTGGCCAAGGCAAAGCAGGATGTGCTAATGGAGGCTGAGGTGGAGGCCGAGGTGGTGGAGGTGACGGATGACGCACGCGAGCTCCCACGGGAAGCAGGAGATGGAGACCGCATCTGGCTCTGCATCTGCATCTGCATCTCCACCTCATACTCCATCTCCATCTCTTCAGCCTGGCTAGATGGAGAGTGGTGTGATGGAGAGTGGTGTGATGGAAAGTGGTGTGATGGTGAGTGGTGTGATGGAGCGTGGTGTGCTGGAGAGTGGTGTGGTGAGGAGACAGGTGATGACACTGGCGATGGTGTTGATGGTGATGGTGATGCTGGCAGAATCTGCTTCTTCCTGCCTCTCCCACGCCCTAGTCCAGTAGTGATAGCAGCCTTGCAGGCAGCTGAAGCTGTGACATTCTTCTTGGCAGGCATGGTGGCAGTGTGGGGAGAGAGCCAAAACTCCAGGGTATTTATACCCATCCGCAACTGATTATGTGAGCAGGGCGTGGCCTAACGGTGATTGCATATGTCATGAGCACACTTTGCACATGTTATGCATAAGTTTTGAATACGCTTTGCACACGCTACACACACGTCGACACGCTAGGTGTACATTGACCATACATTGGCGTACGTTACTCATACGCTGGAACTGGCACCTCCAACCATCACTACACGTCCCAGCACCCCGACTATACGTCGCTATATGTTTCATATTCATTGCTATATGCCACACATATGCTAGCCATACGCCCTGTGTATGCTTCATACGTTGCTTGGACTGCCCGCAGCGCGAAAAGTTCAGCGAATGCCGAACCAATTAAATTTGATTTTGATTTCAAAATGTTACGCACCTCTAAAGCCATACATCGTAGTGTGACAGGGCTTTTAGGCTTTCGACAGTGTGACGCTTTTATGGTGCGGAGCTGTAAAGTTGCGTAGTTTGAATGTCTGCCATTTTCTGAGATAAATACATTATGCTGAGCAGTATATTCTACTTTAGTTTACTTTGAAGTAACTGCTATTTTAATGGCTAACATTGGAGATATTTGCCAAATTAATTTGCCAAAAACATGCCAAATTAATTCAGGTAAACACACCAAAACTCTGGCACCATAGACTTCAATGGTAACATGTTCTATTAAATCGACTTATTACAACATTCCATCCAGCAAAACATGCTTAATAAGTGCACCAGTATCTAAGTTGAAATATATAGAATTAAGTCGACATAGGTGTTTTGGTTATGAATTTTTGATATTTTCATCGGACTTTGCAACTTGAAGGTTGCGGTGACCAGTTTGGGTGAGGTTATAGTCATAACGTGGACCGGCAACACTGCTACAGTGCCAGACATTAATTACATAATGCGCCTCAGGTGACTTCCCTTTTCACGGTGACTAATTGGACTTTGTTTTGTCAAATTTTACCAGATTGAAGAGGAAGTCACGACTATGCCTACGGGAATAATGCTCAGCGGAACCAAGTTATTTTTAAAGCAAAATATATACTATATAAGGTAGTATATTTGGTCTTAGGGCGTGGGCGTGGCACATCACGTCAGAGCAGCGAATGATGTATTCAGTTTTATAGGGATCGCCAAAGTAACACCAAGTATAAGAGAAAGTTAGTTTGTTTTCTTTGGTTTTCTTTGGTGTTTTTTTTACCTGGTTTTTAAAGCTGCATATTACAATGAAAACATCAAATTTTCAAAACCAAAGCAATTATCTAGATTTAGGTATACATATCTAACTTAGATACTGCTGCACTTATTAAGCATTTGTTGACACATATTAGGGAACCCTGAGGCAATTTAATAGAAGCTGTTACTGCTAAAGCCTATCGTGTCAGAGTTTTGGTATACGAGCCAGAACTAATTTGATATGTTTGCATTTCAAATTTATCAAAACTTAGCCGTTTAAGGCAAAAAGATACTTCAAACTAAAGTAATGTAGATAATAACGATTAATTTAATATCGTTATCTCAAAAAAATTACAGAAACTCAAAACCATCGGACTATGCAACTTAAAAAAACCCACCTAAATATAGTGTATGGTATGCAGGTATTGCAGGTATTGCAGGTATAGCAATACCTCAGGGAGTTTGACGCCCCTGCCCTGCAGAGTTGTAAACCACTGCTTTGTGGTACAGGTTCTTGACAGAACCGAAGGCTAAGGGAGCAAACCCTAAACAGAAAACCATGTCACTGTGGCAGCATTAAGGGCGGTTGATGTATGGAACTCCCAACATCTCCCGACCAGCCACTGCAGGGACAAATAGTTTTGCGCCTGTCTTGACATGTTCTTGCCAGTGTGAAACCTCTATTTGCTCCCCGAGAGAGTGCCTCTGGTAACTTGCAAAAGCCAGCAGCACTTCAACACTTTTGCAGGCAGCTTTCATGAAGGAGAGCGGCAGTCAAGTGATGAAAGCAGTCTTTGTCGCATCGCGACCGACAGCATGATGATGATGACGCCAGTCACACTACTGCTTGTGACCACTTTGTGACCACTTTGGTCACACCACCCCTTTTTTGTGGTCGCAAAAAGATCGCAAGTGCTAAGTAGTCGCAAAGTGGTGCGTGCGCAAAGTGGTCTTCAGCAGTCGCCGATCTTTGACCATAGAGCCCATCTTCGTGCAACCTTTTTTCGACCTTCTTGCGACCAATGTAATGGTCGCCGATCTCCTTGCAATCCCGTTGGTCGCTAGGAAATATGTTTTGCTGTAACTGCAACCTCCTTGCGACCAAAATGATTGCAAGGAGATCGGCGACCATTACTTTGGTCGCAAGAAGGTCGAAAAAAGGTCGCACGAAGATGGGCTCTTTGGTTCAAAGTGGTCGCAAAGTGGTCGCAAAGTGGTCGCAAAGAGGTCGCAAGGTGGTCACAAAGTGGTCGCAAAGAGGTCGCAAAGTGGTCGCAAAGTGGTCGCAAAGAGGTCGTAAATTGGTCGCAAAGTGGTCGCAAAGTGGTCGCAAAGAGGTCGCAAGGTGGTCACAAAGTGGTCGCAAAGTGTCACAAACAGTCGCAAATTGGTCTCAAAGTGGTCGCAAAGTGGTCACAAACGGTCGCAAGCGGTAGTGTGACTGGGGCTTTAGTAAGTGAATAACTGTCAGGGCCAGAGCACTTCCCAGCAGTACTGTATAACTGCAACTGCTTGATACACAAATGGAGCTATCAGTTGTAACAGTAAACTGCATACAATTCCAGTTTGATACTATATAGTATTATCCATGTGGTGAATATATGCATTACATAGCATTGCATGGTTTCCGGAATTTATTTGTTAAAAAAAGTTTGTTTTGTGTGTTTTGTTGTTCTTTTATTTTACCTCCTATCAACATGAGGATGGGCACCATCTTGTGGCAATGTACACTCATGGTGACTTTATACTGCTGCACCACTGGGTGCCACCAGCACCATGACCCAACTTCCCACTCAGTAACACATTATTCTCACCGAGACAAACCAGTCCTGTGCTCTAGCCTAGTAATGCTCAACGCTAAGCAATGACCTATCATAATCAAAGTATTTTGTGTCTTTGTTTTTTGGTACATTAGTTGTTTAAGCAGGGTAAATTCCAGTTGCGGACGATTGGTTTTCCTCATTCCACTGCTCCTTGCCCTATCCTAATAATGCCGAGCGCCTGGCTAGGAAGCGACAAGTAACAATTTTTAAGTCATCAGTTTGACTCGACCAGGATTCGAACCCACGATCCCACGATCTACCAACATGGCAGACGGGCGCTCTATCTCATTCGGCCATCGCCTGCGACTGAAATTTCCCCTGCTTAAACAACTAATGTACCAACAAAAAAAATCATTCCAAGACTTACATATGGTATAGTTTGACAAATAATGTAAACTCTCGGTTTGACCTCGGCTGAGGAATAGTCCCATGATACTGAGCAAAGCCAATCTTTGCCCTATCCGAGTAATGCTGAGCGATAGGCAATGTAGTGACAAACATGCATGCTAGTTGCTACAGGTCTTTGGTTTGAATTGGCCGGGAATTGATCCCACGACACTAAGCAAACCTTGCCATGTCCTAGTAATACTGAGTGCTAGGCAAGGTACCGACAGTCATCAGTGTCATAAGTCTTTGCTTTGTCTCAGCCGGGGATTGATCCCACGACAACCCGCACCGGAAGCTATAGTGTTCCCAGTCAGCCAACATGTCCGAGAGAGAGAGAGAGAGAAGAGAGAGAGAGAAGAGAGAGAGAGAAGAGAGAGAGAGGAGAGAGAGAGAGAGAGAAGAGAGAGACAAAGCAGACAGACAGAAGGCCTGAGGTACAATGATAATGGCTGAGTTTAAACAGCCTTCCTGCATCGTGATGGTGCTGTCACACAACCTTCGGGAACATTTCCCAAATCCTCAGGGCAAATTCCTAACGTCAGCTAAAGTAGAAGTTTCAAATTTAGGAACGGCTTTCACTGATCTGAATTGATGGGAAAACCCGGCGAGAAACTGCTTTAAAAGCTAAGGAAAAGGATGCGGTTGAAAAATAAATTCGCTGTCGTGATACCTAATGCATATTAATAGATGTGAGTTAATATCTGAATAGATTGGTTACATCCTAGCAACATTTAAGGTCATATCAATACACATGTATGTATCTAAGTATGTATGAATACAACATATTCCTACTATTGTTATATGTGAATTGTCAAACTATACCATATGTAAGTCTTGGAATGATTTTTTTTGGGGTACATTAGTTGTTTAAGCAGGGGAAATTTCAGTCGTAGGCGATTGGTCTTCCTCGTTCCATTGCTCCTTGCCCTATCCTAATAATGCCGAGTACCTGGCTAGGAAGCGACAAGTATCAATTTTTAAGTCATTGGTTTGACTCTACCAGGATTCGAACCCACGTCCCCACGATCTACCACACGGGAGACGGACACTCTAACTCATTTGGCCATCCCGTCTGGTTATTGTTATTGTTATTGCAGCTGATTTGAGCTAGCTGCTGATGACAATATCAGACTACATATACATATATTGTAAATAACTGTATTGTCACATGGCTGGAAGACCAGTGCCACGGCACTGACAAAAGACTTTATTCAATGAATAAACTATATTTACAAGATATCAGGATGGGTGCTGACTTGTGACAGCACGCATTTGGCAGCTTTATAGTGCTGCCCACTGGGAGACCGGGCCACCCGCACATTGACCCGATATCGTGTTAATCTTATTACAGTAAAACCTCTCTAAATCGATCATGGGACCGACTTTAGATGGTCCATTTAGGGAGGTGATTGGTTTAGGGAGTTTTGTTGTTGTTACAATGGTATTGTATGAGGGGATCGTTTGGGACCCAAATAAAGCGATCGATATAGGGGAGTGGTTGATCTGTGGAGGTGGTCGGTTAGAGAAGGTTTTACTGTATTTCGATCCCAGGCCAATCATCCGTTCCGTACCCTAGTAATTCCACCTGTTTGACTCGGCAAAGATTTAAACCCACGACCTGTCTTATGGGAAGTCGACCATCCCATCTTAAATCAATGCCCATCTAATTCAAAAGGCCCTGTCACACCTCACCAGATTTGGGGGAAACGGACAGAAACTAAACCAAGTCCGTTGACGTCCGGTTTGTGTCTGTACAAGTTTTGAACATGCGCAAAACTTGGAATGGATGCCGCCGGATTGACGTCTACGGTTCTTGTCCAGTTTGAGTTTGTTTCGTCCATTGGCTATCCGTTCATGTCTGTTTCATGTCCATTCGTCCAGCATTCTTTGACCCGATATCGCAAAATTTTGACACATTTTGATACTTATCACACCCAAACCCCACCGGACTAGACAATTCTGTCCGTTGCTCAATCCGGCGAGATGTGACAGCCGCTTAAAGGACATGATTTTGTTGTTGCTATTCTGAGTTGTCGTATTTTTGTTGGGGTTTTATGTTCTGGCAACATCTAAGGTCATATCAGGACGGGTCAACTACTGCAGGCCCAAAGACAATAAGATAATGAAACATACGGAATTCACAACCAGAGCTGTGCCCTCTGTGGTCCCACCCTCCGGTATGTCCTGCCTGCTGGCTTCCCCCTCACAATAGTCCCTTCCCACCAACATTGAGATTCCTCATTCCTCACACCAACACATGAATATATTTATATACTACAGAACAAACTAATAGTCAAGACATCTTGACTTACTAACACAAACATACCAACAATTAAAACCTTTTACGTAAATGTAAAATGATTTAATGTACCTCATACTCATCACTTACTGCATTGTGTACACTTTAGTTTCAGAATCTACTTCACATTTCAAGACACGTTATAAACCATGTTTAAAAAAAAAGAAATCTGTGTAAATACAAAGATATTTGTAACACTTACGGCCAGAAGACCAGTGCTATGGCACTGACAATAGATTTACATGAATAAAATTCATTTACCAAAACAACCCCCCAAAAACGGTGAATATTTAATAGAGCTCTTACTGCTAATGTTAGGAATCATTCTAAGGTGCTGTACAATGAAATCACCCTGCGATGTATTCGCATGGTTAAAAGTGTTGATGAAGGCAGAATGTTCATTTACATTGGGAAAAAAACCCTTAAAGTTGCATAGTCCCATGGTTTTGAGGTTCTCTCATTTTTCTGAGATAAATATATTAAATTGATTGTTTGACTTAACCGTTATGGGCAGCATAAATACACCCATCATAAAAATATAAAAAATCTACCTTACTTTAGTTTGAAGTAACTTTTATTTGAATCTCTGCTAAACAGTGGGATCAGAGATTTGGCAAGCATGCCCAAATTAATTTAACAGGTTTTGCACTTGAAATATCTCCCCAAGTTAGTCATTGTAAATAAAAGTTACTTCAAACTAAAAATAAGGTAGATTATAGCGATTAACCTGATATGTATCCCAGAAAATGCCAACATCTCATAATCCTCGGATTATGGAAGTTTAAAGGACAAGAAGTGTGTTCTGCTTACCATCGGCTCTTATCTCCTTTGGACCATTGGAGCAGATGGAGGTGGTTGGGAAATGTGCGTCAGCCAGAACTGCAATAAAAGTAAATAAGTAAGCGATGAGACTAGAAAAGATTGGTGTTTGTTGCTTGTTAGAGTTTTAAATCCTGGCAACATCTAAGGTAATATCAGGATGGGTATCGAATTGTGACAGTGCACACTCATGGTGACTTTATAGTGCTGCCCCACTGGGAAATCAGGCCACCGGCACCATGACCCGATGCATTATCCTGATGCTGAGCTAACCAGTTCTTGTTCTATCCTATTAATGCCAAGTGCCAGGCTAGGAAGTAACAAGTATCAATTTTAAAGTCATTGCTTTGACTCGACCAGGAACTGAACCCCCGACGAGAAAAGATAGATCATTTCGACCACTGACCCGCCCGCCCCCTGACGGGAATGGGAGAACTAATGCAGTGGGTAATACGAATAGTTCATTGTGCATCATACTTTGTGGAAACGGTCAGATAGAATATTTCAAGAGTCCAGGCGCAAATCCCCGTAAACGCCAATCCAAAAATAGACATAAACATTGGAAAGAAACCATCAAACAATTATTTTTGTTATATTCCTATTTTTTTTGTTCATTGCTCCATTATCATTTCATCATAACAAAAGTGGAATTAGTGATGATTAAAATTATCCTTAGGAAAGAAAAGTTATTTTAATGACACTTTTGGATTGGCGTCAAAGGGGTTTTTGCACCTGAAATCTTCATTTCTACCATCAACCCACTCACCCTTTGATAACCGTGACAAGGAGCTAATGTTGCAGGTCACAGGTCACATGTCACTCCAAATGCTCATTAAAATGGGGTTATTAGGTCAGTCGATATCAGCCTGCCTGAGTGGTGAGATGGATACAGATGACCTATTCCTAAATTACCTTTAGTTTTTGGGAGAACAGGGGATTCGAACCCCAGGTCGAGTCAAACCGATGTCTTAAACATTGATAGTTGTCGCTTCCAAGCAGAGCGCTCGGCATTAATAGGATAGGCCAAGGACTGGTTAGCTCAGTGTCAATATAATGTGCCTGAGAGGGATATCGGGCCATGGTGCTGGTGGCCTGATTTCCCAGGGGAGCAGCACTATAAAGTTACCATGAGTGCGCACTGTCACAAGTCGATACCCAACCTAATATGAACTTAGATGTTGCCAGGACGTAAAACTCCAACAACCAACCAGCCAACTAACATGACCTTTGAGTTTGACTCCCCTCCCACCCCCACCCCCACACAATCCACCCTTGTGGATGGAATAAGTATGAAACTTCCAGACGCGACCGGAAGTGAGCTGCCTAGATACATGACCTACTTTTAGAATTACATATATATATATATATAATTCCTTTTATTTATAATTTAATGACAATCTTCTTGTGTGAGGTGAGGAGTGTAATTGGATTCTATCTTCCCGAGGGATGTTTGTCCAGTCGACATAGGTGATGTATGAATCACGATGCAAATTGACTAAATGTCTAAATGTTGTTTGTTGTTGTTTGTTGTTGTTTGTTGTTATGGGTTGTTGTTTGTTGTGTATTGTTGTTAGTTATTGTTGTTTGTTGGTGTTGTTTGTTGTTTGTTGTTGTGTGTTAGTTTGTGTTGTTGTTTGCTGTTGTTTGTTGTTTGTTTGTTGTTGTTTGTTGTTGTTGTTTGTTGTTGTTATTGCCATTATCTAGGATGCGTCCTATAAACAAATCACGGGTTTACGACAGTGCACACTTCTGGTGGCATCATAGTGCTGCTTATTTGTGATATCATGTAAGTTGGATGGTTGTTGGAGTTTCACGTCCTGGCAACATCTAAGGTCACATTAGATGGGTACCGACTTGTGACCGTGCGCACACATGGCGACGACTTTATAGTACTACCTCACTAGGAAATTAGGACGCTGGCACCTAGTCCCGATATCCCACTCAGTCACATTATCCTGACACTGAGCTAACAAGTCCTTGTCCTATCCTAGTAATGCCGAGCACCTGGATAGGAAGCAACAAGTATCAATTTTATAAGTCATTGGCTTGACTCGACCGGGAACCAAACTCCCGATCTCCCGCATGCGAGGCCCGCGCTCTACCAATTCGGTCACCACGCCCGGTTGTAAAAATATACGGATTTTCGGTTCGGAATTATATATTGGCAGAGAGCATTACTATCCTCGGGCGACGGAGTGGGGACGAGTGTTACGTAATAGAAAAACAATGACTGTCCCACTCACGGCTATTTAAGCGATGCGAGATATATGTTAGTACACCATGCCCAAGATCGTGAGGGGATGTTCCAATATGAGAGACAGTTAATGTTTGGTGAAATGTCCCTCTATGCACCCTAAAGAGTGCAAGTGGAGGAAAAGGACATTTTTAGTATATATATATTTTATTGTAACTGTTTGCAACTACCTGTTACCATGGGGACGATGGGCCAGCACACCAGCCATATTGCATTTATTATGGGCACCCCCGCAGCTGGGGTGGGTGACCACTGCCCATGGAGGGGCATCACCTCCTAGGCTGTGCAGGGTGCCTCATTGGCTGGCTGTGGGAAGCCCGGTCCCCCTGCACCCCCGTGCTGCCTGACCACACTAGCCTCACTTTGATATTGATTATTCTGGACACTGCTCCAGACACACTGGGCAGATCACTCTACTCCTGGCTCTTGAGTGAGTCACACCTACTGTAGAGCAGGGCCCCAGACACTCTGTCTGATGCTACCACCTTTCATAGATACAAACTGAGTTGTGTCCAACAACCAGGGGACTCCCGTTTAATGGGCTGTAGGCACTGATTCATAGACATACTAAAGAGGTAATGAGACTCTGTGTGGACAGAAGGTAAGGGGTCAGGGTGATAGGTCACTAGCAGGTTAACAGGAGTTGATGCCAATAAAGCACAACTTCTTCACTGTCAATCTTGCGTGACTTGTCTTCCCTTTCTTCCTTAAGACTTTGTTTAAGAGAGGCATCAGGTGTGAACAGAATGGGGAGAGTTTATGGTATTATCTGGTGCTCCGACGGCCGGGTATCCAGTAATATTATACAGTGATACCATGTAGGTCTTTCCAATGATGAAAACAATGTTGTATGGTTGTACCAGAAGGGATGGATGGCCGAATGGTCAGTGTACTCGCATGCTGGACAGGACGAGTTCGATCCCCAGCTGAATCAAAGCGAATACTTACAACGGTTACAATTGTCACTACCTCGTTTTGAGTTCGGCACTACTAGCAAGGGGCAAGAACTTGCTGGCTCAGTGTCAGGATAATGAGACTGAGTTTGATTCTAAGTCCTAGTGACATCAGCACTGCAACCCTATAATGCTGCCATCAAGCCACACTGCCATTAGTCGGTCGGTACCCGAATTTATTGGTGCGAGGATATATATATATATAAGGCCACCCATCATTCAATAGCACGAAACCAAATAAGCGGTTTTACGTCCTTACAACATCTAAGATCATATCAGGTCCATTTAGGGAGGTGATCACTATAGGTCATGGTGACTTCATAGTGCTGCCCCACTGGGAAATCAGGCCACAGGCACCATGACCTGATATCCCACTCAGTCACATTATCCAGACGCAGAGCTAACCAGTCCTTGCCCTATCGTATTAATGCCAAGCGCCAGCCTAGGGGGCGACAAGTATCAATTTTATAAGTCATTGGTTTCACTCGACCAGGAACCGATCTCCCGATCTCCCGAGAAGGGTCCACAGCGAGGAAAGGAGCAAAAACGGGTGACCACTGGGTCATATTGAGCATACCCTTGTAGGAATAGTTTCCCATTCTGTAATTACTGATATTGTGTAATTTAAACAGAAATTGATGTAGATAAATTTCAAATATATTTCAAACACTTTAATCCATTTATTTCCCCCCCGATATAACTACAGCAAAGTATTTTATGATTGCGCGTGTATTTTGTTACTCCACTCATGGTGTTCGATTGGAAATTCTAGCCACTCGGGTGACGACCGTCATTTCCGCGGAATAAACTATTAATACTGCATTTGTGCATTGGTCTTTATGACAAATTGTTCTTTATTTCTTTTAATTTTGAATAAAATCTCAGTTTTGCACTACGCGTATTAGCAAATTCTTCGGCAGCGGGCATTTGTTTTGATATATTATTAACCAATCGCTGACCCCGAATACCGTCAATTGGGCCTAGTAGCACGGAGGAACACGTACACTGCGATTTCCGGCAAGTTCAAACGGGCTCAAATGAGTTCAACCGTGGCTGGTTGGGTCACAACCGTGGCTGGTTGGGTCGCTCCGTATAGCGCTGAATATGCTTATGGATCTCCTCCACACGCGATGCCTGCGCTCTAGCTATTGGTCCACCGCGCCCGGTGAATAACAAATAATAAATAATAAATAAACGGATCAAGGAACTAACCAAAGGAACATTGACACACGCAGATTGATGAGGTTAGTTTTAGTTTTAATACATATTCACCGCCGCCATTTAATGTTGATTAGGTCTGAGCTGGTAGCGACCGCCAACAGTCGTTAAATTAAAGTAGGTTGAAGGAATCCTGCAGCTGACACGTGACCTGTGTGTAAATATAGATATTGCTAGCAAACTGAATGTATAATAATGTATAAATAGTCAGGCAGTCTGGTCTGATGTAGATGGTTGGTTGTTGGAGTCTTACCTCCTGGCAACATCAAAGGTTATATCAGGATAGGTACCGACTTGTTTGTTTGTTGTTGTTTCACGTCCTAGCAACATCTATGGTTATATCAGGATCGGTACCGATTTGTGACAGTGCACCGTCATGGCGATTTTATAGTGCTGCCTCAGTGGGAGACCAGTCTGCCAGAACCATGACCTGATATTCCCCTCTGTCACATTATCCGGACACTGAGCCAACCAGTCCTTACCCTACCATAATAAGGCCTGGCTAGATAGCGAGATGTATACATGTTTATGTAATTAGTTTGACTCGATCAGGGTTCGATCCCATAGGTTCGAATCTAATGATCTACCAAAACAGGAGACAGAGGCTCAAACTCATTTGGCCATCCCATCTCGTCTGATGTAGTTGTAGGGCTGCTAATGCTAGGTACACACCTACCGTTTTTCCGCACCCACCTACCGTATTCGATCTAAAATTGCCCAAAAGTCTTGAGGTGTGCACTCCCCTAGCACACCTACCGATTGCGATTCGCGACTTAAAACTCAATTTTAGGGCTAAAAGTGCTGCCTTACGATTGCGATTCACGATTCGAAAAATGAATCGGCCCGTTTTCAGTTTTAAGCGGGTCCGGTCGGGTCGCGAGTTTTAGTGCATGAGTTGTAAACGGTAGGTGTGTACCTAGCATCAGTCTAGGTATCAGCGTCACCAATGGCTTAATTATTGATACTTGTCGCTACCTTAGCTTGTCGCTGAACATTAATAGGATTAATTGGATAACAGTGTCAGGATAATATGACTGTGTCGGATATCGGGTCATGGTCCTGACAGCCTGATATCCCAGTGGTGCAGCACTATAAAGTCACCATGAGTGTGCATTATCAAAAGTTGGTGCCCGTCCTGATATGACCCCTGATGTTGCTAGGATGTAAAACAACAGCAAACAAACGCTGCACCCTCCAGACATGGAACACCGAATCAGAGCTGCTAATTAACATATATTCAATATATGGGAATTAAACCCAGGTTTTTTCCCCACTCTAAATGCCCATGCGCACAAAGGGGCCGTTTAACTATAACACAATCGATCATTGAGACCAATTTACCTACTCATCCATTTTACTAACAATTCCTTTACATTATAGTATTAGTTAATGCCTAAGTTTCTGTGTTATTCTGAGAATGCCGGCTTATTAATATTATCCTTTATTTATCAGAATATTTTACAACGGTGAATATATATTTATGCTATGTTTTAATGACCCCGTATAATATTAATTCGCTTAGTGCGGCATTAAAAAAAAAGTGAATACATCTAACGTGGTAACCATGGTGTTACCTATACTCTATATATAACATATATGTCCTATATAAAAGGAAAACTTGTTTTATTTAACGACGCTTCTACAGCATATTGATTTTTATCATCAGCTATTGCACGTCAAACATATGGTCATTCTAACATTCCTTTGGAGGAAACCTGCTGTCGCCCATATACAACTTTTTCCGATAAGCAGCAAGGAGTCTTTTATATGCACTTTCCCACAGACAGGACAGCACTTACCACATCCTTTGATGAACCAGTTGTGGACCACTGGGTAAAACAGAAATTAGCCCAAACTACAAATGGTCCACTGAGCAGGATGGATCGGATGACCCACACCTTCACAGGGGTACACTCTATCATCTGAGCTATGTCCCGCTCCCTCATATGTCCTATATGTACACATATAATGTATATATCCTTTCCTTTTTGTTGTACATTAGTTGGTTAAGTAGGGGAAATTTCAATCAGAGGCAATTGGTCTTCCTCATTCCACTGCTCCTTGTCCTATCCTACTAATGCCAAACACAAGGCTAGTTAGCGACAAGTATAACATTTTAAGTCATTCGTTTGACTTGGCCAGGATTCGAAGGCAACAGACTGGGCGCGGTGGCCGAATCGGTAGAGCACAGGCCTCGCGTGCGGAGATCGCGGGTTCGCGAGTTCGGTTCCCGGTCGAGTCAAACTAATGACTTAAAAATTGATACTTGTCACTTCCTAGCCTGGTGCTCGGCATTATTAGGATAAGGCAAGGGCTGGTTAGCTCGGTGTCAGGATAAAGTGACTGAGTGGGATATCGGGTCATGGTGCCAGCGGCCTGATTTCCCAGTGGGGCAGCACTATAAAATCGCCATGAGTGCATACTGTCACAAGTCGGTACCCGTCCTGATATGACCTTAGATGTTGCCATGATGTAAAACAACAACAAACAAACGAAGGCAACAACCTACCAAAATGGGAAGTGGGCGATCAACTCAGTCGGCCATCCCGGCAGTAGTGTGCAGAAAGGTGGGCAGGGTGCGACAGCCCCAGGCATCCATATCGGGGCGTATTTAAAATGTCTTCCTTGCTCACATTTCTCAGTACTAGACCCTATGCTTGAGTTTTAGGGGCATACAATCAAATAGGTGGCCGCAGGCATCACCAAACCTCTGCCTCCCAGTGCATCCCTGTCTAATAAGTATATGCTGTATAAGAATTATAGATAGTATATACACCTATATACCCGTGTAGGCACCCGCGGGGCGGTGCTCCTCCCCTGCCAACAGGTTTCACGATCAGCGTTTCGAACGCGCCGGCTGCGCGGTGGTTCTGGTATTTATGCTAGTCGGCGCCACTAGCGCCGGCTGGGTTCACCTAAGTATTATGCGCCCGCTACTCGCTAGTTGGCGCCACCAGCAGCTATATAACCACGGCGCTCGACCAGCCCGACACCTTCGTGATACGCCACCCGGCCTGCGCGCCAAACTAACTCACCGTTCGGGTGGAAAGAAAATTTTTGTTGATTGTTATGATTCGGCGGTTTTGTGGCCAGCCAGGTACAGTACTATCTTGTGTCAATAAACTGTATTTAGCCCATATATCTCTCCTGCTCCCCAGTACTTCCCCAGTCATCGACTGCTGGAGTCTGGACTAGTCATCCGCAGCTCCAGCCTGGTCAACCTCAGCTCCGATCATGGCGCCACCACCCGTTTTACACTGTAACTCCCACTCACTGTACCGCAAAAAGAATTGTGTTTAGCAAGCAGCATTTGTTCCTCTATCCAGAGAAATACGACTCTTATCCATTATCATGTGTTCCTCTTATTCATTATGAAGGTCAACTAATATATATATAATGTATATTTATCGGTATTAGGGGAGCGGGACATAGCTCAGGCAGTAGACTGTCCACATATGAAGGTGTCGGTCATCCTATCGATCCTGCTCAGTGGACACATTTGTAATTTGGGCTATTTTCCATTCCAACCAGTGGTCCACAACTGGTTCATCAAAAGCTGTGGTATGTGCTGCCCTGTCTGTGGGAAAGTGCATATAAAAGACTCCTTGCTGCTTATCGGAAAGAGTAATCTAGGTGGTGGTAGTGGGTTTCCTCCAAAGAAATATGTCCGAATGACCATAAGTTTGACGTCTAATAGCCGATGATAAAAATCAATGTGCTCTAGTCAATCAATCAATCAATAGTTCCATCCTCTAGTCGAGGGTTGGATGCAATGGTTCTCCACTTGTCCCGATGGTGTGCTGTTCTGATAGACTGTGAATAATTCAAGCCTGTCCACTGTGAAATATTTGTAAACCATGATGTTCTTGGTCTCCCTCTCCCTCTGCTGCCATTCACCTTCCCTTCCAACAATGTACGGTATATTGAACTCTGACGAATGATGTGGCCAAAATAAATAAGTTTCTTTGTCTGTATAGTGGCAAACAAGCTTTTCTTATTTTTAATTTTTCTGAGAACTTCTTTGTTGGTGATCTTCTTTGTCCATGATATTTTCATCATCCTTCGATAAGTCCACATCTCAAATGCTTCTAAACGTTTGTACATTTTCTTAGAGATTGTCCATGTCTCAGCCCCATACATTAGAGTAGACCACACATAACACTGAAGAATACGCTTCATTGTTTGTATTAATATCTTACTTGATGTTAACACTCTATACATTTTGGAGAATGTTGTTCAGGCTATTATTATCCTTCTTTTAATTTCTTCCTCACATCTCCCATCATTTGTAATCTTTTGTCCGAGATATATGAATTCGGATACTTGTTCTATGTTTGTGCCATCTATGGTTATATTGACATTTGGTTTATCATTTGGTTTATGTGCTTTAGAGGCATCGTTAAATAAAACAAGCTTTACTTTATCGGTATCACCGGATGGGATATATATGCACATATATATGTGATATATATACACATATATGCATATAAGTGGTGAGAAGCAGGTCCGGTCAAGTGGATGTCTTGGTCCTGCAGGCAGCTCCATGAGATGGCACGCGCAGTATGCTAGTAATGTCTATGTACACAATGTCCATAACACTAACCCATGCCCATGTCACTAGGCAACCATCTGATTAAAACTCACCCGGGGGGAACGACGCGCCTCACCAATAAACCACTGAGCAAACATCTCCTCTCTGTCCCCTCCCTCCAACAAAATATCATCAGACGGTATGGTCGAATGAGTTAGAGCGTCCGTCTCCCGTGTTGGTAAATCATGAGATCGTGGGTTCGAACCCTGCTCCAGTCAAACCAATTGTAAAAGCTAAGGCTCGAATCTGTGGCTGTGTAGGCATCCTATGGTGAAATCAATACAGACAAAGAGAAAGGAAGAGCATAGAGTGTAAAGAAGAAGAGAGAGTCAAGCCCTCTGGTTTATTATTTATATGGTTAAATGGGTTCATTGTAGAGTATCACCCCACCCCTTTTCCCCCAATGGAAAACAAGCATTATTGGCCCTACCAATAGGGCTCCAGCATACCTGGTCCCCATGGATACCAGTGGTCTGCCCACCACCACCAATCTGCATGGCCCCCATGGCCACCACCAACCTTGACCTTTGAGTGTGGTGATCCCTATCCCAGCAGAGGGGGTAGGCCCTGAGTGCACTCACATCCAGACCTGCCAGCACCACTATGTATATATACATCCCACTCAGGCACCACCAACCCATACATATATATATACATACATGCATCTGGTCACATCCACCGATCAGTAATAGAAAATTTGCATTCCCCCTATGCTGTTTATCAGAATATTTTACAACCGATTCGGCCCCTCAACTTCTTACCACCTGGTCCCAAAACCGCAGCAAGGAAAGAAGTTTACATCACTACGTTGTCTCCATTTTACCTTGTTGAATCCACCAACCAATAATTAACAATATCTTAATATGTAACATTTTTAATGGATAAGGTTTCTGACTTCGAATAATTCATTTTAATTATTTTTTTATAATCACTATTTTCTGCCACTTACGAAGAACATAACCCATTTCTGTGATTCAATATGATGTCAAAAGATGCACGCAAACAATTTGTGACCTTTTTTAGTCTAATCTGACCTTTTTCTACTCTGATACACTTCAGAGGTCATTGTGACACTCTAGAGGTCAGTGTTCAGACCGACAAATCGGCTTTGGCGTTACTACCATTTAGTTCCTCATCGATACGCTTGGCCCACCCATTTCGTCTTTCCGGCTGTCAAACTTGGAGAAGCCCAATGACATCGATGGTAGACACGTGGTGGCTCGACAGGTCTCCATACATTTAACATTGCGAATCTTAGCTCTGTGGGAAAGCAAGGCTTTAGCTGTTTGAATCGATGACCTAATTCCACGGCCTATTTTTTTTGTAGAAACCAACCAAATACTCCGATTTCACTAAAAATAAGTTGTTTTGAGTGGAAATAAAGGCAGACATAGAATCAAAATGTCATTTTGTATGTTATGTACAAGTATCTAACATCAAATATGAGTTTTAAGAAAAATAGCACAAATGACAGAAAGCTGTATATGCACAGCATATACTCAGCATCAAAAGGTAAACAAAGCAATGATAGTGGTTCAGTTCGAACTTTGAAATTACAATGGCTACGTCTATATTATTAAATAACAGTAGATTTCTAGCTTTTAGCTTTAGTTTTACATGCTGTCTCGGTTTCCATACACTTTCTCCAGCAGTTGCCGTCGTTTCTTCATGTAGACCTGTGGTACTGGGACGGCTCACTCCCTATCTCTCCCATGTGATGTAAATTTTGCGGTGCCACCTTGTGGTGGGTTTGATCGACCCAGCTGCTGGTTGGTGTTTCACATGTAAACACATACGGTTATATTGTGCATGAGACGGGTAAGCGTGAATACACATCAATATGGGATTGCTATGAACAGGCACACATCCTCGTCGCCATCATCACACATCTTTCACATTCATATATACATTTGTGCATATATTATAGCATCTGTTTAGCCGGGGGAACAGCCAGCGCACCAAGTGGTGGGTATGATCATTTTGATTACACAGTACAGGCTGAGTGAGCCATCTTGGTATTATAGGGTCTTTGTATAAACATAGACACTAATAAAGTCTGTACTAGACTACTAAATGACTGAAACATACAATCCTCCAAGCATTGTTTATCCCATCATTACAAACAACCTACTTACTCAAACTACTTCATGTAGTCAAAAAACACACTTGCGGTATTAACCTTTTAAGCATAACCCTATAAGCTAACCACACTCTATCTAACAGAATAAACAAACCATTCTACTAACACTCACTCCATCTCAAAATGTTAACTCCAACAACATGATAGTTTTGCAATTCACAACATAGTAGGCATACAAACCTATGAAGGGAAAATATGCACCTAACCACTCCGTATTGTAAAGGTCTAATCAATACACATGTATGTATCAAGTGTGTAGGAATACAACATATAACTGCTATTTTTGTATGTGAATTGTCAAACTATACCATATGTAAGTCTTTGAATGTTTGAGATTGTTATTTCAGCTGATTTGGGCTAGCTGCATATATTGTAAATAACTGTATTGTCACATGGCTGGAAGACCAGTGCCACGGCGATGACAAAAGACTTTATTCAATGAATAAACTATATTTACAACAAAAAAAAAAATTGTCTCCATCGATGAAACATTGATTATTTCTTTGATTTAATATATATGCCAGTGTTCTCCTATGAACTACTGAATTCGCATTGCGATATTGACGATATCGATCCATTTTTGCAGAGTCACTATCGACCTTGGTCATCATTTCGCAGAAAGTTACCTTTCTTCGCATTAACATATATCTGAGTTTTATTCAGTAAATTTCTATTTGAATAATACATTTTGTCAAGTATTTTCAACTCTCAAATCTATCCACATAGATTATAGCATAACAATATGCATTTTCCAGCTCAAAGACAATCAATCAGATCCATAGACCAATATCTATAATATCAATGACAGCATAAAGTTAATAAATTGTGTGACAATAAATGGTAATATTCTACATATTTTTATGTCCATGAATTTTCAAATGAACCATCATTTCATGAAAAAAAAAAAGGTAATATTCGACACATTTTTATGTCCATGAATTTTCAAATGAACCAATATTTCATGAATAAATGGGCAATATTCGACACATTTTTATGTCCCTGAATTTTCAAATGAACCAACCTTTCATGAATAAATGGCTATATTCCACACATTTTTATGTCCATGAATTTTCAAATGAACCAACATTTCATGAATAAATGGCAATATTCCACACATTTCTATGTCCATTAATTTTCAAATGAACCAACCTTTCATGACAAAATGGTAATATTCAACACATTTTTATGTCCGTGAATTTTCAAATGAACCAACCTTTCATGACAAAATGGCAATATTTGACACATTTTTATGTCCATGAATTTTCAAATGAAAATGTTATTTTATAGTATTTCTTGGCCAGATCCAAGCAAAAATGTATATGCAAAATTAGTAATGTTAGTAATCTAGTTGTCAATCTACTGTATATTACTACCGGTCAACAGTTTTGTAGTCTCAATATAGTTTTGTAAAGTCTAATGTAACTTTGTAGTTGAACAACAGTTTGTAAATCAATTGTTCTGTATAAATAATTTAAGAAGGAAAAAATGTCATCAACTTTTAGCTAAGCTGTCCCTACAGACTCGCTTCTGTAAAGTGATTAAGGATGTCAAGAAAAATGTTATCAACTTTTAGCTGAGCTGTCCCTACAGACTCACTTTTGTAAAGTGATTCAGAATGAAAAGAACAAATTTCATCAACATTTTAGCTGAGCTGTCCCTACAGACTCGCTTTTGCAAAGTGATTATGAAAAAAAAAAAAAATCCTTCTAATCTTTTCAGCTGAGCTCCCAACATACACTCGCTTTTGTAAAAATGATGAAGACTTCTACATGCCCTAGGCATTACCTATGCCTCCCCAGGCATCATCTATTGCCTTCGCCTTGCGAAAAGAGAAGAGTATTTTTGAAAATGTTATGTCCAGGTCTAGACGCCGAAAAGAGTACCTATATGTTGGATCATTTCAATCCAACTACGTAATGCTCCAGTGTCTGGCCTGGTTCATAGGGAAACAGACTGATCAGTGTCTGGCCCGGATCATAGGGAAACAGACTTGTTGTTCGCTTTTAATGATCTACTGGCACTACTCTCTGACTATGTTTAACCTGTAAAATTCTTCAGAAATATATATTATTTTATTATTATTTTTTTATAAATTTTTTTTTATTAAATACATAATTTCTTAAATATATATTATATTATTATTATATTTATTAAGTAACATCAATATATCGAATAATTTTGTATAGAAATGGAAAGTGTTTTAAGCAAGTTAACTTAATTAGTATTATTTCATATTTTTGTATTTGTTTTTATGTTTTGTAATACATATAGTAATATAGAATAGATTCTCTAGATATCATAGTTATTTTATTTCATGTTCTCTGTGGTGGAGTGGTTAGACTGTCTGACTTTTTACTAGGTCGGATGCCTGATCTGAGGGTTGGTGGTTCGAGTCCCCGTGCCCACCTCTGCCAATTTGGATTTCCACTGCTGTGTATAACTTACAGCGTCATCAAAGGCCGGTTGCTCTCATACCATGTCTATGTGGCGTGGGAGGTTAAAAATCCCTTGGGTCGGTAAAAGTGTAGACCGAGCTTTCTATCGACAAACTGGCCACAGCAGGAGTGTCCACATCGCTGCCCTGGGAATCAGCTATCTGATTGCAAATCCTGCTACCACCATCCACCACCGCGAGCACGTCCCACGAATAAAGATCATACCTAGGCTCGAAAATCCCTTGGGATAACTGGTGGAAGGACACGATGAAGAAGAAAGTGCCGTAGGTATTTAGTTATGCATTTCAAACAATATAAACATATGTATGGAACTCTATCATAGTTCCGACCGATGACGTCATGCCCATGCCGATCTTTTGTCATCCACAACAAAAATAATCTTATGTGTGACAAAACTCTCATGTACATCATGTTTGGTTGCATTTCGCTTCAACCGCTGGCAAATTAACTGTAAATGCAGCTTCAGTCAAGCTTGACAAAAAACAGTAGTTGAAATTACTATGACTATTACAATAAGGTGCTGTGCAATGCAGTCTTGCTCCTCCACACACCTGCCGAGTAAGATTCTTGGAACTAGAAAAGTTAATACATACTCAATGCTGTCTCTCAAGCACTAGCATGCAACATCTTTGATTTCTTGCATTCGTCTCCGCATCCAGAGTTTCACTTCTCCAGCTGCTTAGTCTACCCCGAAACGAATCCAGAGCCCGTAAGTGTTAACAGAGCTCTATGGTATACAGTTTTAACAAACCCAGAGCATTTCCATCATTACTGTGACAGTTCAGAGGTTTTCCAGTAGATAAACAAGTTCAGCTCGATCAGCTGCCCAAAACCTCCCGTCTGCCATGTTACCTAATACGTCCGGGTGCACACCTGCACTAGACCTGGCTTCAAACAATTAACCTAGATAAATAGAAAGTCAATGGGAAAAGAATTAATCTGTTAATTGTCAGTGTGACATCACGCTCACCACCAGAGTATGTTTTACCATCTATGTCAAGATAGAATAACAAGATTTATTTGGTACATGGATGTACACGACAAAGTCTATACAACTCCGTCCATGTCTATACCATTTCTCAATTTTATACAAATCTTCCATCCTGAAATGTAAGTAGAAGCATCAGTAAGTAAAAGTGTCAATAATCTTACTATAGCAATGCTACTGTGGAGTCTATCCCATCTCCAACATGTTGTAACTCCATTGAATTAGTAATGCTTATTAGTGGCGGAACTTACATTACTACGCGCAAGTTTAGTTAGGAACATAAACATTTCTTATGACTAAACCTTGTAAACCCTGTCGATCAGTTCGAAAGCTGTCGACTTGCACTATTTTTAGTGCATGCTTCGTATTAGCGCAACCCTTAGGTATGGCACAATCATTCCCAATTAGTGCCAACAAACAAAGAATTTTACCGTCCGGCCGAGCCAAAGCACTCCGCCGTCTGCGCTGCCGTCGATCACTCTGCGGTGTTATTTGCTGTGATTGGTCAATTCTGTGGATTACAGTACAACTAGCAACAATCGGTTCTGTTCTATGTGCCTGCTGGCGCGTAAACACTCCAGTACCAATATCACGAGAATGTATTATTTTTGGTTTTTGTTTTGTTTTATCAACTAAAAATACATTAGTTTGTTTATCCTGGCCAGAAACAATTGGATCAAATGGCAAAGGTTGCCTCCTACCTTTTAACCTCTCCATACAAGTTAATCTAGGCGCCAAATCATCTCAACTAATTTTAGAATCAACTATTCAAACCCTTTCTCGATTAACAATTTTTCTATCATTCTTAGGCCCTACCACGGTTACTACCAAAGCCCGCGATCTAACTACAATGTATCCTGGATCATATTTTCGCTCTAAAGGTCCAGATTCATTCACTATAATACCACAAAATCATCTAAATAAATCAAACAACATTTTCCCAAAAACTCTGAGAATATAACATTCATCATTCTTTGGAAAACAGCTGGTGCATTAGTTAACCAAACTGCAGCCGTTTAAATTGAAACGGTCCAATATGAGTGTTAATAGCTGTTTTAGGTATACTTTCCTCATTTACCATTACCTGCCAATAACCAGATTTTAGGTCTATAGTGGTAAACATCTTAGCTCCATGAAGTTGATAAAAAAATATCCTGTATCCTGGGCAGAGGATAAGCATCTTTAGTTGTCACTGCATTTAGCTTATGATAGTCCCCACAAAGATGAATGGTACCATCCTTTTTCGGCACCATAGTGACTGGTGAAGCCCAATGACTACAACTTGCCTCTATAATATCATCCCCAAGCATTCTATCTAACTTTTTTTCTACAAGACGTCCTATAAGGACTCTGATTTGCAGGATATACACTACCTGTATTGATATGCATTTCTACCACCTTAGTACCTCTTAGTTTAACATCAGATTCAGGAAATAAAGAAGGAAATTGTATCTTCCAATAGTCTAATTCTAGAACTATCCCTGCAATTCCTCTATTTATAGTTTCTAAACGTATCCACGGATGTAGAATATCACACAATGAAACAAATTTATCTTGATAACTAATTTCAGCTGCACAAATTTCCATTACATCTATACCTATGAACATATCAAAGCTCAGTGAATCTACTACAAAGAAAGGACATAACGTATCGTAAACAGAAATATACACTATACCTACAATTGGAATTAGATGTCCTGACAGATATCTCAATCTACTACCCGGATACAATTGCCCATCGGATTCACCAATGTCAATTAAAGATTGAAAAACAGACAAATGTATAAAACTCTTAGCCGCACCTGAGTCTACAAGACCAGATAAATTAAATCCATCAAATTCAATATTAATTGAGGGAGGTGCATCAAGTGAACTTTCTAGATTCCCGTCGGTGTAGTACCGCTCATGTTAACGTTACCCGAAAGTAATTTATTTTAAATGGACAATCACACTTTTCCGAGACTGCAGGTATGCATGAGACATTCCTGTCGGTAATGTATGCGTCTGTGCAACAGGTGAAACATTTCCATTGCTCCCCTGCTGTTGCATTGACAGCGCATGCCCCGCCATGTGCTGTGCGACTGGAGTGGGCCTAATAACATTGGCATTTTCTACCCTGACCGGCTGCCCTAGGTTTACGTGCGGCAATCCACCATGTATGCCTTGGTTGTAAGAACTGACATGAGAAGGTGTCGCAGCGTTCACAGCATGAATCGCTGAATGCTCAGAAACAACACTGCCTAAGGACAAGTTACCTATGCACTTTCTAAGAGATTTAATTTCATCTTGAAGAGTCTTCAGGACCTGACTATCTGAACCAGAAGATTTAGAACCTCTGTGAGAAGAGAAAGACTTGGAAAATATCCAAAGAAGTACCATTTAGACTATCTATTTGCTCACAAATAGCTAAATTACCAAGACATGACTTAGCATGACTCTGCTGCCTAATAACAGACCTATCACTGAGAATAGACATTTCGAAGGCTTCTTCAAGAGTTTTTGGTCGGTTTGTCTCTACATACCACATAGTATTATCATCAAGTAAGGAGTCAAGAAATCTCAAAATGAGTATCTCGAAGGTATCAGTGCCAAAAACTGCAGTTGGAAGATCCCAACCTTTAGCTGCAGCAGTCTTAAACCGCTGACAGTATGCAGCTACTGTTTCCCCTTCGTTTTGCTTCATAGCCATCACTATCCCCTTTAAGTGACTGATGACTACATTCATCTGCTGTCAATAGAGTAGATGCTATTACTTCTATAATTTCTTTCCAGGACCTAGCATTTTTATGCTGAAAAGCAGTGAAAAGAACTTCATGCAGTGTTCCTGTTGCATTTGATAAAGTAAGGGAATAATGTCTAGGTCTGAAACATCTGCAAGAGTCCAGATATGTTCGATCAAGTCAATCCAACTACGTAACGCCTCTCTGTCTGACCCGTCCAACAAGGGAACAGACTTGCTATATGCTTTCAATGATCTATTTCATACCTCTCTCTGTCTATGCTCAACCTGCAATAGTTCACGTGCTTCCCTATGTTCTTCTCTATCCTCCTGTAATTCTGTCGTGTCCTTTAAATCAGACAAACGCTCATCATTTTCCTCTTTAAGAATGTCTAGCGTAAGTGCCATAACTTTAGACAATGCTTCTAACGCTCCCGTTTCAGCAGAATAATTTCCCGTTGTACACTGGCCTTGAAACCAAAGTTGAAATTCTTCACGCAATAATTCCTCCTTTGCGCATGTCACTGGCATCTTCAAGCTGCTGTTGTATGCGGTGGTAGAAAAGATTTAGCAGAATTGAATTCAAGTATAGTTATGTCTGTAAAGTAGAAGAAATAGTTTTTTTAAATGACATAGTGTATTCCTATGCTCATCCCTCCGTGTCAAGGTTAAAGAAAAGCCGAAAGTAGTCCCGTAAAAAAAAATTGTTTAGTGGCGATGCGAGGCTTCAATGATGACACGTTACAGACATACCATCAATAAAGTCTAGCGGACCTTCTAAATTAGTAGTATTGTCGAAAATAATCATCGACAAACCCAATTCCAAATAAATTTAAAACCCCCACAGAGTCGAAAAATAGCAGAAAAAACACTACCTACACAACGCACCAACCAAGTAATAGCCAACAAATTCCAAATCTTTTAAATCAACACCGTGTCAACCAACATGTTACTAACCGTATCATGTCAATAACTGCCGTGGTCAAATAACCACCTATTATTTATATGGTTACATGGGTTCATTGTAGAATATCACCCCACCCCTTTACCCCATGGAAAACAATCATTCTTGGCCCTACCAATAGGGATCCAGCATTCCTGGTCCCCATGGCCACCACCAACCTTGACCTTTGAGTGTGGTGATCCCTATCCCAGCAGAGGGGATAGGCCCTGAGTGCACTCACACCCAGACGTGCCAGCACCACTATGTCTATTTACATCCCTCTCAGGCACCACCAACCCATATATATATATACATACATGCGCCTGGTCACATACACCGGTCAGTAATAGAACATTTGCATTCACCCCATTACCATATATCGGAATATTTTACTCAATGACTTAAAGATTTATACTTGTCGCTTCCCAGCATTCCTCGGCATTCTTAGGATAGGGAAAGGAGCAGTGGAATGAGGAAGACCAATCGTCCGCGATTGAAATTTCCCCTGCTTAACCAACTAATGTACCCAAAAAATAAAACACATCATTTTTTTGCTTTTCCTCCTCTTTATTTTCTAGTATTTTTTTTCGGGGGTGGGGGGTGGGGGAGTTCTTTATATGTCAGTACAACGTGTTTGGGATGGGAGGAGATTGGGTATCTTTGAATAATTCTTGGATGGCAGTTTTTTTTCTATCATCATCACTTTCACAGCCAACACCTCCACCATTGTCAGCATCACCACGGCCACATGTGTAATGTCTCGTTTGCACCATCAAGTAAAGGATCGATGTTGGAGTTTTACATGCTGGCAACATCTAAGGTCATATCAGGACGGGTACCGACTTGTGACATTGCACACTCATTGTCCTGACACTGAGCCAACCAGTCCTTGCCCTATCCTAATAATGCCCAGCACCTGGCTGGGAAGTGACTAGTATCAATTTTTAAGTCATTGGTTTGACTCGACCAGTGTTCGAATCTGTGCATTAGAATCCCATCATCTACCAAAGTGGGAGACGGACGCTCAACTCATTCGGCCATCCCATCTGGTGTACTATCAGGTAAAGAAATACGGCTCGAATCACCATTGTCCTTCCTAGGATGCTACTTTTTTTCTTCTTAAATCAGATACATTTTCTTTTTCTTGTGTCTGCGGGTCTCTTCCGGCTGTACCAGTCAATCTGCTGTGATGACCTTGATATGTCTGACACAAGGTCACACATACCCCGAGCAAAGTGAGTTGGGATGACATAATGTGGTCTGGAGGGCAATATGAGGTTTGTGTTGTTATGGTTACTGATGACTGGTGACCAGATGGGATGGCCGAATTAGTTGAGCGTCCGTCTCCGTTTTGGTAGATCATGGGATTGGAACCCACCAGTTCGAACCCTGGTCGAGTCAAACCAATGACTTAAAAATGTATACTTGTCGCTTCCAAGCCAGGCACTCTGCATTTTTAGGATAGGGCAAGGAGTGGTTGGTTGTGTCAGGATAATGTGATGTAGCAGTGACATTACGACGACAAGGGGGTGACGACAGCCCAGCGACTTGGATTTTCTGAAAACCCGATGACATATGCAAATTCGGGCCAAGTTGGACGACAATCGGACGACATCCGGATGACAGCCCGACGACATCGGGACGACAGACGGGACGACAGTGTCTGTGTGTGTGTGTCTATGCTACCATATGCACAGAAATATGAATACTTATCTATAATTTGGTTATAATAAAGGTAGGAAAGCAGTTTCCATGAGAAATATGAAGAATGGGACGGTGCAAACATATAGGTTTATGCGGCGGACCTGTTAGGAAGCAGTTTCCATGAGAAATATGAAGAATGGGACGGTGCAAACATCTAGGTTTATGCGGCGGACCTGTTAGGAAGCAGTTTCCATGAGAAATATGAAGAATGGGATGGTGCAAACATGTAGGTTTATGCGGCGGACCTGTTAGGAAGCAGTCTTCATGAGAAATATGAAGAATGGGACGGTGCAAACATGTAGGTTTATGCGGCGGACCTGTTAGGAAGCAGTCTTCATGAGAAATATGAAGAATGGGACGGTGCAAACATGTAGGTTTATGCGGCGGACCTGTTAGGAAGCAGTCTTCATGAGAAATATGAAGAATGGGACGGTGCAAACATGTAGGTATATGCGGTGGACCTGTTAGGAAGCAGTCTCCATGAGAAATATGAAGAATGGGACGGTGCAAACATGTAGGTATATGGGGCAGAGAGAGAAGCGGCGACAGCTTAACGACAAAGACGACACCTTAACGACAAAGACAACACCGTATCGACACTGTACCGACACCGTAGCGACACCGTAGCGACACCGTATCGACAGCCGAGCGACATCGGCTGTCATCGAAGTTTTTCAACATGTCCAAAAAGCCGACGACAACCCGGCGACAGTCAAGAAATAGGCGAGAAACTGGAGGTGTCGTGGAGGTGTCGCGGCGACACCTGCGCCACAGCTGAGCGACAACCGACGACACTCGACGATAGACCGGAAGTCGCTGTCACTGGGCTGTCGTCGCCGCTTGTCGTCGTAGTGTGACTGCGACATTACTGAGTGGGATATATCAGGTCATGGTGTTGGTGGTCTGGTCTCTCAGTGGAGCAGCATTATAAAGTCGCCGTGAGTGCGCACTGTTACAAGTCGATACCTGTCCTGATATGACCTTAGATGTTGCCAAGCTATGTGTCATAGTTGCATCACAATTCACAGCTGTGGACAATTGACAGGTATACTATGACATTGGGGGTGTCAGCTATGACGCACAGAGGGATTGTATCTGACACATACAGTATATATATATATATACCTTGACTGTGTCTGGTGTGTGTATATATATATATATATATATATATATATATATATAGATGAGGTGTCCCCAGAACACACCTTCTAACCATACAACCTTGATCTCATCACTGCGAAATCTGGAGATCAATAATACAACTCACTCAACTAAAGGTACCGAAATAACTTTGGGGAATCCCCTCGTGACGTCACCACTGTTGGGCAATGACATTTGGGGCAGACGACATCGCCGAGATGAACTTCGATATCAAAGGCTCTGGTGCTTCATGAATCAATGGCGGACTGTGTGCGGTTCTACCAATCGGTAGTTGCAAGTCTGGGAGTCTGGCAGATGGTTGGTTGGTTGTTGGAGTTTTACGCCCTGACAACATGTAAGGTAATATCAGGATGGGTACTGACTTTATAGTGCTGCCCCATGAGGAGAACCGGCCACCAGCACCATGACCTGATATCCCACTCAATCACATTATCCTGACACTGAGCCAACCAGTCCTTGCCCTGTCCTAATAATGCCGAGCGCCAGGCTAGGAAGCGACAAATGTCAATTTTTAAGCGGGAGTCTGTCATAAGATGGGAGAGTTGGCATTAATAGTCTGTGTCATTAAATGAAGCTATAATAGTATAATGCCCACCAGACTTCTCAAATGAGTTATTCATTCATCTGTTATATTTGTGGATATATCTCTGAGCCACATCTAAAGTCATATTTGGACTTATTGACTTACCACGACTTGCGTCAATCCGCACTCATGGCGACTTAATAGTGCTTCCCCGCTGGGATATGCGCCACTGGCACCTTGACCACGATATCCCACTCAGTCACATTATTCTGACACTGAGCCAACCAGTCTTTCGATTATCGGATTAACAGATCGTTCCCGATCGGCGGTCCTAAGAGGTCGTGTACATGCGATAGGTTGTATTGGCTGTAGACATTCAGTAAAGTGACCGTGAACTAATATACATTGTCAGCGAAAATAACTAAATAAGAGTTCACAACGATTACGGGTATTCCGAGTTCTGCTGGTGCCTCAGGAAGGACTGAAGCTGTGACCCAGCACACCGGGTCACAGCTTCAGCTTACTCGCTGGAAGGTAGAAGAGGTGGTGAATACGCATACACTATGATACACAAGGTGCTATGTTATCGAATGCAAAATATTTGCTAGGATAATTTCACTGCAATCTACATTAGACACAGAGATATAGCAATTTTAGCGATCAGGTAGTATGTGGATACATCAGCAAAGTAAGATTAAAATATAGTGGCTATCACCATCATCATCGTCATCATCAATCCCTTAACCACGAGGTTCATTGGCGCACCATAGATAACCTAACAAACAGCTTTCCCCAGTTTTCCCTGTTCTCCATTGCCCTCTGGGACGTGCCAAACTCCATGCCTGTTCATTTCCTGATCTTGTCTTCGCACCTCTTCCTTTGTCTGCCTTGTTGTCTTCCCCCTTACACTGTGCCTTGTAAGATCGTTTTGGCCAGACCTAATGAAACACTTGCTGTCCGGACCCCACTTCGTCCACACCTCTTCTATCACCTCTCTGTCGCACCGCGCTCCTCCTTGATTATGTCTGAAAAGAGTTCCAGGAGGGGAGCTGGCCGGCATTTCACTTTCTACTTCTTACTCTGTCCATGTCTCCGGGTCGATGGCTGGTCACCACAGAGCAAGGAGACATGGCCCTTTGACTCAACTCTCTTAATTTTTCTTTCCTCTATACTACCCTTTTCTTTTTTTTCTCCCAGGCTTACTCCTCCCCCTGATCAAGGGAGTGATTAGCTTGGGTGGGGCCCTTTTCCTTTTTTGCTGTCTTGCTTTGTTCTTGCTGCAAATCCCGCCTTGTCCCGTCCCTTCCTCCTGAAACCATCGGCTACTGGACACAAGTGCACTGCTACCACCGGACCGGAGTGATCCGGGGCTGCCCCAACGACTCTTCGTTTAATTGTTCTAAAGAGATTCCCGCTTCTACAACTGTCCCACCTGAAGTTTAATCGTCAATCCAAAGATCGGACCGATTTATCAGTGCCTTTCTATATTGCTGCAGTTCTGCAGCCGGTAACCGTTATAAGGTTACAAACCACACAAGAGCTGAGCTGAGACTTAATGAAAGGAAATATGGCCATTCCACAACAGTTTGTGTCTCTTTACAATTGTCAGGATGTCTTTTTGCGATCCAACCAGTCATTGCCCTATCCTATTAATGCCGAGCGCCAGGCTAGGAAGCAACAGGTGTGAAATGTCTGATGGTGATGGTCATGCGCATATTTGGCTCTATAAACAGAAAGAAAACGGTGCAAAGTAGGACTGGACAGCATTTGAGTCTGGTATGCACAACGGGGAGTGTTGTTTTGTGTGTGTGTTTTTTTTCAATTCTAGAGGGAGGTAATACTAATAGCTAATATAACATTTGCATATTATTGCCGCAAGGGGGCAGCTTCATTCCAGTATATTGTTCTCCCCTCCACCCCCAACAGGTCCATTCCGGTACATCATTGCTGTGGGGGAGGAGCAGGAATCAGGAAGGAGGCTGGTTAATATCACTAGACCAGAACACACAGTGTTGCCAACTATCACGAAATTCCCGTGAGCGTCACGGAAATTGAAGGTTCTGATTAGTCATCTCACGAGTCACGGATCGACCCCAAAATTCCACGAATTTCACACAATTTAAATGCACTTTGCACCTTAATGTGGTTGAAATACTGGACATTCTTGTGCCATGCTGAGGCATGTTTTATGATGAAATAAAGAATGATTTGGTTACTATCTTTGCTCCTTTAAAAAAATTCCTATCCTCACTACATTGTAATTTTGATTAAATACAACTAAATATCATGTTATACATAGACTAAAATATCAGCCCATAACCCCTTGGAAATGGCATCAAATAACCAATTTTAAAGTCATTAGAACTCCCCTAGAAAGCTTGCGGCTGCTGCCACTCGGGTTCCATGCATGCCTGCAACGCAATGTGTCGTGGGTTCAAACCCTGGTCGAGTTAAACCAATGACTTAAAAATTGATACTTGTCGCTTCCTAGCCAGGCACTCGGCATTATTAGGACAGGGCAAGGACTGGTGTGCTCAGTGTCAGGATAATGTGACTAAGTTTCTTAACTCAAAATGTTTAACTATGGCTAGTTTTGTCTTAGCTATATTCATCAGATCATTATATTGCATATGCGTGCCTACATGTTTATGCTAAATTGTTATGTATTTCTATTCATTTTGAATAAAATCGAAGTTTTACCCTACACGTATCGGCAAACTCAATAGCCAGACGCATTTGCTTTGCTGCCAATGCTGTTTTCAGCGCATGCGCAGTCGGAACGGTGATCTCGTCTATTGCAGCATGCGTTTCTCAAGATGTTGTATATATACTAATAGTACTGCAGCAATGTACCTGTACAAAGCCGTTAAGTTTGCCACTAAGAAAACAAGTCATTTAGGCCTACTTTCAGAGGTATGGAATCATGCGCATTGTCTAGATCAGTAGACTTGAGCGCAGTTCACACATGGGCCTTAAGTCACCTCAACTACTTCGCCTCATCTAATCCACCTCGCGAAGTGGTCTACATGAGATGAACTAGTTGAGTCAAATCAGCCATAATTCGACTCAACGCCGCGTTCACATGGACGTTTTGAGGCGACTTAGATGAAGCAAACTAGTTGAGGCGACTTAACGTGTGTGTGTGTGAATGGGCCTTTAGATCAGCGGTCCCTTTCTAGATGACCAGTTCCTTTTTTACCCAACATGCCGCATTACGCATGCCGTGGTCGCTACGCATGTCAGTGTCACTTCCGTCTCCACGAAATCGTGACCTAACACAGATAGTTCAGTGTTTTCTAATGGTTAGAACACCTTCAAAGTTCAATACATGGGATGTCAGTACTAAGTTGGTTGGTTGTTGGAGTTTTATGTCCTGGCAACATGTAAGGTCGTATCAGGACAGGTACCGACTTGTTACAGTGCGCGCTCATGGCACCACACACTTTACAGTGCTGCCCCACTCGGAGACCAGGCTGCCAGCACCGTGACCTGATATCCCACTCATTCACATTATCCTGACACTGAGCTGACAAGTCATTGCCTTATCCTATTAATGCTAAGCACCAGGCTAGGAAGCGACAAGTATCAATTTGATAAGTTATTGGTTTGACTCGACCGAGAACCAAACTCCTGATCTCCCACACGCGACACCCACGTTCGACCGATATGGCCACCGCGCCCGGGATGAGAACTCCAGGGTCCAACCAAAATAAAACCAAAGACAAAATTGACACTTATTGTGACCTTGTCTGGCGCTCGGCATTGCCAGGATGGATAAGGGATGGCTGCCTCAGTTCAATATCAGGATAATATGACTGAGTGGAATATCGCGTCATCGTGCTGATTACACGGTATCGCAGTGGGGCATCAGTATAAAGCTAGGATGCATTTCTTTGGGGGATGGGGGGGGGGAGTCCAAAGTCAGTAGCTGGTGTCATATGTCCTTAGATGCTGTTAGGCCATAAATCTCCAGTAACCAAAGCAAAGCAAAGCAAAACAAACCGAAATGGTTCCCCCGGGTGTATGTGACCAAACGGGATGACCTAATGAGTTGAGCGTCCGTCTCCCGTTTTGGTAGATGGTGGGGTTCGAACCCTGGTCAAATCAAACCAATGACTTAAAAATTGATATCTGTCGCTTCAAAGGTCAGGTGCTCGGCATTATTAGGATAGCGCAAGGACTGATTGGTTCAGTTTCAGGATAATGTGACTTCCTGGCAAGGTGCAGGATAGGGTACGGATTGGTTGGATCAGTGTCTGGATAATGTGACTGAGTGGGGTATCAGGTCACGGTATTGGCGGCCTGGACTCCCAGTGGGGCAGCACTATAATTATATAAAGTCACCCTGAGTGTGCACTGTCACAATTCGGTACCCATCCTTATTTGACCTTAGATGTTGCCAGGACGCAAAACTCCAACAACAAACCAACCAATCCCCCGGGTGTGCTTCTCTGGATACGACTGCTTGGCGAATTGTTTGTATCAGGGGCACTTCCGGTTCAGGATTGTGCGTCTGGCACGCCCTGTGTGCATTATAGACTTCCGCCACAGGCCAGAATGAGCTCAGCAGTCTGGGTTCTACAACTGTGTTGACGGAAGACATTGTCCTGCCGATTCGCTGTAGACATGGCACTCTTTTATCATATATGTGCTGTATAACGTATTATGCGAGTATAAAGATACGGAAGAGAATATGACTTATTACTATGATTATTGTTATAGTCCGTAAGACGCAACACTGTACCGGTGGCGCCATCTCAGCCCACCGGATGTCGACCAGTGTCAGTCGCAATGGCAGATTTTTTTCCATATGTGATGCATAACGTATTATACAAGTATAAATGCTTGAGGGGAAATAAATCATATCCTTCCTCCTGAGCTGCTGCATTGGTGGAGTACACCCCCCCCCCCTCATCTCTGGAGCGTTTTGTAACTGGGTGCCCCCCTTGCATCACTCAGCCAGAAGGAATATATATATATATAAGAATCAAAACCTGCTGTTCGAAACCCGGCCAAGTCAAAGCAATGACACACAAAATTTATACTTGTAGCTACATATCCTGGCGCTCCACATTACTAGGATAGGGCAAGGACTGGTTAGCTCAGTTTCAGGATAATGCGACTGAGGGGGGATACTGGGCCATGGTGCCAGCGTCCTGGTTTCCCAGTGGGGCAGCACTACAAAGTCGCTACGTGTGCCACTGCCGCAAGTCAGTACCCATCCTGATAGGACCTAATGGCCCTGTCACATTACGACGCATCGCACACGCGTGTGGCCAACAGCTAAAATCACTTTCAAAATGTTGAGATGCGTCAAACTTTTTAGCATATGACCATCGTATTTATAGCATATACATACTGTATACACAACATGCTGAATGTATGCAGGACGTATGTCTGACCTATTGCTAGCGTATGTCAGTGTATGAGAGCCTATCATATAATGTAGCAGAGCGTATGGCCAACATATGGCCAATGTATGGCTAATGTGCCTCCCGGTGAAAAACACTCGCAATATGCTCATGGTATGCTCGCAGAACGCCGGTGAAAGGTATATACATAATTTGATTGCCAGAAGTATGCCTTATACATTACATACGTCAAGACATGGTGGAGAAACACACAACATACGTAATACATACGTTAGACGTACATTATCCACATATTGTCAATACGTTGTCAATACATGGACTCTACGTTTCCACTGACTCTCCGTCTGCCTGGCATAGGTCAACATAGTGCTATGTATGAACAACGTTTGTCTAATGTGCATCTAATGTACATCGACATATATCTAACGTATACATACCGTACACCCGACATAAAAGCCACACGTTGTCGAATGTCAAAAGTTTTGTGCATGCACAAAACTTTCGCGACCCCTTGATGAGCGATGCCATATAACGACGAACATCGACATACATCGATGCATACCAACGTATGCATATCGAATCCGTGACATTCAAGTAACGCATATCGACATACACCAATATATTGGTACAAAATCACCTACGTCGGCACACACTTGCACGATGCGTCGTAGTGAGGCAGGGCTATTAGATATTACTAGGATGTAAATAAACTCTATTTACACTATGCTATAATGACCTCATATATCACTGTTTCCGTTAGCGCTGAATATTTAGGAACGTATCTAGAGGGCTAAACGGAATGTACCTGTATACACAACCTTCTGACCCCCCCCCTCCTTCCTCCTAAAAGAAATCAGAAAAAGACACTACACTTGGCAATTCGTTCGTAAGAAGGTGACACCAAACCGGGAATAGAAACTAGCTCAGTTAATCGCGATGCTGATGTGGATCTATAATAATGTCCTTCCTCCCTAAAGCTGGGGTTCCACCTGTGCAGTGTGCTGTATGCGAATATGCAAACAAATGCCATTCAGTTTCTTTGTTTAAAGGTACATAGTCCGATGACTTTTAATATTGGCAATTTTCTGGGTTAAATACATTAGATTGATCATTATAATCTAATTTACTTTCGGTTGAAATAACTTCTACTTTAAATGGCTAACTTTGTAGATATTTGAAGTAACAACATGCCAAATTAATTTTGGCAAGCATGCCAAAACTCTGACACCATAGGTTTATGCAATAACAAGTTCTATTAAATTGACTGAGTTTACCCTTCTATATGGTGTGCCAGTACGGAAGTTAGCTATGCATAGAATCAAATCTAGGCGAGTGTTTTGGTCTTGGAAAATGTTATGCTTCATCAGACTATGTAAAGGGGCATGTGATATGTCACGGCCCACCAGCGGGACGCCCAATCGAAGGTAACCATGCCAAAAGTAGCCAGATAACACACCACACAGCTACGTACAAGCCTATGATATGTAAATAGGAGTAGGCTAGTCTAGTAATAAGAGTAGAACAAAATAAAATACATATATGCCAAGAAAATCCAAAAAAAACTAACATAGGCTACCATACCAACCAACTATCTATCTGCTACTGAAATGCAGGCAATCAAATTACTTATCAGCAGCTACTGTGTGGTAAGATAACATCAACACTACAACTGGCCAGCATTGAAAACAAGCCTGGGTACCCGAGCTTATATGCTATGGACAGTATAAATACAGCCTAAACACTTTTTTTTTTTTAAATGTCGGCTATTAGTATTAGGGGTCATACAGTGGCTAAAGCTACAATCAACCAACCACACACATGGACAGCAGCCCCAGTGCTCGAACATTAGTGATAATGGTTTAGAAGTCCAACCTCAGGTCATGGTGCTGGCAGCCTGGTCACCATGTGATCAGTGCCTCGTCGGCCATCATGGTTGAATAGAAAGTACAGCATAACACTGCCGATGCGGCGGCGGCGGCGGCAGCTTTAATATCGCTTGGATTTGGGGTTTAATTTGACCAAATTTCAATTTTGTGAGTAAGCTATTCTCATAAATAACATTATTTCAAGCCCCGATTGAATATTCATGGTTCTAAATAACAGAATTAGATCGTAGCAGTGAATCGATTTGTGCTTTCTGTTTTGTTTACTTTCAACAATATCGCCGCCGATGTGGCGGCAGCGTTAACATCGCTTGGATTTTGGGTTTAATTTGATCAAATTTCACTTTTTTGAGTAAGCTATTCTCATAAATAACATTATTTCAACCCTCGAATGAATATTCATGGTTCTAAATCACAGAATTAGATCGTAACAGTGAATAGATTTGTGCTTTTTGTTTTATTTACATACACTTGATAGCAGAATGAACTGCTTCTATCCAACCACGATGCAGGAGTAGTGTGATGCCTACGTCACACGCAAATCCTCAATAGTCTGATGAAGCATAAAATTAAAAAAACCAAAGCACTCACCTAGATTCCATTCTACATATCTAACTTAGATACTGGTGCACTTATTAAGTATTTGTTGCGACACAGAAGGGCACATTGAATCAATCCAACAGAACCTGTTACTCTTGACTCGTATGTTGTCAGAGTTTTGGCGTGCTTGCCCAAATAAATTTAGTTTGATTGCACTTCAAATATCTAAAAGTTTAGCTATTTAAAATAAAAGCTACTTTAAACCAAAGTGAGAGTAGTGTCGTGGTCTGCACTGACCTCTCAGGCAAGTAACCACATAGACAGGTAGGCGTGGGTAGTGTGTTGATATCAGGGAGCCTAGGTGGTGTAATGGTTAGCACACTGGCCCGGAATGCAAAGAGATGTCGGTTTGAGTCCCGCTCTAGGCACAATATTTCCCATTTTCATCACCCCCACGACACTGGTTGCCGTGATCAGGATCCTGTACAAGCTTTGCGCTGTATGGTTGTTGAACCTACCCTGTGTATGTATGTGTTAGTGCATTGCCTGTATGTATGTAATTGTAAGCATTAAAAGACTTACAATTCCAGGGGGACGAGTGTAGTGGTCTGCACTGACCTCTCAGGCAAGTAACCACATAGACAGGTAGGCGTGGGTAGTGTGTTGATATCAGGGAGCCTAGGTGGTGTAATGGTTAGCACACTGGCCCGGAATGCAAAGAGATGTGGGTTCGAGTCCCGCTCTAGGCACAATATTTCCCATTTTCATCACCCCCACGACACTGGTTGCCGTGATCAGGATCCTGTACAAGCTTTGCGCTGTATGGTTGTTGAACCTACCCTGTGTATGTATGTGTTAGTGCATTGCCTGTATGTATGTAATTGTAAGCATTAAAAGACTTACAATTCCAGGGGGACGAGTGTAGTGGTCTGCACTGACCTCTCAGGCAAGTAACCACATAGACAGGTAGGCGTGGGTAGTGTGTTGATATCAGGGAGCCTAGGTGGTGTAATGGTTAGCACACTGGCCCAGAATGCAAAGAGATGTCGGTTCGAGTCCCGCTCTAGGCACAATATTTCCCATTTTCATCACCCCCACGACACTGGTTGCCGTGATCAGGATCCTGTACAAGCTTTGCGCTATATGGTTGTTGAACCTACCCTGTGTATGTATGTGTTAGTGCATTGCCTGTATGTATGTAATTGTAAGCATTAAAAGACTTACAATTCCAGGGGGACGAGTGTAGTGGTCTGCACTGACCTCTCAGGCAAGGAGCCACATAGACAGGTAGGCGTGGGTAGTGTGTTGATATCAGGGAGCCTAGGTGGTGTAATGGTTAGCACACTGGCCCGGAATGCAAAGAGATGTGGGTTCGAGTCCCGCTCTAGGCACAATATTTCCCATTTTCATCACCCCCACGACACTGGTTGCCGTGATCAGGATCCTGTACAAGCTTTGCGCTGTATGGTTGTTGAACCTACCCTGTGTATGTATGTGTTAGTGCATTGCCTGTATGTATGTAATTGTAAGCATTAAAAAAATTACAATTCCAGGGGGACGAGTGTAGTGGTCTGCACTGACCTCTCAGGCAAGTAACCACATAGACAGGTAGGCGTGGGTAGTGTGTTGATATCAGGGAGCCTAGGTGGTGTAATGGTTAGCACACTGGCCCGGAATGCAAAGAGTTGTGGGTTCGAGTCCCGCTCTAGGCACAATATTTCCCATTTTCATCACCCCCACGACACTGGTTGCCGTGATCAGGATCCTGTACAAGCTTTGCGCTGTATGGTTGTTGAACCTACCCTGTGTATGTATGTGTTAGTGCATTGCCTGTATGTATGTAATTGTAAGCATTGTATATGTTGCTGGTAACATATGTAATTATTACAGAAACGGCACCCAATCGGCCTGCCATAATTGACTGTGACCTTTGCATTATGTCGCCCTGACTACGACTTGATCATATGGAACAAACAACCCTGTAACTGTCACTTGATCGAGATCAACAAGAGAGAGAAGATCCATTTGCTTAGAGTGAGGGGTTGTTCTTTCTTACTCCGTTTGCACTATCTGGTTTTATCCGTTATTGTCGGATACAGGGGGGTATTCCTGTACCATTGATTGGATTTTTCCGCGTTGGATAGCTGTTTGGAGTTCTTGGACAATATGTCATCGACATTGGATTATCAGTTGACTGGGAGATTCGTCAACAGCAGCACCTTCAGCGTAGGGCACCCGTTGTGCACCCTGCAGCACTGTCAGCGTGGGCTGAAGAGCTGCACCGCGCAGTTTCTTCAGCGTCGGGCGCATCATCGTGCACCCTGCAGCACTGTCAGCATAGGCCAGCCGGTGGCGCCGCGCAGCCTCAACGTCGGGCGCACCGTCATGCACCGTGCAGAACTGTCAGCGTAGGCGGGACAGCGCTGTCTCTGCTATGTGCGGTGCTTGTGGTGTACAGGTCATCTTCAAAAGCGCCGTCTGCAGCTACTGGGCGGAATCAGGATTGCCGCATTCAGGATGCCGCTCGCCATGGGGGCAGTCAAAGGAAGGTGGCGCCATCTTCTGATTCAACAGATGTCAGTGACTAGGAGCAATCATCAGCACGTGACCAGTCTGGAGCAGTGAGGTTTTAGTAGAGGACGAGGTTGTTTCTCACAACTATGTCAAGATAAGTGCTCTTTCTGTACATTTAGGGATCGCACACTGTTTGTACACATAATTGCAGTACGTTACCTGTCCTGTTCCAGTCTTGTTATACATATATCTGTGCTGTTGGACTGATGTAACCCATCTGTAGTAGTTTTGGATACGACAGTGTATGATGTGTGCTCTAAATATTATTCTGTGATCTGCGATTAATATTGTTAGGTCCAGATTCAGAGAATGTGTAGGGTCTCACAGTCATTGCGTGCAAGTGTTTATAGAAAGTTCTTGTTGACAAAATTTATATTCTCTGCATTTAGGTCTAGATAATTCTAGAACTAGATAATCTAGATTTGCAGCTGGATATGTCTACAGTTAGTATCTTAGGTATTAGTAGATACAGTATTCACCCCGTACTGCTGCAGTAGCCACAGGAGGGTATTAGTTGCTACCTATGCTTATATTTCTGATAAAAAATCCATGACATCGCCTACTGATACAGTGATAGTGAATTTCTAAATTTATTCAGTCATTCTTTCACCGATATTATGATACAGATTAGACCTGCAGTAATTCAGCTAAACATTGGGGGTGATATAAGATACTGGGTTCCTGTTTGTAGTTATGCTTCAATCTATACCTATGTGTGTAGGGTAGTACTTGCGTGGCGGCGGTTGATGGGACTCAGCGTAAGGTATGTTTGTTTGAAACCAACCTTACAAATGACAATGTGTCAAGTATTAGTAAATTGTCGTGTGTGGGTCCGCAGGTCCATGACGTTTTCTATTGTACCGTTCCTAAGTCGTTTATAACAAATGTTACTGCCAATGGGCAGAACGTTGGTGATGACGGTTTGATTAATGGATCTGTTGCTGGCTCTCCCAGCGACAGTTGCTCGTCACCCTGGAGGATACCATCAACGTCATTTACTATGCCGTTGACAGTCATTTTTAATGCTGCTGATACCTCGCCCTCTGCTAAGTTGGTATGTCAGGGTACACGATTGATGTTGTTAATGATATTGTTGATGTCCCACATAGCCATCTGGTGGTTCAGCACAATTTTAAGCCCCACTTTATGTCATGTCCTGACAGTAAGTCTGTGGCTTGTGTTACGAATGTTCATGGTGATGTTCCAGTTATCTCTACTTTGCATTGCCCGGCCCAATGTACTTCTATGAAGGCGCCTTCTACATTTCATGTTCGGGGAGACGAGTGGCGGCCTGGCAGCAACAGGGATGCCATTCAGCATGGCAGGCCGTGTCGGATCGTCCACACAGGGATACTTATGACAAGTCTACTGATGGTCCTGTGTGCACCGTCTTTGATGCTGGAAGGACTGTGGGTTTGCTGAAACTCACGGTTCACCTACCCGGCGTTACTGTCATGCCTGTGGTTGATGTGCATTTAAACCTGGTTACACAGCCAGTCATCATGACATTGATTGTCGGTTCAAGTCTCAGTCAGCAGCCCTTAATCCTGAGGAAGGCTCGGAGGCCACTACCTCGGGTTTTTAGGTGTGGGGCCTCTTGATTCGTCACCAAGTGTTGTACCTAACGTGTGTCAGCTTGCAATGGACGATTTACCAACCGAGGCGGCGGTCGATAGGATTCAGCATAAGGTATGTTTATTTGGAACAAACCTTACAGTTAATAGTGTGTCAAGTAATAGTGGATTACTGTGTAAGGGTCCTCAGGTGGATGGCGTCTTGTCCTGTCCCGACATTAAGTCATCTGTAAGTGATGTTACTGATGCCGCTGGGCAGGACGATATTGATGGGGATTTGATTAATGCTTCTGTTGTTAGTTGTCCCAGCAATAATTGGGCGTCAAACTATGGGACACCATCACCGTCATTTACTATGCATTTGACAGTCACTTTTAATACTGCTGATACCTTGCCCACTGCTAGGTTGGTGTGTCTGGGTAATTCGTTTAATGTTGTTGATAATGACCCACATAGCCCACTGGTGGTTCAGGCCGTGTTTGAGCCCCGTTTTATGTCATGTCTTAACGGTGAGTGTGTGACTTGTGTTAAGGATGTTCATGTTGATGTTCCAGTTATCTCTACCTTGCTTTGCCCTAACGGTCAATGTGCTTCTATGGGTGCTACACCCAACTCCTCATGCCTGGTTTCCTCTGGCGCTCCAATAGCTTTCTCGGGTACACAGCCTTCGATTCTTCGACATATCAGGCGCCCGGTCGATCGCTTGGTCGAGGACCTGGGTATTTTTCCTACTTACCATGCTCATGTTCCACTCACTTGCACTGAATTAATAGACCTCAGCGTCAGACTTTTTCAACAACTTACTCATCCACTTGAGTCTCCGGCCACCTCGGTCAGCTCCTCGTCCCGGGTTTCCTCTGGCGCTCCAATAGCTTTCTCGGGTTCACAGCCTTCGATTCTTCGACATATCAGGCGCCCGGTCGATCGCTTGGTCGAGGACCCAGGCACTTTTCCTACTTACCATGCTCATGTGCCACTCACTCGCACTGAGTTACTGGACCTCAGTGTCGCACCTTTTTCTACAACTTACTCATCCACTTGAGTCTCCGGCCACCTCGGTCAGCTCCTCGTCAACAGTGCTCCCTGATGTTTTAACAGCTGATCCGGCCCTTCAGCCTTCGCGTTGTAGGCGTATGGCGCCCCCGTGTGATCTCTCAGTCAGGGGGCATGGAGCAATGCCTATTACTCTTCCTATGGGTGTGAAGTCCCCGCATAGCAAACACATGCAGTCGCGGGCTCATGACACCGACTGTGCTCTATTACCCTCTCAGTCCATTAAGTCGTTGACCCTTGGGGATGACGCGGTTCCTGTTGGCATCCCCAAGAAAGGGTTTTGCCCATTAGGTCCGCTTCAGTTTAAGCCGTTACTGTTGTCTTTTGGCCCTCTGTTGCTGCGGATGTGCACTCTGATTATCTTAATATTTCTAGTGCAGTTAGGTGTACAGGCCTGCCTAATTACTTAGCTTTAAGGCTGCTTATGCCAGGTCTCAGAGGTTATGTTTGGAATTAGGTTTGTCGAGGGTACGTGTGACCCATGATATCTCTCTTTTTGATCAGAGCCTGTAATGTTCAGCCTGCCTTCAACCTTCACGTTCAGTATGTCTCACTGTAGTCTTTTTCTTTTATTTGCCCTCGACTACAGCTCAACATACTGACCTGCACCACACTATCCAAACGCTATTCAGACATGGATTATCAAAAGCTACATGGCGAAATAAATGTACCCAGATTGAAAAATTTAGTGAATTCTGTAATGATTTTAACATAAATAAGAAATCTCCAAAACAATATGATCTGATGTTGTACCTCGCTTACTTATCAAATAGCCTTAGGTCACTGAGTGCGGTGAACAATTATTTCAGTGGGGCTAAAACATATGTTATGATGATGCGGGGGAAGAACCAAGGAGTTTAACTCATACTGTGTTGCCCTCATAGAAAAAGGGGGTTTTGAATGTAAAAAATGTTTCTGTGTCGAGAGCTTTTCCACTAAAAGTTAAACATGTTACGCAAATTTTCAAGTACTTTATAAATTTAGGGCCATATGGCCGTGTGTTAAATGTGGCGTTGATAATTGGTTACTTCACATTACTAAGACAATCCAATTTATTTCTCGGAGTCCCCATGTGATCCGGGGCACTATCTGACAGGCAATGACATACGTACCCGCGAGAGGTCCCTCAAGGTACGCGTCCGGTCCACGAAGATGACACGCCAGCAAGGACAGACATACTAGATATGGCTTCCGAGGATCCCTGGCTACATCTGTTTCCCCGTGCGCCTTTGGAGGCAATACAAAGCTATAACTCCCATCTCTATGTCCGGACCAGCCCTGCTGCTGTGTTCCGGGGAGCCTCTGACAGCTCGCTTATTCCTGCTTGCCCTCAGATTGGCAGGTGATAAATGTGGGCTACAAGGTAAGAAGATTACGGCCCATAGTCTCAGACGGGGGGCAGCTAGAGAGTGTGCGGAAGCTGGAGTCCCGTTGGAACAGGTCCAAGAGCTTGGCAACTGGCGTTCGTCCTGCATTTTTAATTATGTGGATAAGCGTAGCTTCAAAGCAGGTCCCTCAGCACTCGCTTCGCTTTTTGGCTGAGTGCTGAGGCCCCTATAAACACTGCTGTTGTGAACTCGACCAGTACTCTTGAGTGATCGGTATTTATTAATAATTAATGTCCGTATAGATTATGCATATTTGTTAATTCATGTGTCGTTAGTATGTTAATGATTAATTCTGGGATGTAAAAAATGTTATTCATAATAATAATAAAATTTTATTGGCCCACAAACTGAGGTCGCCGTGTTCTGTTACTTAATTGTATATGTTGCTGGTAACATATGTAATTATTACAGAAACGGCACCCAATCGGCCTGCCATAATTGACTGTGACCTTTGCATTATGTCGCCCTGACTACGACTTGATCATATGGAACAAACAACCCTGTAACTGTCACTTGATCGAGATCAACAAGAGAGAGAAGATCCATTTGCTTACCATCCCTCCCTCCCTGCTGAGTGCTGAGGCCCCTATAAACACTGCTGTTGTGAACTCGACCAGTACTCTTGAGTGATCGGTATTTATTAATAATTAATGTCCGTATAGATTATGCATATTTGTTAATTCATGTGTCGTTAGTATGTTAATGATTAATTCTGGGATGTAAAAAATTTTATTCATAATAATAATAAAATTTTATTGGCCCACAAACTGAGGTCGCCGTGTTCTGTTACTTAATTACAAGACTTACAATTCCAGGGGGACGAGTGTAGTGGTCTGCACTGACCTCTCAGGCAAGTAACCACATAGACAGGTAGGCGTGGGGAGTGTGTTGATATCAGGGAGCCTAGGTGGTGTAATGGTTAGCACACTGGCCCGGAATGCAAAGAGATGTGGGTTCGAGTCCCGCTCTAGGTGCAATATTTCCCATTTTCATCACCCCCACGACACTGGTTGCCGTGATCAGGATCCTGTACAAGCTTTGCGCTGTATGGTTGTTGAACCTACCCTGTGTATGTATGTGTTAGTGCATTGCCTGTATGTATGTAATTGTAAGCATTAAAAAAATTACAATTCCAGGGGGACGAGTGTAGTGGTCTGCACTGACCTCTCAGGCAAGTAACCACATAGACAGGTAGGCGTGGGTAGTGTGTTGATATCAGGGAGCCTAGGTGGTGTAATGGTTAGCACACTGGCCCGGAATGCAAAGAGTTGTGGGTTCGAGTCCCGCTCTAGGCACAATATTTCCCATTTTCATCATCCCCACGACAGTAGTATAGAGAGGACCGATATGGGTCCATATTACGTAATCGTCTCGCATCAGAGGACCGACTCAGGACAATAATGACCTTTAGCAATTTGTTGTTGTTGTTTTTTTTTTTGTGTTTTTTTGTTTAAATCCCCATAGAAGATTTCAATGGGTCATGTAAGGTCATGGTCCTTCAACAGTGTGGTCATTTAAGGTCAATGTCCCGCGTCGGTCCTCTGACGCGGGACGATTACGTAATATGGACCCATATCGGTCCTCTCTATACTACTATTAATTTAATTTAGTTATCCCATAAAATGACGAACACTAAAAGAGATCAGACTATGTAACTTTAAACATAACTATGCGAAGGTGTATGACGTATCCAGATAATGTGACTGAGTGGGATATTGGGTCATGGTGCCAGTGGCGTGGCATCTCATTGGAGCAACACTATAAAGCCGCCATAAGTTCAGTACCTATTCAGCTATAACACATAGATATATTATTGCCAGGGTGTGAAGCTGCAATCGCTCATATACTCACCAAAAAGATTACTCGCACCCCACACACACGCACCACGCACACGCACACGCACACGCACACGCACAGGATGGTCGAATGAGTTGAGCGTCCAACACCCGTTTTAGTAGATCGTGGGATTCGAACCCACGGATTCGAACCCTGGTCGAATCATACCAATGACTTTAAATTGATACTTGTCGCTACCTAGCTAGGTGCTCGGCAGTATTAGGATAACGCAAGGACCGGTTGGCTCAGTGTCAGGATAATGTGACTGGGTGTGTGATATCAGGTCATGGTGCTGGCAGCCCGGTCTCTAAGTGCGGCATCACTATAAAGTCGCCATGAGTGCACACTGTCACAAGTCGGTGCCCGTCCTGATGTGACCTTAGATGTTGCCAGGACGTAAAAGTGCAACACTCAACCAACCACACACAAACGGACTGCAGCCCCAGTCCTAGAAGTGCACGACGCCATTCGTGATACTGGTTTAGAAGTCCCACCTCCCTCCACACACACACACACATTCACACAATTTGTGCAGACTCATACCGTAGTGTTAATCTGGGTTAATCTGTCTCACGTCGCAGTAGAGGCGGAGGCGCCCATTTCTAGGCACTTCCCGGAACCGGAACAACCGTCAAGTGTGTCTGGAGGGGGGGGGGCGGAGGGGAGGGGGGCCGGAGAACGCTGAGTCAGACCTGTAGGTTTGTCAGATGTGCTGGTTCATTCTGAGCAGGTGCATCAATCAAAGCCTCGCTCGAAACGTAAGAGGTGCGATGTATCAGGGTGTGGTGTGTGGTGTGTGGTGTGTGGTGTGTGGTGTGTGGTGTGTGGTGTGTGTATGCAGTGTGTGTGGGAGAGAGCGTCAATGTGTGGTGTGTGTGGTGTGGTGTGTGTGGTGTGTGTGGTGTGTGGGGGAGAGGGTCAATGTGTGAGTGTGTGTGGTGTGGTGTGGTGTGTGTGGTGTGTTTGTGTGTGGTGTGTGTGGTGTGTGTGGTATGTGGGGGGAGAGGGTCAATGTGTGGTGTGTGTGTGTGTGTGTGTGGTGTGTTTGTGTGTAGTGTGTGTGGTGTGTGTGGTGTGTGTGGGGGAGAGGGTCAATGTGTGGTGTGTGTGGTGTGTGGTGTGTGGTGTGTTTGTGTGTAGTGTGTGTGGTGTGTGTGGTGTGTGTGGGGGAGAGGGTCAATGTGTGAGTGTGTGTGGTGTGGTGTGTGTGGTGTGTGGGGGGAGAGGGTCAATGTGTGGTGTGTGTGGTGTGTGTGGGGTGTGCTGGGTTTGTGTGTGGTGTGTGTGGTGTGTGGTGTGTGTGGGGGAGAGGGTCAATGTGTGAGTGTGTGGTGTGTGTGGTGTGTGTGGTGGTGTGTGGTAGGTGTGGTGTGTGTGGTGTGTGTGGTGTGTGTGGTGTGTGTGTGGTGTGTGTGGGAGAGAGAGTCAATGTGTGAGTGTGTGTGTGTGTTTTGGGGAGTCAGTGTTGTGTGAGCGGGGGGGGGGGGCAGTGTGTGAGTATGTGTGGGGGGGAGGTCAGTGTGTAGTGAATGTATGTTGGGGCGGGGGAGGAGGGGTCAGTCTGTGTGCGAGTGGGGGGATGGGTCAGTTTGTGAGTGTATGTGTGTGTGTGGGGGGGGATGGGTCAGTGTGTAGTGCATGTGTGTTTGTGGGGGGGGGGGTTCAGCCTGTGTGTGTGTGGGGGGGGGGGGGGGAGTCAGTGTGTATTACATATGTGTTGGCGGGGGGGGGGGGGTCAGTTTGTGTGTACGTGGGGCGGGGGGGGGGGGGGTCAGTGTGTAGTGCATGTGTGTTTGGGGGGGGGGGGGGGGGAGTCTGTGTGTGTGTGGGCGGGGGGCTCATGTACAGACTACTATATATATACATATATATATATATATATATATGTATATGTATATGTGTATGTACAAATGTATACACGTACACACATGTACACACACATATAGTAAATGTGCCATTACATTGTAATATGTAAATAAGTTTGATGACTGTCAGTTTTCCTTAATTCTGTGAATATTGATTTATGCATAATAACAAAGAAAGCCCACCGCTAACTACTTCACAATAGCACAACTATGTTTACTACAACAACACAAGTAAGAGATACAATAGCAGCATCATCAAATTCACAACATGATTCGCCTAAGTGAAAACACCGGGATATACTGTAGTAAAATATCGCCAAACTCTCTAAGGCACTTTCCGGACATATGTTTTGTGGTGCAACCAGAGAATGCACACAGAGATGTGCTGGAGAGCAGGGGCAAAATGTATGAACAACTTTTTATCGGCTCCAGTGATAAGGGCGGCCTGCGGGTTAGCTAACGTTGGTGTTGGAATATGTGCCACCGGAAATGTATGTGGCCAAAGCATGGCGCAGTTAGCTAACCAATTCGTTATTTATAGATTTGGGAAATCCCTCTGAGCCTGTTGCTGCTGAGCACCGCTATTTGACAATATCACCGGCAGTGGGGGCGGCGGCGGCGTTAATATTGGTTCGATTTTAGGGTTAATTTAATTAAATTTCACGATTTGAGTATGTAATTCTGTTAAATATGATCGCATTGAATAGATTTGGGCCTAATTGGTCCCTAACACTGCTGGGCACCAGCGAGCCTCGTTATTGCTGAGCCTGTTGCCGGCGAGCACCGCTATTTCACAATATCGCCGCTGAAGCGGCGGCGGTGGGTCGCCGGCAGCATTAATATCGGTTCAATTTTAGGGTTAATTTAATTAAATTTCACGATTTGAGTATGTAATTCTGTTAAATATGATCGCATTGAATAGATTTGGGCCTATTCGATCCCTAACACTGCTGGACACCAGCGAGCCTCGTTATTGCTGAGCCTGTTGCCGGTGAGCACCGCTATTTCACAATATCGCCGCCGATTTGGCAGCGGTGGCGGCGTTAATATCGGTTCGATTATTGGTTTAATTTGACCAAAATTCGGTGGCGGTATTAATATCGCTTCGATTTTAGGGTTAATTTGATGAAATTTCACTTATTGCATATGTAATTCTGTTAAATATGATTGCATTGAATAGATTTGGGCCTCATCGGTCCCTAACACTGATGGAAAACTTGATATGTCTTGGTGTTAGTGTAGGCGACGTTAAGCTTGCGGGGTTTGCCTAACCCAGCCACATACATTGGGACTTTTCGCCGCTAACTCGGAGATCCGCGCTAACCACAGGTTTGGAGTGCTAACCCTGCTTCATACATTTGGCCCCAGTTGTCGGAATACAATACTTGTTCTGGTAATCCATACTAGTGCACATTTATCTCAGTAAGCACTGTAAGGAAGGTGGAAGATGTTGGAACGAGCAATAGTGTGTATGGCGATCCATCACCCGCCACACACACACCTCCACACACACACCTCCACACAAACCTCCACACACACACCTCCACACACACACCTCAGTAAGCACCGTAAGGAAGATGGAAGATGTTGGAACGAGCAATAGTGTGTGTGGCGATCCATCGCCTGCCACAGACACACCTCCACACACACACACACCTCCACACAGACACCTCTAAACACACACACCTCAACAAACACCTCCACACACACACCTCCACACACACCTCCACACACACCTCCACACATACCTCTACACACACCTCCACACACACCTCCATGAACACACATCCACACACACATCCACATCACGCCCACACACCTCCACACACACCTCTACACACCTCCTCACATACCTCCACACACACCTCCACACACCTCCACACACACCTCAGCACCACCTCCACACATACCTCAACACCACCTCCACACACACAGACCTCGACACACACGTCGACACACACACCTCCACACACACCTCATCCACACACACACACCTCCACACACCTCCACACACACATCCACACACACCTCCACACACACACCTCCACACACCTCCACACACACTTCTACACACATCCACACACACCTCCACACACACCTCCACACACACCTCCACACACACCTCCACCCACACACCTCTACACACCTCCACACACACCTCCACACACACCTCCTCCACACACCTTCACACACACCTCCACACACACCTCCACACACACCTCCACACAAACCTCCACACACACACCTCCACACATACCTCCACACACACCTTAACATGCATAATGACAAAGAAAACCCACCTGTTATATTGTCAGTAGTGCCACACCTCCACATACACACCTCCACACACACATCCACACACACACATCCACATCCACGCACACACCTCTACACCCACACCTCCACACACACACCTCCACACACACACCTCCACACACACCTCCACACACGCACCTCCACACACACCTCCACACACACACCTCCACACACACCTCCACACACACACCTCCACACACCTCCACACACACACCTCCACACACACACCTGTCAGCGAATTGTCACCCATTCCCGGACCAGATGGGATCGCCGAATGAGTTGAGCGTCCGTCTCCCGTTTTGGAATCTAGATCGTGGGATTCTAACCCACGGGTTCGCACCCTGGTATAGTCAAACCAATTACTTAAACATTGACACTTGTCGCTTCCTAGCCAGCTGCTCGGTTTTATAATGATAGGCCAAGGACTGGTTGGCTCAGTGTGAGGATAATGTGACTGAGTGGGATATCAGATCATGGTACTGGTGGCCTGGTCTCCCAATGGGGCAGCACTATAAAGTCACAATGAGTGCCTACTGTCAGAAGTCAGTAGCCGTCCTGATATGACCTTAGATGTTGCCAGGACGTAAAATTCCAAAAACCAACCAACCCAACCAAACCGACTTCTCCACCACCATCACACCCTCACTGACCGCTGGGCAGACACATATTGATTCTGTTGCCATAGTAACTGGCTGGGGTTAGTCAGGTAAGTAAATCGCCCTCGTGTGTATGCACACCGCTTCGTGCAGCCAGGCCCAGCCACGCCCATTTATTTATTTATTTATTTATACACATTTTCTTTTCATACTGTCGTCATGTGGCAACAGCACATCTTGGTGACGCCATATTATCGGATGTCGTGTACATTGCGCGTGCGCAACTCTAGGTAGCACTCGGTGAATCAGAGACACCTATGATCGATTTAATAATGTGATTTGATATAAATAACAATTTCTCGGCGGTAAGTGAGTAGGCCAGTGAGCAGCCGAGCGGTGGCGCCACCATCGGATCTGAAGCCTGAGCAGTCGATGAATAGGCCGAGGCTCTCAACCACCCGATTACTGGTGGGTGGTTGTTAGGATAGTATAATATTCAATGTTATTATACTCGTATACTTTTTATACAGTATATATAAGTATATATATGTATATATTTGTATATAGGTATATATATATATGTATATATATATGCATATATGTATATATATGCATACATATACATATGTATAGATATGTATACATATGTATATATATATATATATATATATCTATACATATGTATATATATGTATATATATATATATGTATACATATGTATACATATGTATATGACCATACGTTTGACGTCCAATAACCAATGATAGAAATCAATGCGCTCTAGAGGCGTCATTAAATAAAAAAAGCTTTTTACTTTTGGGTGCCCACTTTCGCCCATAACAGCATCATAGAGGAACACCAAACTGTTATAACAGTTTAAAGTTGAATAGTCCGATGGGTTTTAGTTTCCGTCATTTTCTGAGATAACTATATTAGGTTGATGGCTATAATCTACCTTGCTTTAATGTGAAACAACCTTCATTTTAAATGTCTAACTTTATAGATATTTGAAGTGCAAACATTCAACATTAATGTTGGCTAGCATGCCAGCACTCTGACACCTTAGACTTCAGCAGTAACAGATATACAATATATATATATATATATATATATATATATATATATCAATCAATCAATAGTTCCATCCTCTAGTCGAGGGTTGGATGCAATGGTTCTCCACTTGTCCCGATGGTGTGCTGTTCTGATAGACTGAATAATTGAAGCCTGTCCACTGTGAAATATTTGTAAACCATGATGTTCTTGGTCTCCCTCTCCCTCTGCTGCCATTCACCTTCCCTTCCAACAATGTACGGTATATTGAACTCTGACGAATGATGTGGCCAAAATAAATAAGTTTCGTTGTCTGTATAGTGGCAAACAAGCGTTTCTTATTTATAATTTTTCTGAGAACTTCCTTGTTGGTGATCTTCTTTGTCCATGATATATATGTGTGTTTGTGTCTGCTGAACATTTTTCTAGAATTGATGCTATTGTAATTCCACTGTAATTGTTTGAATCCATCTTAGTTTGTTACAGTTCCTTGTAATGTTCTGTTAATGTTAGAAATCTGATGCTGTCACCCTGATTATGCAGTTTTAAATATTGCCAGAAAAATGAATTTCAATCATGCTACCCAATAGACTACATCGTGGTTCCAGCGGCGCGGTGCAATGTGGGATGCGTCAGAGCAAAACAAACCCGCGAAAAGCACATGGCACATGCTAATACACTGGGTGCAGCTATGAAATGTGATGTAGTCTATTTAAACTTTTAAAGTGTTTCCCCCCCCTTTTATTTTTTTTTTTTTATTTTTTTTTCCTTTTGGTGGTTTCCGATTGAAATGAAAGAGTAAAAGATTGATAGATTCAGATATAAATACACTCTGTGCATAATCAGTCTTCGGTCAGTGAGGGGGGGGGGGGACGTAGTATACTTGAGTTTCAAACACATACGGGCATCACAATGAAGGATCACCTATGAGCATAGCCACAGAGAATGTCACAGGATGTAAATTTGCACTTACATCTCCTGTGTTGGTAAATATATCACCGGGCAATGATCATTTACACCTTAATCCTATGCCAACTCTTCAAAGGTCAGTAGCCCTATCCCCCACCCCTCCCACCCCGAACCCCTATCAACACCACTGGCACAACCAACATCATCTGGAGTTCAAACAGACGCTTTGGTGATGGTGCCAACTTAGCTGACATTGTTCTAGGGCCCTTTTATCTGCATGGAAGTGAAAAACATTCTCCCAGCATGATTCAGACATGTAGTTTTAACAACTACATGATTGATGTCAATGAATCTAATCGAGGAGAAGTCGGTGTTAAAGGGGCCCATTAAAGCTGCATAGTCCGATGAAGCATCACATTTTCAAAACCAAAACAAGTATCTCAATTTGATTCTACATATCTAACATAAATACTGGAGCACTTGTTAAGCTAAAACTAAAAACTAAAAACCATGGGCATAAAATCCAACACTATGGATTGGATAAGATGCTACCTGAACAACAGGCAACAGAAAACAAAAATAAACAATACACTATCAGACAACCAACCTGTCACATGTGGTGTACCCCAAGGGTCAGTGTTACGGCCACTACTCTTTATAATCTATATAAACGACCTTGAAAAATGGTTGCAAACTGAATGCCTCCAACTATATGCAGATGACACAGTCATATATGCAAATGGCACCACAGAAGACTAAATAAACTCCTACTAAAACTAGATGAGTGGTGTGAGTCCAACAAAATAACCATCAACACAAGCAAATCAAAAACAGTACTCTTCTCGCATAAACAAATGCCAGAAAGAAAACTATACTGTAAGTTAGGAAACCAAACACTAGAAAATGTAGACCATTACAAATACCTAGGCCTTGAGTTGGACAGCCAACTAAACTACAACCTATGCATAAATAAAATTATACAAAAAGTAAACCACAAACTGTGGCTATTTGCAAAGCTAAGAGACTACATGACACAAGAAATGTCAATAAAATTCTTCAAGGGCATGGTGCTCCCCTATTTTGACTATGGAGATGTAAACTACATGGGTGCGAGAAAAGAACTACTAAAAAAACTGCAAACACTGCAGAACAGAGCCCTAAAAATCTGTCTAAGAGTAGACAAGCTGCACCCCACCTATGACATACACAAAAGAACCAAAGTGAAATTACTAGAAAATAGGAGAATAATTCATTTGAAAACATTAGCATATAGCTATAGTCAAAACATTAAACTTCTAACAAAACCACAAAGGGCTACTAGAGCAAATAATGCACCACTACTAAAGCAGACCAGAAGCCAATAAAAAGCTCATGAGAGAAGCACGCTGGAAATGGCTGCCAAGGTGTGGAATGCCCAAACGGTAAAGGAACGACAAATTCCTGTCCTAAAAACTTACAAAAAATATCTGTGCAAAATAAGGCTAGGAAACCCCCACTAAGCTGCACTGCAAAGGGGCATGTGATATGTCACGGCCCACCAGCGGGACGCCCAATGGAAGGTAACCATGCCAAAAGTAGCCAGATAACACACCACACAGCTACGTACAAGCCTATGATATGTAAATAGGAGTAGGCTAGTCTAGTAATAAGAGTAGAAAAATAAATACATATATACCAAGAAAATCCAAAAAAAGTAACATAGGCTATTAAACCATACCAACCAATTATCTATCTGCTACTGAAATGCAGGCAATCAAATACCTTATCAGCAACCACTGTGTGGCAAGATAACACCAACACTACAACTGGCCAGCATTGAAAACAAGCCTGGGTACCCAGGCTTATATGCTATGGACAGTATAAATACAGCCTCAATACAAAAAGAAATAAAAAATTGTCACCACATAGAAGGGATTACTGAGGTAAGTTAATAGATTATATTACTGCAGAAACCTATGGTGTCAGAGTTTTGGCGTGCTTGCCAAAACTAATTTTGCTTGTTTGCACTTCAAATATCTCAAAAGTTAGCTATTTAAAATAAAAGTTACTTCAAGTGAAAGTAGGGTAGATTATAATGATCACCATAAGATGTTTATCTCAGAAAATGACAGAAACTCAAAACCCATCGGAGTATGCAACTTTAACAAAAAAGGGGAATGATGGCTCTATATTTAGTGCACGGATACTACTGAAATAAAATATAATAGAATCGGGGGGATGATGGAGGGGAGTGGGCCATGTTATATTTAAAAATAGTTTACTTCAAGCTGCATGATTCAGCCATGTAGTTTTAACACCTAAATTATGATAATGCATTTAATTGTGGTTAAGGGGGTGGGGGCACATTAACAGAACAAAGCAATGATGGCTCTATATATAGTACACGGGAGTTAATGAAATAAAAATAAATAAAATAAAATCGGATTGGGGGGAGGGGGGTTGGAGGGAGTGGGCCATGTCATATTAAAAGATAATTTACTTAGAGCTGCAGTTTGATGAAAGCAGAAAATTGCCAAAATCAAAATACTTATCTCGATTTGATTCTATATATCAAACTTATATATTGGTGTATGCATTAAAGCTGCATAGTCCGATAAAAGCAGCACATTTTCAAAACCAAAACAATTATGTAGATTTGATTCTACAAATGTAATTTAGATACTGGTGCACTTATCAAACATTTGTTGCCACAATGAATGGAATACTGAGGCAATTTAATAGAAGCTGTCCTGCCGAAGTCTGTGGTGTAAGAGCTTTGGTGTGCTTGCCAAAATTAATGTTCCATTTTCGCACTTTAAGTTTATCTCAAAAGTTAGTCATTTAAAGTCAAAGTTATTTCAAACTAAAGTAAGGTACATTAATGATCAACCTAATATATTTATCTCAGAAAATGACAGAAACTCAAAACCATCGGACTATGAAACTTTACCCATTTGTTGCTGCATGGAAGGGATGCTATAACAATTAACGAGAATCTGTTCCGGTTTAAAAAAAAAAGGTTTGTTTTATTTAACGACGCCTCTAGAGCGCATTGATTTTCATATCACCGGCTATTGGGTGACAAACACATATGGTCATTCTGATATATTTCTTTGAAGGAAACCTGCTTCCGTCACATAGGCTACTCTTTCCAATATCCAGCAAGGATCTTTTATATCCACTTTCCCATACACAGGACGGCATATACCACATCCTTTGATGAACCAGTTGTGGACCACTGGTTGGAACGGAAAATAGCCCAACCTGCAAATGTGTCCACTGAGCAGGATTGATCGCATCAACCACACCTTCATAGGTGGACACTGTACTGCCTGAGCTACGTCCCGCCCCCCCCCCCCCCCCTGTTCCGGTTGAAGTCAATGCTGTCAGAATTTGTAGGTGGCCACCTCAAGTAATCTGAAATGGATTTAGTTTAAATATATCCAACGCTAACCATTTACAAATACGAGGTTACTTCAAACAAAAGGTTGCATTCTCGAACAATTTCCTTATTATGACAACAAAATAACAGTTAATCGTGTTCATAGTTTGTTTGTTTATTAGAGTTTCAAATCATGGCCATATCAGAACGGGTACCGACTTGTGACCGTGCACACTCATGGCAACTTTTTAGTGCTGTCCCACTGGGAGACCCAGCCACTGGCACCATGCCTTGATTTCCCACACATTCACATTATCCTGATACTGAGCAGTCCTTGCCATATCCTAATAATGCTGAGGGCCAGGTTAGGTAGCGACAATTATACATGTTACGCTGTAATATGTATAATTCGGCACTACAACTGATCTCTGGAGTAACCACGTAAAATATAACCATAGCAATCACCAGTTCTCCTGCCAAGAAGCCGGGAAGCTTTAGCTATCCTAGTGTTATGTCAGGATTATACTGTGCCCTCGCTCTCCATAGTAACTAGCCTTAAATTAATAGAAACAATCTCTACCCGCTAGTTCCCTCAATCCTGATAGTATTATAGAAACACTCGCCGGAAACTGGCTAGCGTTAGCTATCCTAGCAATGCGTCATTAAAATACAAGATGACCTAGTATCCGTAGTAACTTAATGCACTCACTGTAATAAGAAAGACACAATTTCATAGTAACGTAGTCGATGTGGTATTCCTTCGTATCGATTTAGTCAGTTATTCGCTTGAGCTCAAATAAATAAACAGTCAACTTACACAGAATTCCTTACCTCCCACCCTCCCTACAGTTTTGTCGTATTGGCCGAATGTCAGAGTCTTAATTACTGTCTTTCAGTATTCTGTATATGTAATTAAAATATTAAAAAACTGTTCGTTATCTTTGATAGGGACGATCTAGACATGCTTGCTAGCGACAGGCTATCTGCAGTTCCGCTATACTATGAGTTAATAGTTATCTTAAAGTCACTCGATATAATCTTGCTAGGTAATAAACATTGTTGTTTAAAGATATGTCTGGTAGCTAAATGGAGAGTGGCAGTCAAGTAATGTATTTAAAATTATGAAGGGTTTTGATCAAATAGATATGAACAAATTTTTCACCGTGAATAAAAGAGAAGGCAGTCGGGGCCATACTCTCAAACTAGTAAAACCCAGAGCCATTTCAAAGTTAAGGCAACATAGTTTCTCAAACAGGATCATAAATATATGGAACAGTTTCCCACAAAATGTTATTGATGCCGAGTCAATTAATTCATTCAAGAATAGATTAGAAAAAGCATGGGCTGATGATCCAGGGAAATTTGACCCCTTATTCACCACATGCTACTAATTACTCCTTGTGTTGCTTATTTACTTGCACTCAAGCAAAAATGAGAGAAAATTAATTTTCACACTTCCTGTCTACCATTCGCTATATCGCTATAATGAAAGCAGTCTTTGTCGCATCGCGACCAACAGCATGATGATGATGATGATGGTAGCAGTCATACCTATCCGCTCTTACGAGAGTTAACTGATCTTTAAAGCCACTGTTTCTATTATCTTCAGAGTTAAAGTATGTATCTCAGTAAAAGCTGCTTTGCTGCACACGTCATGTTAATTTTCACTAGTCTGAAACTAATAAATGTTGGTCCACTGAATATCTGTTGTTGTGTTATGAATTATCAATTTTGTAAGTCATTGGGTTGACTTGACCGTAATCGAACTCACGACCTTCCGCACGGGAGGCGAGCGATGTACAGATTCGGCCGTAATGTCCAGTTCTTCATAGGTAGGTTCTGAATTTACCTAAATTGCCCGGCAGATGGCAGTACTAAAATAGCCACCGCTAGGTGTCGCCCTTAGCAAGAAATGATTGGTTGTTTGCTTGTTGGAGTTTTACATCCTGGCAACATCTAAGGTCATGTCAGGACGGGTAGTGACTTGTGACGGTGTGCACTCATGGCGACTTTACAGTGCTGCCCTATTGGGATATCAGGCCGCCAGCACCATAACCTGATCTCCCACTCAGTCACATTATCCTGACACTGAGCCAACCAGTCCTTGCCCTATCCCATTAATGCCGAGTGCGTGGCTAGGAAGCGACAAGTATAAATTTTAAAGTAATTGGTTCGACTTGACCAGGGTTAAAATCCCACGATCTACCAAAACTAGAGATGAACGCTCAACACATTCGGCCATCCCGTCTGGTTAGCAAGAAATGAAGCGAGCTGATGTGACATGTATGTTGGCGATAAGCTTTGTTACTCAGGGTGAAATCTTGTTGTTTCCTACGCCCAACAGAATATTGCACCCTCAGACGAAATTTTACCTAAAGCTTATTTAAGACCTGGCCAATGCCAACATATCATATCAATTGCAAGGCTAGATGATGTCTCTAACATCATCTCCATGGCGACATCCGGTGCAGCTCAATGCCCAAAAGACTTGCAAAGTCAGCGATATATATAAACATATTGATATCTAAGACTTTATTAATATTATAGCAATATTGCTCAAATCTAACAGTTAATGATATTTAATTAGATGCAATATTGGAGAAATATGGGGATTGAGCCAAATAAGCATTATGTCCTTGCACTGATAAATCCCTGCAATGATGATAAATCTCTGTAATGGTAAATCCGTGCAATGATAAATTCCTGCCATGATTATCATTGCAATGATAATCATTGCAATGATAATCAATACAGTAATAATCTCTGCAATAATAAATCCCTGCAATGATAATCTTAGCAATGATAAGTTACTGTAATGAGAAATCCCTGCAAAGATATTGACTGCAATGATAATCGATGCAATGATAATCGATGCAATGATAATCACTGCAATGATACTCATTGCAATGATACTCATTGCAATGATATCACTGCAATGATATTCACTGCAATGATAATCACTACAATGATAATCACTGCAATGATAATCCCTGCAAAGATAATCACTGCACTGATAAATCCCTGCAATGAGAAATCCGAAAGACGGGAGACGGACGCTCAACTCATATTCGGCCATCCGATCTGGTCTCCCGTACTTGATATTTGGAGACTGAAGCTTTAGTGAAACTCACCCCCTCAACGGGGGAGAGGCAACAGCTCAGCGAACACAAGACACCAACAAAATAACCATTTTTTTCACAGTTAGTTTTGGGTGCCCACTTTCGCCCATAGCAGCATTAGAGAGGAGCACCAAACTGTTATAAGCGTTTAAAGTCGCGTAGTCCGATGGTTTTGAGCTTCTGTCATTTTCTGAGATAACTATATTAGGTTGATGGTTATAGTCTACCTTACTTCATTTAGTTTGAAGGAACTTTAATTTTAAATGGCTAACTTTGTAGATATTTTAAGTGCAAATATTCCAAATTAATTTTGGCATGCATGCCAAAACTCTGACACCATAGGCTTCAGCAGTAACATATTCTATTAAATTGCCTCAGTATTCCCTTCTATTTGGCAACAAATGTGAACAGTAGGAGATACTGATAAGTGCATCAGTATCTAACTTAGATATCTGGGATCAAATTTAGATAATTGTTTTGGCTTCGAAAATGTAATGTTTGTATCAGACTATACAACTTTAATGACTGCACCAGTTTCCAAGTCGGATCAAGTCTAAGTGACAATGCACAATCATGGCGACTTTATAGTGCTGCCCCACTGTGTACCCAGGCCGCCAGCACCATCACTCGATATCCTACTCAGTTACATTATCCTGACACTGAGCTAACCAGTCCTTGCCCTATCCCATTAATGCTGACCACCAGGCTAGGAAGCGACAAGTATCAATTTTGCAAGTACAGTATAGCCCCATTAAACAAAACTTGAAGGTACCTAGAAATTTGTTTGGATTAACCGATCATTGGTTTAGCAAACTTTGGCTTCGACTTTGATTTGGCTTTGGCAAAAACGTGGGTGCATTTAGAATGTAATATACAATGTATGTGGACACTTTGATTATTGTTTTTTATGTATGTACAGTATAACCCCATTAAACCAAGCTCGGTTAAACCAAATGATCAGTTAACCCAAACTTTTTTCGGCGGCCAGGCAAAATACTACCATTTATCATATAAAAAAGTCTCAGATGACCTTAAAACCACATGAAAGTTTGGTTTAACCATACCGGAAGTGGCCTGGGGCCTGACAATTTGTTTGGATTAACCGATACTTTGGATTAACCGACTTTGGTTTCAGCAACTTTTTTTATATGATAAATGGTAGTATTTTGCCGGGCCGCCGAAAAAAGTTTGGATTAACCAATCATTTGGTTTAACCAAGCTTGGTTTAATGGGGTTATACTGTAATTGGTTTCACTCGACCGGGAATCAAACTCCCGATCTCCCGCACGGGAGGCCTGCGCTCTACTGATTCGGCCACCGCATCCGGTATGTAGCGTAAAAGCCAGATTTGTGGCAAATTGTTCGGTGTCAGCATGTGGGTGGCGGTGGTTGTGGGGGGATGTGGGGGGTGGAGTGGGGGTGGAGTGAGTGGAGGGGAGGTGGAGGCGTGGTGGAGCTGTGTGTTGAGAGATGCTTCTATAAGTATAACCAATCCGAACCACGCAACCTAAGCCACCCCCACTACTGTCAACATACTTTGTTGAACTGTTGAGCATATTTGTTTACGCCCTCTCCCTCTCCTCCCCCTCCCACTCTCTCTATCACTCTCTCTCCGCTCCCTCCCTCCCTCCTTCCCCCTCTCTCTCACTCCAGCTCTGTCTCCCTTCCCTATCTCTCCCTCTTTCTCCCTTCCATCTCTCTCTCCGTGTCCTTTCCCTCTCCCTCTCGCATTAACTGGGCGCCAACAAACCAGAAACTATTCATCAGGGTGAAAATGTTACCCATGGTGATCTGGCTTTGGCTTATGTAGAGTATTTCAGCGACTTCTGGCATCATATTTTCAAAATGCTAATGGGTGTACGGCGGACTTTGCTGTAGAAGTTTAGAAATGTGTGCGTGTGTGTGTAGAGCTGGGACCTGGCATACATGTAGAATGACGGTTGTGGTGTGATGAGTTGTGTGTATATATGCGTGTGTGTGTGGAGTTGCCGTGCAGGTAGGAGATGATGACTGTTGTGATGAGCTGTGTGGATGTGTGTGCATGGAACCGCTGTGCAGGTAGGAGAGACGATGACTGTTGTGATGAGCTGTGTGTATGTGTATGTGTGTGTGTGGAGTTGCCATGCAGGTAGGAGAGACGATGACTGTTGTGATGAGCTGTGTCTATGTGTGTGTGTGTGGAGTTGCCGTGCTGGTAGGAGAGATGATGACTGTTGTGATGAGCTGTGTGTATGTGTGCGTGTGTGTGTGGAGTTGCCATGCAGGTAGGAGAGACGATGACTGTTGTGATGAGCTGTGTGTATTTGTGTGTGTGTGTGTGGAGCTGTCATACAGGTAGGAGAGACAATGACTGTTGTGATGAGTTGTGTGGATGTGTGCATGTGTGTCTGGAACTGCTGGGCCAGTAGGAGAGATGATGCTTGTTGTAATGAGCTGTGTGAATGTGTGTGTGTGTGTGTGGAGCTGCCATGCAGGTAGGAGAGACGATGACTGTTGTGATGAGCTGTGTGTGTGGGGGGAGTTTCCATGCAGGTAGGAGAGAGGATGACTGTTGTGATGAGCTGTGTGTATGTGTGCGTGTGTGTGTGGAGTTGCTGTGCAGGTAGGAGAGACAATGACTGTTGTGATGAGCTGTGTCTATGTGTGCGTGTGTGTGTGGAGTGGCCGTGCCAGTAGGAGAGATGATGACTGTTGTGATGAGCTGTGTGTATGTGTGCGTGTGTGTGTGGAGTTGCCGTGCAGGTAGGGGAAACGATGACTGTTGTGATGAGCTGTGTGTATGTGTGCATGTGTGTGTGGAGTTGCCATACAGGTAGGAGAGACGATGACTGTTGTGATGAGCTGTCTCTCTGTGTGCGTGTGTGTGTCGAGTTGCCATGCCAGTAGGAGAGACGATGACTGTTGTGATGAGCTGTGTGTATGTGTACATGTGTGTGTGGAGCTGCCATACAGGTAGGAGAGACAATGACTGTTGTAATGAGCTGTGTGTGTGTGCATGCCTGTGGAGGTGCCGTGCAGGTAGGAGAGACGATGACTCTTGTGATGAGCTGTGTTTATGTGTGCTTGCCTGTGGAGTTGCCATGCAGGTAGGAGACGATGACAGTTGTGAGGAGCTGTGTGTATGTGAGCATGCATGGGTGGAGTTGTGGTGCAGGTAGGAGAGGATGACTGTTGTGATGAGCTGTCTGTATGTGTGCGTATGTGTGAGGAGTTGCCATGCTAGTAGGAGATGATGACTGTTGTGATAAGCTGTGTTTGTGTGGGTGGAGTTGCCATGCAGCTAGAAGACAATGACTGTTGTGATGAGCTGTGTGTATGTGGCAACGTATGTGGAGTTGCCATGCCAGTAGGAGAAAGGTTGACTGTTGTGATGAGCTGTCTGTATGTGTGCGTGTGTGTGTGGAGTTGCTGTGCAGGTAGGAGAGAGGATGACTGTTGTGATGAGCTGTGAGCGTGTGTGCATGTGTGTGTGGAGCTGCCATACAGGTAGGAGAGACGATGACTGTTGTGATGAGCTGTGTGTGTGTGTGGAGTTGACGTGCAGGTAGGAGAGAGGATGACTGTTGTGATGAGCTGTGTGTATGTGTGCGTGTGTGTCTGGAGCTGCCATACAGGTAGGAGAGATGATGACTGTTGTGATGAGCTGTGTGTGTGTGTGGACTTCCTGTGCAGGTAGGAGAGAGGATGACTGTTGTGATGAGCTGTGTGTGTGCGTGTGTGTGGACTTGCCATGCAGGTAGGAGAGACGATGACTGTTGTGATGAGCTTTGTGCTTGTGCGTGTGTGCATATGTGTGTGTGGAGTTGCCGTGCAGGTAGGACAGAGGATGACTGTTGTGATGAGCTGTGTGTATGTGTGCGTGTGTGTGTGGAGCTGCCATACAGGTAGGTGAGATGATGACTGTTGTGATGAGCTGTGTGTGTGCATGTGTGTGCGCGTGTGGAGTTTCTGTGCCGGTAGCAGAGACGATGACTGTTGTGATGAGCCCTGTGTGTGTGTGGAGTTGCCATGCAGGTTGACTGTTGTGATGAGCTGTGTGCGTGTGTGTGTGGGAGTTGCTGTGCAGGTAGGAGAGACGATGACTGTTGTGATGAGCTGTGTGTATGTGTGCATGTATGTGTGGAGCTGCCATGCAGGTAGGAGAGACGATGACTGTTCTGATGAGCTGTGTGTGTATGTGTGTGTGTGTCTGTGGGGAGTTGCCATACAGGTAGGAGAGATGATGACTGTTGTGATGAGCTGTGTGTGTGCATGCGTGTGTGTGTGTGTGGAGTTGCCATGCAGGTAGCAGAGACGATGACTGTTGTGATGAGCTGTGTGTGTGTGTGGAGTTGCCATGCACGTAGGAGAGAGGTTGACTGTTGTGATGAGCTGTGTGCGTGTGTGTGTGTGAGTTGCTATGCAGGTAGGAGAGATGATGACTGTTGTGATGAGCTGTGTGTATGTGTGCATGTGTGTGTGGAGTTGCCATGCAGGTAGGAGAGACGATGACTCTTCTGATGAGCTGTGTGTATGTTTGCATGTGTGTGAAGTTGCCATGCAGGTAGGAGAGACGATGACTGTTGTTATGAGCTGTGTGTATGTGTGCAAGTGTGTGTATGGAGTTGCCATGCAGGTAGGAAAGATGATGACTGTTGTGATGAGCTGTGTGCATGTGTTTGTGCATGTGTGGGTGTGGGGGGGGAGTTGCCGTGCAGGTAGGAGAGACGACTGTTGTGATGAGCTGTGTGTACTTGTGCGTGTGTGTGTGTGTGTGTGTGAAGTTGCCATGCAGGTAGGAGAGACGATGACTGTTGTGATGAGCTGTGTGCGTGAGTGTGTGCGCGCGTGTGTGTGTGTGAGAGACGATGACTGTTGTGATGAGCTGGCTTGTGTACAGGGTGGAATGCTGACGCACATGATGCGCTCGGGAGAATTCGCAAAGTCAACCAGCCCGGGCAGTCAAAGCTTCTGCGTGAACCAGCGCCATGACGGAACGGAAAGGATTCATCTCGTAGCCGCCCACTGGACGCGGTGGCCGAATCGGTAGAGCGCAGGCCTCCCGTGCGGAAGATCAGGAGTTCAATTCCTATTCGAGTCAAACTAATCACTTAGAAATTTGTTACTTGCCACATCCTATCTTGGCGTTCAGCATTAATGGAATAGGGTAAGGACTGGTTAGCTTAGTGTCAGGATAAGGTGACTGAGTGGGATATCGGGTCATGGTGCTGGTGGCCTGATTTCCCAGTGGTACAGCACTATGAAGCGGTATGCGTCCTGATATGACATTAGATGTTGCCAGGTCATAAAACTCCAACAACCAACCAACCGTAGCGGCCGCGCGCAGGCCGTGGTAAGGGAAGGGCGTGGGAGGTAGTGACACAGAGTGTATGTGTTTGTGTGTGTCAGGGTGTGTGACTGTGTGTGTGTGTGTGTGTGGAGGGAGGGGGTGGTAAGCTAGCTGGGCCCATATGTATGAGCCAATTTTTAACCGTACCAGGGTTAAGGGCGGGTCCCGGGTTATCTAACCCTGGGGTTCCAAATGTGTCAAGGGGGATGTATGTGACCAAAACGCGCCCGAGTTAGCTAATGTTTCAGTTATTTATAGATATTGGGGAAGCCCTCTGCGTTTGTAGCCATATATTAGGCTCAAATATATTAAATGCGATCATATTTAACACAATTACATACGCAATAAGTGAAATTTGATCAATTTAACCCTAAATTCGAAGCGTTATTAAGGCTACTGCCGCATTGGCGGCGATATTAATAGTTATATTTTCGAATCGACGAAAGTAAAGTAAACAAATCGCCGCCGCCGCCGCATCGACGTCACTTTCCATACTGGTGGCGGCGGCCGTTTGTTGACTGTACCTTTGTCGATTAGAAAATATAACTATTAATAACGCCGCCAATGCGGCGGTAGCCTTAAGGAGGGTTCGAATTTAGGGTTAAATTGATAAAATTTCACTTATTGCCTATGTAATTCTGTTAAATATGATCGCATTGAATAGATTTGGCCATAATCGGTGCCTAACCCCACCTTTAACCCTCCTTTCGCATGGGGTTAGTGCAGGCGACTTTAAACTCGCCGAGTTAGTTTAACCCCGACACATACATACAGACTTTTCGCCCCTAACCCGGGAAATCCGCACGACGGAGGGTTACGACAGCTAACACGGGCTCATACATATGGGCCCTGGTAGAAATAGTCATGAGTACTTGTGTGTTTATACTCGCATAATACATTATACAGTTGTTGTTTGTGTTACATTCTGCGAACACCTAAGGTCATATCGGGTTTGATACTGTCTTGTGACAGTGATGCATTCGTAGTGACCTTATAGTGCTTCCCCACTGGGAGACCAGGCGACCAACATCATGACATGGTATCCCACTCAGTCACGTTATCCGGATACTGTGCTAACCAGTCCTCGGTTGGTTGTTGGAGTTTTACATCCTGGCAACATCTAAGGTGATATCAGGATGGGTACCGAGTTGTGACAGTACACACTCATGGCGACTTGGGAAATCAGGGCGCTGGCACCATGACCCAATATCCCACTCAGTCACATTATCCTGACACTGAGCTAACCAGTCTTCATGCTATCCTGTTAATGCCAAGCACCAGGCTATGAAGTGACAAGTATACATTTTTATAAGTCATTGGTTTGACTCAACGGGGAACCGAACTCCCGATCTCCCTCATGCGAGGCCTGCGCTCTACCGGTTAATAATAATTGATGATACAAATAAGCCAGATGCCTTGTACGTATTTCTCTCCATTATGTACCGTCAATAAACCGAGGCGTGATGATTCAAAACTTCCGTTGGCGAAAAGATTAGTGGGGAGGGGGGAGAATAATTAGAAGAAAGGGGAAAAAAAGAAAAAATAGCCGCGCATGCTTTTTGAGCTGAATGGCGATGTGTGTGTGTGTGTGGGAGGGGGGGGGGTATGTGTGTGTGGGAATGTGTGTGTGTGTGAGGGTGTGTGTGGGGGCGGGGGGGGGGGTCGCTAATAATAGCGGGACACTACCTATATCACTTCGGCCATCATCGCCCCACAAATAACCGGAATATTTTGTTCCAAAGCATTCCTGGAAGCACACACATAGACCACAGACTGATTCTCACCCATACATATGGACCCACACGCACACACGCACACACGCACACACGCACACACACACACACACACACACACACACACACACACGGCCGGACGCGTTCCAGAAATAGCGTGCCCACGCGACACACTGCGGCCCATACTGTCAGTGCAGCGTCCGACCGTGCACTCGGCACTTCCGGTCGGTGTTGATCAACAGTACGCAGGCGCGCCGCACAGCGGGGGGGGGGGGGGGGGGGGGCGTGAGGGGGGGGGGGGGCTCAGGTTACAGAAGCACGTGAGCGGTGAGCGGTGAGTGCGTCTATTTCAGAACAGGCTCGTAACTTCTCGTAACTTCTTCTGCCTGCAGATAATTAACTAAGCGTGCTTGATTGGTTGTTGGAGTTTTACGTCCTGGCAACATCTAAGGTCATATCAGGACGAGTACCAACTTGTGACAGTGCGCACTCATGGCGACTTTATAAATTATAGTGCTGCCCCCACTGGAATACCAGGCAGCCAGCACCATGACCCGGTATCCCCCACAGTCACATTATCCTGATAGTGTGCTAACCAGTTCTTGTCCTATCGTATTAATGCCGAGCGTCAGGCAGGAAGTGACAAGTATCAATTTGATAAACCATTGATTTGACTCGGCTGGGATTCGAACACCCGACCTTCAGCACGGGAAGCCTGCGCTCTACCGATTGGGCCATTACATCAGGTCGAGCAAAGCTCAGACTGAAGCAGGTTGATGTGCATGGTCCTGCATCGTTTCGCCCCCCCCCTAAAAAAATCCAACCTGCTAGGTGATGTGCAGCAACGTCTTGAACCCTTTGTAGTGTGAGGCAGTCTTTGCATTCATGTGAGGTTTTAATATATCGCAGAAATGCTATTTCAGTATATCAGCTGTCATATATCGCGTCAGGATCCAGGCATGAGATGAAATAAATAAGTATAGAGTAAAACCTCTCTAACCAACCATCTCCACAAATCAACCACCCCCCTATATTTGATCGCTTTATTTAGGTCCTAAACAATCGCCCATACCATACTATTGTAACGCTATAAAAAACACCCTAAACCGGCCACCTCCCTAATTGGATCATTTAAAGTCGGTCCCAAGGTCGGTCGATTTAGAGAGGTTTTACTGTACAGTAACACCTCTCACTAACCACCTCCACAGATCGACCACTCCCCTATATCGATCGCTTTATTTGGGTCCCAAAAGATCGCCCATACCATGCCATTGTAGCGATAAAAAAAAAACTCTCTAAGCTGACCGCTTCCGTGAATGGACCATTTAAAGTCGGTCCCATGGTCGGTCGATTTAGAGAGGTTTTATTGTATATTAGAGGAGTAAAAAAAACGACAAAACAAAACACTAGTAAAAGAATCCATAGACATCTTCAAGGTCACGCAACCGGAAACCAAAGTCACGAGGCCTGTGAATATAATGGACCGCACATGTTTGAACATACACCACGTGACTGGCTGTGTTGGATCACTTTAAATTCGCATGGTTCAAATAGTTTAAGTGTCTCTATATTATATTTAGATAAATATAGGTTCAGTGGCCTAGCTTGGAATTCTCAGGTGGGATACAGACTATGAAGTAATAATCACAGACATACTATAGTAGGGAATTATTAAATAACAATCACAGACATACTATAATAGTGGATTATTAAATAACAATCACACATATACTGTAGGAGTGAATTATCAAATAACAATCACAGACATACTATAGTAGTGAATTATTAAATAACAATCACAGACATACTATATTAGTGGATTATTAAATAACAACCACAGACATACTATATTAGTGAAGTATAAAGTAACAATCCCAGACATACTATAGTAGTGAATTATTAAAATAAAAACAGAGACATACTATTGTAGTGAATTATTAAATAACAATCACAGACATACTATAGTAGTGAAGTATGAAGTAATAATCCCAGATATACTATATTAGTGAATTATTAAATAATAATCGAAGACATACTATATTAGTAGTGAATTGTTAAGTAACAATTACAGAGATACTATAGTTGAAAATTGGTGCTTGTCACTTCCTAGCCAGGCGCTCGGCATTATTAGGACAGGGCAATGACTGGTGTGCTCAGTGTCGGGATAATGTGACTGAGTGGGATACCAGGTCATGGTGCCGGCGGCCTGGTTTCCCACTGAGACAGCACTATAAAGTCGCCATGAGTGCGCACTGTCACAAGTCGGTACCCGTCCTGATATGACCTTAGATGTTGCTAGGATGCAAAACAACAACAAAGGGTCGAGTCAAACCAATGACTTTAAAATTGATACTTGTGGCTTCCTAGCCTGGTGCATTAATAGGATAGGGCAAGGACTGTTTAGCTCAGTGTCAGGATAATGTGAATGAGTGGGATATCGGGTCAGGGTGCCAGTGGCCTGATTTCCCAGTGGGGCAGCACTATAAAGTCACCATGAGTGTGCACTGTCACAAGTCGGTAACTGTCCTGATATGACCTCAGATGTTGCCATGATGTAAAACTCCAACAACCAACCAACCAAAATGTCACACACCAGGGCCCGTATGCATGAGCCGGTGTTAGGGCCATAACCGTGGTTTGGCTGGCTCCACACGGCTAACGGTGGAAAATCTGTATGCATCAACCGATGCCAGCGCTAGCCGCCGACCGTAGCCTAGGCTAAGCTACCCTGATTTCAAGTCAGTGTAACTGCTAGCCACGCCGGTTAGTGTGCGTGTGTGGGTCTCAATCTATTCAATGCTATCATATTTGACAGAATTACATACTCAATAAGTGAAATTTTATCAATTTAACCCTAAATTCGAACCGATATTAACGCCGCCGCCGCATCGGTGGTGATATTAATATTGTCAAATCGATGAATGTAAACTAAACAAATCGCCACCGCTGCCGCATCGACGTCGATATCCATACTGTCGCCGTGCCGGTTAGTGTGCGTGTGTGGGTCTCAATCTATTCAATGCTGTCATATTTAACAGAATTACATACGCCATAAGTGAAATTTTATCAATTTAACCCTAAATTCGAACCAATATTAACGCCGCCGCCACATTGGCGGCGTTATTCATATTGTCGAATCTAGGGATTTCCCAAATCTATAACTAAGTACACGGTTAGCTATCCGGACCGGTTTAGACATCGGTGCATACGCCTTGACCTAATTAACCAAGGCCCTCCTTGCCGAGGACAGCTACCCCAAGCACCGGCTAAGCCTAACACCGATTCATGCATATGGGCCCAGAGGCTTCAACAGTAACACATTTCTGTTAAATTGACTTAGTGTGATCATTCCCTTCCACGAAGCAGCACATGCTTAATGAGTGCATTAGTATCTGAGTTGGAAATGCAAGATCAACTCGATGTAAGTGTTTTGACATAGAACATCTTCTGTCTTCATCTGACTATGCAACTTTAAGCACCTGGTGTTAGAACAAGGTACAGATGAACCTCGATCCAACGGACACCGATGCAACGGATTCCGGATCCAACGGACACAATCCACTAGAGTGAATATCTGGTCCGAAAGTTTAAAACTCCAAGGTGTGTGCTTGAGCGTGTTTGTGTGTGCGAGTGTGTCAGTGTGCTGGAAGAAGGATGCTGGAAGAATGTGTGTATGGTGGCGGGGGTGGGTGGGGTGGAGAGGTGGAGGGGCAGGGACGTGTTGTTTACGTGTTTGGTCCCGTTTTCCACATTATCACTATGGCACCTATAGATAAAGCAATTTCGTCATTGCAACAGACAAACGGCTTTAACGGACAACTGTTCCCCCCTATTAGTTCATTGGATCGAGGTTCATCTGTACTTCGAAGTTTGATATAAGATCCCCACAGTCCCCTTAACCCTGTGCCAGCGGCCTGATTTCCAAGTGAGGCAGCACTATAAAGTCACTATGAGTGCGCACTGTCACAAGTCGGTACCGGTATTAATAGGATACGGCAAAGGACTGGTTTGGTTAGCTCAGTATCAGGATAATGTAACTGAATCGGATATCGTTAGGATATTTTCAAGATAATGCAACTGTGTGGGATATCAGGTCATGGTGCAGGCAGCCTGGTCACCCAACGGGGCAGCACTATAAAGCCGTCATGAGTGCATACTGTCACACGTCCCCCAATAGCCGATGTCTACTTTTTGTGCTGGGGGGTGGGGGGTCGTTAAACAAATTGTCACAAGTCATTGGTGCCATTGGCCTGCTCTCCCAGTTGGGCAGCACTATCAAAATCACCCCGGTGGTAATTCATTACCCTTGTTTCATGTTTAGTCCCCATACACCATCGGCTACCCCCCACCCCCACCCCCCTCCCCCGCACCTTCCACGCAGTCAGTCCATTGGCCATTATGTTGTTAAAATGCATCCTTAAACTGACTGACTGTGTTAGCCGTACACTCATCGTGCCATTGTGTCGTCAACAAACGAGAAAAGGGACATGGAGCGCGAATAAGGCCGGCGGTGACAGCTCGTCAGTGCGTGCGTGCGTGCGCGTGCGCGTGCGCGTGCGTGTGCATGCGTCTGTATGTGCTGGTGAGACGGGAGATGGAAAATACAGAGGGGGAGAGAGAGGAGGGGGGGGGGGGGGCAGGAAGTGGTGGTTGAGGGTTCGTCATGAAGCGGGGGTGGTTTGCTTGTGTGTTGGGGTTTAGCGTCCTGGCAACATATAAGGTCATATCAAGACGGAAGCGGGGGTGGACGGCGGGATGCGTCAAGCAGATATACCGGGGAATCCCTCACAGGCACCGCTGACACACATGCCCATATTTGGAAGTTAAATGGGCGACGCCTGGGAATGACGTCATCGGGGGATCACTTCCGTCAGTATGGCGGCTCACTTCCGGTTCATGGTAGCAGGCACGGCCCGACACGGGGGTGAGCAGTCGAACACTTCCGGGCAGGCACATTGAAGCATGCGCATAATCTACAATACTGAATGCAGTATCAATAGACCCCGCCAGTTGCATAGTCCGATGGTTTTGAGTTTCTGAAATTGTTCTGAGATAAATGAGATAAATATATTAAATTGATCATTATAATCTACCTTACTTTAGTTTGAAGTAACTTTTAATTGAAATGGCTACCTTTTGAGATATTTAAAATTCAAACATGTGAAAATAATGTTGGCAAGCACGCCAAAACTCTGATACCATAGGCTTCTGCAGTAACAGGTTCTATTAAATTGACTCAGTGTTCCCTTCTATGTGGCAACAAATACTTAATAAGTGCATCAATATCTAAGTTAGATATGTAGAATCAAATCTAGATAATTGTTTTCATTTTGAAAAATTGATGCTTCATCGGACTATGCAGCTTTAAGCTGAAAAGTACCCGACTAGAGTGGTTCCAGATTCTGCCGATAGATGTCACTAGCTTAACCGGTAGGGTGTAATACACATGAAGAGAGCAGCGGTGGAATTCCAGAAGAAAACAACGATATAGTTGTCCTTTTTTAAATTGTTATATATATTACAAGGATAATAGCTTGAATTATGTTGTGACATGAATATTTGAATATAATCAGGCATTTTATTATTTTTACATTTGAAATCATAGGCACTCACGGAATGTAGCCGAATAGAATGGTTCCAGATTTTGGCGATAGATGTCACCAGCTGAACAATTGGATAGATACTATAGTAGTGAATTATTAACAATAACACACACACTACAGTTGGTTGGTTGGTTGCAGGAGTTTTACATCCTGGCAACATCTAAGGTCATATCAGGACGGGTACCGACTTGGGACAGTGTGCATTCATGGCGACTCTTTACTGCTGACCCACTGGGAGGCCAGGCCAGCAGAACCAGGAACTGATATCCGACTCGCTCACATTATCCTGACACTGAGCCAACCAGTCCTTGCCCTATCCTAATAATGCCAACTGCCTGGCTAGGAAGTGACAAGTATAAAATTGTCAGTCATTGGTTTGACTCGACCAGGATTCGAACCCACGGGTTCGAATCCTATGATCTACCAACCCATACTAGTGAATTATAAAGTAACAATTGTACATAGCCTACCATCCACTTTTCTTCTGAAGAAATAATTATGGAGCAATTGACAAAAAAATAGGAATCACAAAAATGAACATTTTGAACATTTCAATATTTATCTAAATTTTTGGATTGGCGTTTACAAGGTTTTGCGCCTGAACTCCTCATATCTGACTGACACTGGTCTACATCCGGTGGAGGCGATGAGGGTAGCTGGAGCCGCCGGTACAGTGTTGGCCTTACGGAGTATAACAAATAATAATAATAATTAACTCTTACGTATCTTTATACTCGCATAATTCGTTATACATCACATATATATATATATATATATATATATATATATATATATATATATATATGAGTCAGCCTCATGAAAACGGGCCATCGGTGGTCAAGTGAAGATGTCGGCGTCACAATTCTTAAAAGTGTAGTGCATTTCTTTGTTTCATATTAAATTATCCTAGAAACAAATAGGGTTGTTGTATTTTCTCGACCTTTACATTCAGGATAAATTTAATGACTTTCCAACACCTATGTCAATGCTAAACTATAATTATCCCGGTCGACGCCGACATCCAATGATCGACGCCGAAAACTTTAACAGATGTCGGCGTGGCAATTCTTAAAGTCTCGTGCATTTCTTTGTTTTATATTAAATTATCCTAGAAATAAATCAGGTTGTTGTATTTTCTCGACCTTTACATGCAGTATAAATTTAAGCACTTTCCAACACATATGTCAATGCTAAATTATAATTATACCGATCGACGCCGACATCCATGCTCGACGCCGACAACTTCCACCAATTGGCCTATTTTCGTGATCCTGACCCATATATATATATATATATATATATATATATATATATATGGGTTGGCACCTCTCCCCACTCCTCACTTGTACACCCATTGTTGTAAAGGACCGGAAGTTGTTACCCTCAAGGCAGCCGTCAACAGGAAGTCACGTTTTCTGTGTCACACAACAGTAGAAAGTGATCTATGACAAAGTTATCTTAGACCCCCACCTGAGATTACCATGAACATCAGTTCAAATGCAAAGGACCACCCTACATTCCCACCATCACCCTTTTAACGAGTATGTCACCTCTAGAAAGATATTCAGTTATGCCGCTCGCCACTACTAACCCTCATCATTACTAGTATAAAGCCGTGTTTACACGGGGAATTGTAAAGCGAATCAGGCAAAGCGATTTATATGAAGCGAATTAGTGGCGCGTTTACACGGACCGAGTTTTTCGGCGCCGGGAACCAGCAGCCTGTATCGCTTCATATAAACCACCTCGCAAGGTGGTTTACATAAAGTGAATCATAAGAAGCGAATCAGCCCTAATCCGCCTCAGAGTCCTGTTTACATGGCGAATGTGAGGCGAACTAGACAAGGCGCATTATATGAGCCGTTTTAACTCGCCCGTGTAAACACGGCTTAACATAGTTACCTCCAACTCTGCCATTTTTGTCTATTATCTCATTCTTGACTTATCATTCCTATTGATGCTTTGCTTATTATCTTGTAATTGAACGACTCGAGACCAGTACATTATATAGTGGCATTTATTTTCTTTCAGTTCGTTACAGTTTCTGAGTCATAATGTTGAGATTTAGAGTTCGAGATTTCCAGGCACTTAACCCTATAGAGACAAATTCTTACAGTAGTTGGGTTGGGTGGGATGGTGAATTTAGGCTGGAGAAGTATACGTCCGATCGATTGAAATGCTCTGGTCAAAGTGAATTTGGAAATTCTACTACGTCAGAATGTGTTATAAGAATTACACTAGGTGGCGCGTCGAGCGGCGGCCTTTACTTAGTTAGCTGAGATGTTGGTAGGGGCGCCAAGGATCACGTCCATAGTTACGGAGTGTGATGGTCTTGTGCACTCAATTACCCATGTTATGAGCAACATGGACAATTGCCTACGTATATTGTTATATAACTTTGATTAGTGTGTAGTGGCAACTGACTGGAAGTCTATTTCATCACTAGTGACAAGATGTTATTCAGAGCAATAACACCACTCTAACATAGTTACCTCCTAGTCTAACATAGTCACCTCCCACTCCACTTCCTTTTTCTCTTATCTCATTCTTTACTCATCATTCATATTGAAACTTTGCATATTATCTTATAATTGCCTACCTATATTGTAAGAGCTTTGCTTAGTGCTTAGTGGCAACTGTCATTAAGACTGAAAATGTAATGCATCACCACTGACAACATGTTATTCACAAGAATATAACCACTTGAACAATAACAACAACATCGTAGGTAGAACTATAGGCCATGTATTTATTTACCAGGTCAGCATTTAGCAGAAGTCTACTCTCCGTCAGATAAAGACAGTAATTCCTTCCATTGCAGTTATTTAGTTCATTACTCAATAATCTAAACATGTTATGTTATTACATGCTGCTCATAACTCTCTAACTGATTCCGATTTATAATTACACAACATGCAGTGATGCCAACCTGGAAGCACTGAGAATCCTTGAGGTTTTGCGTTGGGGGCGTGGAACCCAAGTGGCGGCAGCCACAAACTTGTTAGGGTGTCCAGTGACATGCCCCCCCCCCACCCCCCAACAGAAAGCTGTTCTTAAATGGCTTTAAAATGAGCTATTTGAAGGCTGTTTACTATTTAGTATTTGCTATTTACTTGAATTTAATCAAAAGCACACAAATTTGTATGAAAGTACAGACATTTGTGGGATTTTGAACAAAAGTACAGAAATTCATGGGATTTTGTAAATAAAGTACAGAAAATAGTGGGATTTTGGAGTCGATCCATGACTTGGGAGGTGACTGATCAGAATGCTCAATTTACATGACGCTCACCAGAATTTCATGAGAGTTGGCAACAATCGAAGCGGGACGTAGCTCAGGCAGTAGCGTGTCCACCTGTGAAGGTGTCAGTCATACTATCGACCCTGCTCGGTGGACACATTTGCAGTTTGGGCTATTTTCCATTCCAACCAGTGGTCCACAACTGGTTCATCAAAGGCTGTGTGTGGTATGTGCTGTCCTGTCTGTGGGAAAGTGCATATAAAAGACCCTTTGCTACTTATCAGAAAGAGTAGCCTATGTGGCGGCAGCAGGTTTCCTCCAAAGAAATATGTCAGAATGACCATATGTTTGACATCCAATAGCCAATGATATGAAAATCAATGCGCTCTAGAGGCGTCATTAAATAAAACAAGCCGTTACTTTGAGAGTTGGCAATACTACACAAGTGACTATACCCACCCACATGTTAGTACTTTCTGAACTGACAGTATGGTGGCTGAGTTGACATATTGACCTCCTTGAGCGGCTACCCACTTCCTGTGACCTACTTTTGACTCAACGCACTGTGGGCACTCTCCTAACATGTTTTTCTGCACGCATTCTCCAGCCTGAGGTCTGCGGCTTCTCGGAGACCACGTGACTATCGGGTTAGGTACCGGCAGCGCCAAGTGCATGATGGGCATTTCCGGGCGGCATTCCACAGAAGGTCAAGGCACAGGATGAGTGACATGCACCAACAAATCATTGGCCATTTTTCATGATAAACAGGATCTGTTCCGTGAAGTCCTACTACTACGACTACATGTACTTTTACATCTATACCCAAACCAACTACGACACGGATTGTTGTCTGTTTGTTGTTTTACATCCTAGCAACAATGACAAATATACTGTAGTAGTATATAATAAAGTAACAATTACACACATACTACATTTGGTTGGTTCGTTGTTAGAGTTTTACATCCTGGCACCATCTAAGGTCATGTCAGGATGGGTACCAACTTGTGAGAGTGTGCACTCATGGCAGCTTTATAGTATTAGCCCACTGATAGACCAGGCAGGCCACTGGCACCATGACCTGATATCCCACTCAGTTGCATTATCCTGACACTGAGCATACCAGTCCTAGCCCTATCCAAATAATGCTGAGCTCCTGGCTAGGAAGCACCAAGTATCAATTTTTAAGTCATTGGTTTGACTCAACCAGGGTTCTAACATGATTGACCAAAATGTGAGACGGATGCTCAACTCATTTGGCCATCCCGTCTGGTCTTTCACCCGGGGAGGTGAGAGCAAGTCACTACACTCATGCCTCTGGACTTATAAGTAGCATACTTATAAGTAGCATACAAATATGCAACAGTACATACACAGAGAAAGTTCAATACTGTACAGCAGACACTATATAGCACACAACATGTACAGAATCATGCTCATGGCACCAATCTTATAAGGGGTGATATTGCAAATGGAGGGAACATCACGCCTAGAGTGGGACTCGAACACACGCACTTCTGCTAGTCTGGGGCTGGCGTCCTAACTGTTAGGTTGTCTAGGCTCCCTGTGCAAGCACCCTACCCACATAGACCTGTGTATGTGACATTTCATCTATGGAGGTTAGTGCACCTCATTACCCTATCAATGTATCATGGCATTAATAAAGGCCCTGTCACATTACGATGCATCTCGCAAGCGCGTGGCCAACGCGTAAAATCCCTTTTTTACGTCGAGAAGCAGAGAACTTTTCGGCATGGGGGGAAAAGTTGGATGTATACATACCGTATACATAGCGTATGGCCAATGTATGACCAACGTATCGCTAACGTACCTCCTGGCGAAAAATGCTCAAATTTGTCTCACGGTACGTTCACAGAACACCGGTGAACGTTATATACGTTATTCGATCACCAGAACTATGCCTCATACATTACATACGTCAAGACATGCTGGAGAAATGCTAAACGTACATTAGACGGATGTTAGGCATATGTTATCCATACGTTGTCAGTACGCGGACTGTATGTTCCCACTGCCTTTAACATAGGTCAACATAGTCCAACGTAGTGAACAATCTAACGTACATTGATGTACGCCTAACCCATTTTTAAAATATACGGATTTTCGGTTCGGAATTATATATTGGCAGAGAGCATTATTATTCCTGGGCGACGGAGTAGGGACAACATTATGTAATCTAAAAGCAATGGTGCCCCACTCACATTATGACATGATATAAGCTATGTGAAGTATATGTCATGCATGATGCCTGAGATTAGTGAAGAGATGTTCCTATATAAGAGACAGTGGTGAAATGTCCCTCTCATCATCATCATGCTGTCAGTCGCGATGCGACAAAGACTGCTTTCATTACTTGACTGCCGCTCTCCATTTAGCTCTCTGCTGTGAGAGTTGCGTACATTTTCATGAAAGCTGCCTGCAAAAGTGTTGAAGTGCTGCTGGCTTTTGCAAGTTACCGGCGGCACTCTCTCGGGGATCAACTAGAGGTTTCACACCGGCAAGAACATGTCCAGACAGGCGCAAAACTATTTGTCCCTGCAGTGCCTGGTCGGGAGATGTTGGGAGTTCCATACATCAACCACCCTTAATGCTGCCACAGTGACATGGTTTTCTGTTCTGTCAAGAACCTGTACCACAAGGCAGTGGTGTACAACTCTGCAGGGCAGGGGCGTTAAACTCCCTGAGGTATTGCTATACCTGCAACACCTGCACACCACATGTCCCTCTATGCACCCATAAAGAGTGCAATTGGAGAAAAAGGTCATTTTTAATATATATATATATTTGTAACTGTCTGCAACTACCTGTTACCATGGTGCCGATGGGCCAGCACACCAGCCTAATCTGCATATACACAGAGACACCACCTGCAGCTGGGTTGAGTGACAGCCACCCATACTGGGGGGTGTCACCCTCCCAGGCTGTGGTGGGTGCCTGATTGGCTGGCTGTGGGAGGTCCAGTCCCCCTGTACCCCCATGCCACTCCTTACCACAATAGCCTCACTTTGATATTAATTATTAAAAACCACTGCTCCAGACACACTGGACAGCAACACTCTACTCCTGGCTCTTGAGTGAGACACACCTACTCTAGAGCAGGACCCTCTGATGCTACCAACATTCATATATCTAAACTGAGTTGAGTGCAACAATATAGGACTCCGGTTCAATGGGCTGTAGGCACTGATTCACAGAGAGGCTGAAGAGGCAATGAGATTCTGTGTGAACGGAAGGTAAGGGGTCAGGGTGATAGGTCACTAGTAGGTGAACAGGAGTTGATGCCAATAAAGAGCAACATCTTCACTGTCAATCTTTGTGACTTGTCTTCCCTTTCTTCCTCATGGGGTTGTTTAAGAGTTTGTTTGAGAGGGGCATCAGATGTGAAATGAAGGGGGAGAGTTTATGGTATTCTCTGGTGTCCATGACGGCCGGGCATCCAGAAATATTATACCATACATAACGTACGGCGGACGTAAAATCCACACATTGTCGAACGTTGCCATACGTCAAAGGTTTTGTGCATGCACAAAACTTTGCCGACCCCCTGATATGTGACGCCGTATCTTGACGAATGTCAATGTACATTGACATATACCAACGAGTGCCTAACGCATGCGTAACGCATAATGACGTATCCTGACATAGCGGCCAAAAATCACATACGTCGGTGTACGTTGGTGCGATGCGTCATAATGTGACAGCCCCTTAAGCTATCAATACTGTTCATGACATGCACCAGTGAACACTGTGTTAAATCATGCAGAACATGTAGTACAAACCTATCACGATAACTAGGTGATAGGCCGCGTACGGCCGTCCAGAACTTGGTTCTCACGCTGTAACACTGGATGAACAATCGATAGTACATAGGCTTCCAATGTTAATTGATCTCCGCCCACTGCGGCATCCACAACCAAGTGGCCTGCCCCCTGACCAGCCATGTTCCACATCACCTCTCATGGGGGGTCCGCTAGCCACACGCAGTAGAGGGCAATCCATTCAGGACACTGCACGTCGGCTAGCGTGCAGCCCCCTGACGCAGTAGAACTGCGACAGTTAACAGCATAGTCCCTCCAGCCACTGGGGCCGTAATCGATTAACACGACCCGGGCGACTCGGGTCACCCGAGTCGTGACTGGTGACTCCCACTAACCGACTACCTTCACAGATCGATCAGTCCCCTATATCGACCGCTTTATTTGGGTCCCAAACGATCGTCCATTCAATATCATTGTTACAATTAAAAAAACTCCCTAAACCGACCACCTCCATAAATGGACCATTTAAAGTCGGTACCATGGTCGGTCGATTTAGAGAAGTTTTACTGTATATATTTGTAATGGCAGAAACCAAAGACGATGTTCTATCGAGAGCGTGTCACTGTTTCATTCATTTGAAAAATGCTGCATCCGGTTTCAAGCACGATCCCGGGTTAGAACCCGATGCAACGCATTTCGTCTGAATGGGTGAATGGCTTTCTAGTTTGAGTCTCTGGTGGTGGCTCATACCAGTAGCTATTTCACCAGTCCCACCCACATTGACCATTCCTTCACACGTCACTGAACCCAGTCCATGGAAGCGTGGTGACCAACAACCGAAATTTGACTCAGTTTTATTCAAAACATGTGTCGCCATTCTGCATATTTGATCGGGCGCAGTGGCCGAATCGGTAGAGCGCGTGCCTCGGGGGCGGGAAATCGGGAGTTCAGTTTCCGGTTGAGTCAAACCAATGACTTATAAAATTGATACTTGTCGCTTCCTAGCCTGGCATCCGGCATTCATGAGATAGGGCAAGGACTGGTTAGCTCAGTTTCAGGATAATGTGATTGAGTGGGATATCGGGTCATGGTGCTGGCGGCTTGATTTCCCAGTTGGGCAGCACTATAAAGTCGCCATGAGCGCGCACTGTCACACGTCGGTACCTGTCCTGATATGACCTTAGTTGTTGTCGGAATGTAAAACTCCAACATCCAACCACCCAACCAGCCGTTCTGCATTTGTCACCACGACGTTATTATTTTTATACTGTCGTTAATTTTGTGTGTGTGTGTGGGTGGGGTAGACTAAGTTCCAGACAGTTGACTGCACACTGCAAACAACACTCAGTGCCTTCTGAGGAAAAGCCCGGCTCACCGCGGCGACCCAGAGTGCACCGCGATAAAGCACCCGCTGTGATTGGTCAAGTAGCGCGGGAAACAGCAGCGCAAGCAGACGACATTCAAGCAGACGAACGGCTGGCTGCCCAGCGACGCGCCCATTCACACTTCAACGCGATAACGAGTGACGTCACCAACTGGGCAGTTCTACCAGGTCATATCAGGACGGGTACCGACTTGTGACAGTGCGCACTCATGACAACTTTATAGTGCTGCCCCACTGGAAGACCAGGCCACCAGCACCATGACCCGATATCTCATTCAGTCACATTATCCTGACACTGAGCCAACCAGTCCTTGCCCTATCCTAATAATGCTGAGTGCCAGGCTAGGAAGCATAAAGTATACATTTTTAAGTCATTGGTTTGACTCGACCAGGGTTCGACTTTAATTAGTAGAATCTGAACATGAAATGTTCTGGTTCCAATGGGAGCTGGAGGAAAAGTAAGGGAGGGCGACGGGGGGGGGGGGGAGACTGGGGGGTGGGGGGTGGAGGAGACCGCAGGGGGGGGGGGGGTCAATGAGCCGTTGACAAGCAGTTAGAAGGAGCAGGTCGCGCCGGGTCAACACACCGCGGCGCCACACGCTGTGAGTCATGTGACTCCCACTGACCAATGACTAACGAGCTTACTGCGGGGCGAGGCATCATCGGGACGATGGGAGAGTGAGGAGGGGCGTCCCCCTTTTTCACTGACACTTGTTGCTGACAGTCAGGAAATGGCCAATCAATTAGTGCGTGTATACAGATACGTGGATAAACATGGCGCGAGGTAACGTCACAGTGCGTCATGACTCAGGCATGTTTTACTTGTGCGGGCGGTAGTGACGAAGGACCAACGCATAGTTGGTTGCTATTCCTGGCTGCATTTTAATATTAATGCATCAACATCAATCTTAGTTATTTATTTACAAGTCAGTGAGTGACTCTTTTAACAGCATCTGTGTTACTCTTATCACATGATGATGACACACACTGCCACACAACTCTGTCTTCCTCTGTCTCTCTCTCTCTTCCTCTCTCTCTTTCTCTCTCTCTCTTTCTCTCTGTCTTCCTCTGTATATCTCTGTCTTCCCCTATCTCTCTCTCCATCTCTCTCTTTCTCCCTCTGGCTTACTCTCTCTCCCCCTCTCTTTCTCTCTCTCTGTCTCTCTTCCTGTCTCTCTCACTCTCTTTCTCTCTCTCTTTCTTCCTCCATCCCTGTCTCTTTCTCTCTCTGTCTACCTCTGTCTCTCTCTTTCTCTCTGTATTCCCCTGTCTCTCTCTGTCTTCCCCTGTCTCTCTCTCTCTCTCTCTCCCTCTCTCTATCTTTCTTTCTTTCTGTATCCAGCTGCCACTCTCTGCCTCTCACCATATTTCTGTGTCCCTCGGCATCTTCCTGTCTATCTGACTGTCTCTCTCTATCTCGTTATCTCTCCCTGCCCCCTCGCAGTAGTAGTAATTAAGATCGTTGCTAAATGCAACTGACATTGCAATATCAATCCAGCAGAATTTGTGTCAGCGTTCTGGGTTTCAAGCATTAACATTTGTAACCCAGATTTGGTTTTAGTTAAAGCTGCATAGTCCGATGAAATCATCAAATTTTCAAAACCAAAACAATGATCTAAATTTGATTCTTCATATCTAGCTTAGATGCTGATGCACTTATTAAACATTTGTTGCCACACAGAAGGGAATAGTGAGGCAATTGAATAGATCATGTTACTGCAGAATGCTATGGTGTCAGAGTTTTGGCAAGCTTGCCCAAATTAATTTTGCATGGTTGCACTTCAAATTTCTCAAACCTTAGCCACTTAAAATAAGTTACTTCAGGCTAAAGTAAGGTACATTATAACGATCAACCTAATGTATTTATCTCAGAAAATTTCTGAAACTCAAAACCATCGGACTATGCAACTTTAAGATTACATAAACTGATGGCTTTGAAGTTTGACTTTCTGCCAAGTTCTAAACATAACTATATTAGGTTCACTCTGCATGTGAAGATATAGAATTCAAGGTTAATTCATAGTTTTTCAAGGTTGTTTTTTATATGATTTCAAGACTATTTTCATTTGGATTTCAGAAAGAAAAAAAACCAATTGGCGCATGGCGATTTCAGACTGATTTAGATCAGTGGGGACGGTTTAATAGAATTCAACGATTTTCAAGACTAATTACCCAAAATTCCTTGAAATGGAGCAAATGAAGTTCAAGACTTTTCAAGATTTTACAAGCCCCGTACTGACCCTATTAACATTGTAGGTTCAATATTTTAAAAAGAAATTACACCAAAACAAACATAAAAAGAATTTGACTAAATGAAGAGTTCAGGCGCAAAACCCCGTAAACGCCAATCCAAAAATTCAGACAAAAACATTTCCGTGTTCATTGCTCCATAGGTTCCGATCGTTTGTTTATTGGGGTTTAACTTCCTGGCAACATCTATCTATGGTCATATCAGGACGGTCCAACCTAGAAACCGGTGCACTTATCAAGCATTTGTTGCTGCATCACAAGAAATGTGGAATTAGCGAGAATTAATACTACCTTCAGGTACTTTCTTTTTCTAAATTCAACTTTTGGATTGGTGTTTACAGGGTTTTGCACCTGAAATCTTCGAATACAAAACACCATCTCCAATTATGTATATATTTCTTTTCTTGGAGATTTATACTGCCTATCATGGATAAGTCTGAATACCCTTTGTTTTCACCATTAGACAGTTTGTCGATAGAAAGCCCCAAGCCTACACGTTTTTTAAGCTCCCACATCACATAGACATGGTATGAGAGCAACGGGCCTTTGATGACGCTGTTAGTTATAAACAGCGGTGGAAATCCAAATTGGCAGAGGTGGGGGGCACGGGGAATTGAACCACCGACCTTCAGATTAGGAGTCCGACCTAGAAAGAATTGAGACATTCTAACCACTCTGCCACAGAGAACACCACAGGGAGGTTTAACGCCACGATCCTTATCACCACTTAACAATATCTGTGTGAGTGTCACGTCTTAAAGGTTCATTCACAATATCTGTGTGAGTGTCATATCTTAAAGGTTCATTCACAATGTCTGTGTGAGTGTCATATCTTAAAGGTTCATTCACAATATCTGTGTGAGTGTCACATCTTAAAGGTTCATTCACAATATCTGTGTGAGTGTCACATCTTAAAGGTTCATTCACAATATCTGTGTGAGTGTCACATCTTAAAGGTTCATTCACAATATATGTGTGAGTGTCACATCTTAAAGGTTCATTCACAATGTCTGTGTGAGTGTCACATCTTAAAGGTTCATTCACAATATCTGTGTGAGTGTCACATCTTAAAGGTTCATTCGCAATATCTGTGTGAGTGTCATATCTTAAAGGTTCATTCACAATATCTGTGTGAGTGTCACATCTTAAAGGTTCATTCACAATATATGTGTGAGTGTCACATCTTAAAGGTTCATTCACAATATCTGTGTGAGTGTCACATCTTAAAGGTTCATTCACAATATCTGTGTGAGTGTCACATCTTAAAGGTTCATTCACAATATCTGTGTGAGTGTCACATCTTAAAGGTTCATTCACAATGTCTGTGTGAGTGTCACATCTTAAAGGTTCATTCACAATATCTGTGTGAGTGTCACATCTTAAAGGTTCATTCACAATATCTGTGTGAGTGTCACATCTTAAAGGTTCATTCACAATATCTGTGTGAGTGTCACATCTTAAAGGTTCATTCACAATATATGTGTGAGTGTCACATCTTAAAGGTTCATTCACAATGTCTGTGTGAGTGTCACATCTTAAAGGTTCATTCACAATGTCTGTGTGAGTGTCACATCTTAAAGGTTCATTCACAATATCTGTGTGAGTGTCACATTTTAAAGGTTCATTCTGTGGTGAGCATAGCAACACTTATTTGTTATTCCTACAGGAACGCTGGTGATAGAAAGCATCGCACACTTCGGCAGGGCTACAAGGAAAACATCCTCCTTACTACAGTCAACTGAACAGCGGAAAAAGATGCATTAAAAGGGGAGAAAATCAATGAAAATCAAATAACAAAATACAAAAGACCAGAAACAAATGCGTCGTCAATGGAAAACAAATACACGATGTGGGCTCGCGTCTCCCGAGTTGTTATCTCCAAGCGGATGAGTTAGTTGTCAGGCCACGGCAACACTGGTATTGCAGCAAAATGTGTATGGAGAGCGTGAATAATTTTCGCGGGCTTTTCTTCGGCATATCGAATGTCGGCTGCTGAACTTTCGATCCAGGTCTCACTACGCAGACTCCAGTGCGCATGTCACGTGATTTGTTCAGACGTAGTGAACATATCAATGGCGTGTTAGCGCAGGGCAATTCACGCACAATTCACGCCGTGTAGGTGTGCCGTAGTTGTGGTTCTACTAGTAGTAATATATATATTCAGTCTACTATGTCTATAGTGGACACCCATGTGACTGGAGCAAGATGCTGTTATAGAGAGAGATCCATTATAGGCAGAGACTGACTGACGGAATGGGTTGAAACCAATGTTTTTCCTTTAAAATGGCTGACTAGGACGGTCCTTACAAAGTTATTTGTACAATTTGTCATTTGTGCAATTAGTCATTTCTACTATTCATCACTTCTACAATTTGTCATTTCTACAATTGGTCATTTCTACAATTAGTCATTTCTACTATATTCTAATATAACTATATGGCATGTCGTTATTGACAGAGAATATTGATCAAATAGGTGAAAAAACGGCTTGTTGTCTGCATAAGACAGTTGTCCGTTAGACACAGGGGCAGTGCTATTAAATTAAAGGGGTGCCGTGAGGGGACTAGCACTTTTTTTCCATTATTGAGAGAGATTTGTTATTGACGGAGGCCATTATTGACAGAGTAGACTGTATATATATATGTATATATATGTATATATATATATATATATGTATATATATATATATATATATATATATATACATAGCCAAGTATATACTAAGGTATATGCCGATGTAAGAAATCGCATCGTGCTGCCCTCGCGGCGATTCGGGGAGCCGGGCGAGGGGGTTGCCGGCTATTCCGCTCGTCGATGTGACAGGGCGACATATACACGACGGAGCGCGCGCCCACTGCGTCAGTCTGTCATTCTACACATCGCCATAAGAACTCACTGTACTTAAAGCTGCATGGTCCGATGAAATATCAAATTTTCAAAACCAAAACAATTATCTAAATTTGATTCTACATATCTAACTTAGATACTGGTGCACTTATTAAACATTTGTAGCCACACAGAAGTGACTACTGAGGCAATTGAATAGAACCTGTTACTGCAGAAGCCTATGGGTCAGAGTTTTGACAAGTTGCCAAGATTAATTTTGCATGGTTCCACTTCAAATATCTCAAAAGTTAGCCCTGACGTGTCCCGACGTTCCGCCCAAAAATCACACCCGTCGAAGCGCGTTGGCGAGAAACGTCGTAATGTGACAGCCCCATTAAGGAGCAAACCCTAAACAGAAAAGCATGTCACTGTTGCAGCATTAAGGGCGGTCGATGTATGGAACTCCCAACATCTCCCGACCAGCCACTCCAGGGACAAATAGTTTTGCACCTGTCTTGACATGTCCTTGCCGGTGTGAAACCTCTATTTGCTCCCCGAGAGAGCGTCGCTGGTAACTTGCAAAAGCCAGCAGCACTTCAACACTTTTGCAGGCAGCTTTCATGAAATGTAAATACTCGAACGGACGGGGCTGCCCTCTATGGAAGATCTTCTGATCAAAACGAATCTCCGGTGGACTGGACACCTCATGTGTATGTCATCAGACAGGCTACCAAAGCAGATCCTCTATTCTCAACTGTCTTCTGGCTACAGAAAGAGAGGGCGCCCTCGTCTCCGGTTCAAGGATACCATCAAGAGAAACCTGAAGCTGAGAGACATTAAGACTGACTCATAGACGTCACTCTCACAGCAGAGAGCTAAATGGAGAGCGGCAGTCAAGTAATGAAAGCAGTCTTTGTCACATCGCGACTGACAGCATGATGATGATGATGATGATGATGATGAGCAATGTTGATTAATGTGAGACCAGATGGAATGGCCGAATAAGTTAGAGCGCCCGTCTCCCGTGCTGGTAGATCGTTGGGTCATGGGTTCGAGCCCTGGTCGAGTCAAACCAATGACTTAAAAATTGGTACTTGTCACTTCCTAGCCTGGCGCTCGGCATTATTAGGATAGGACAAGGACTGGTTAGCTCAGTGTCAGGATAATGTGATTGAGTGGGATATCGGGTCATGGTACCGGTGGCCTGGTTTCACAGTGGGACAGCACTATAAAGTCGCCATGAGTGCGCACTGTCACAAGTCGGTGTCCGCCCTGATATGACCTTAGATGTTGCTAGGACGTGAAACAACAAATAAACAAACTGATTAATGTGAAAGGCTCTGATAGAGGAATAAATAAATAAATAGCGACCCGGAAATCTGTACCTGAACAAGGGGTTCCACCCACACCCAGCACGCAACATGAGGTGGTGCAGTGTGAGCTAATTGCGAAATCAATAGGTAATAACACGCCACGCGCCAACCGGATCTACCTGAACCACCGCAGTGCTGCCATTATGTAACATAGCGGAAGCGAAAAGAACCTGGCTGAGTTTCAGAACGGGGGCTGAAGGTAAAGCCTGGTCACTTTCATCGGCTATCCAAATACAGCAAAACCTCTCTAAATCGACCGACCGTGGGAGCCACTTTAAATGGTCCATGGTAGATCGTGGGGTCGTGGGTTCGAACCCTGGTCGAGTCAAACCAATGACTTAAAAATTGAGACTTCTTGCTTCCTAGCCAGGTGCTCGTCATTATTAGGATCGGACAATGACTGGTTGGCTCAGTGTCAGGATAATGTGACTGAGTGGGATATCGGGTCATGGTGCTGGCGGCCTGGTCTTCCAGTGGGGCAGAACTATAAAGTCGCCATGAGTGCGCACTTTCACAAGTCGGTACCCATCCTTATATGACCTTAGATGTTGCTAGGATGTAAAACAACAACAAACAAATACAAATTAAATGGTCCATTAAACGAGGTGGTCGGTTTAGGGTTTAAAAAAAAATCGTTACAAGGTTACAATGGTATTGTATGGGCCATCATTTGGGACCCAAATAAAGGGCTGGTCATTTCAGTGTCCGGATAATTCGACTGAGGGGGATATTGGGGCATGGTGCCGGCGGCCTGATTTCCCAGTGGGGCAGCACTATAAAGTCACCACGAGTGCGCACTGTCACAAGTCAGTATACCCGTCCTGATATGATCTTAGATGTTGTCAGCGTGTGAAACCCCAACAAACACAAACACAGATCCTCTATTTGAAGCCTATCCGAACTTCGCCCACCCCGACTAGCCACTCCGTGTTATCCAAGTATCTATCTGCTCATGACACCGAACATGCTCTCACCAGGACATGTCCGTGTACCGATATCGGCAACATTTATTTACATGTGTGTGGTGTGTAGGGTGGCCCCACTGGAACGACCGTGCCTGACCCAATTCCCACGAACACATGTAATAATATACATATACATAATAATACCTCATACAGTAAAACCTCTCTAACCGACCACCTCCACAGATCAACCACTCCCCTATAAAGATCACTTTATTTGGGTCCCAACAATACCATTGTAAGGATATTCTAACTCCCTAAACCGACCACCTCCCTAAATGGACCACTTAAAGTCGGTCCCAAGTTCGGTCTTTTACTGTATATATACCTATGCATATATATATATAAATACACATATATACGCATATACATGTATGCGCATAATTATATACATATACAACATGTAATATCATATCAGGACGGGTACCGACTTGTGACAATTTGCACCCACAGTGATTTTATAGTGCTGCCACACTGGGAGACCAGCCAGGCAGCACAATGACCTGATAACCCACTCGGTCACATTATCCTGACACCAAACCAACCAGTCCTTGCCCTATCCTAATAATGCCGAGCACCTGGCCAGGACGTGACAAGTATCAATTTGTTAATGGCTTGACAAGGGTTCAAAGCCATGCCTCGAATCCCACGATATACCATTGAAGCGGGAGACGGATGTTCAACTTATTCAGCCATTCCGTCTGATCATATATATCATGTATCTGCTTATGTATATATGTGTGTGCTGTATAATGTAATATGGGAATATAAACATGGTCACAAGTCGGTACCCGTCCTGATATGACACTAAATGGTGTATATGTACATAATTATGCCCATACATGTATATGTGGTGTTCTCTGTGTCAGAGTGGTTACAGTGTCTGACTTTTTTCTAGGTCGGACTCCTAATCTGAAGGTCGGTGGTTCGATTCCCCATGCCCCCACTTCTGCCAATTTGGATTTCCACTGTTGTGTATAACTTACAATGACATCAAAGGCCAGTTGCTCTCATACCATGTCTATGTGGTGTGGGAGGTTAAAAATTCCTTGGGTTGGTAAAAGTGGAGACTCAGGCTTTCTATCGACAAACTGTCTAATGGTGAAAACAAGTCTATTCAGACTTATCCATGATAGGCAGTATAAATCTTCAAGAAAAAAAACACATGCATCAACCCACGACTATACCTACTACAGATCCCCCGCCACTCCAGAGGGCATTACCTACAATCACTCTGCTGACCACCACGTACTACCACTAGTACTAGTGACCGCTGCAGGGCAATAGGCCCTACACTCCTGAATATCCTGAATATGTTTCTAAATACATATGCGCTCAAGAAGCAAGTTATAGGAATATAGACATGGACACTATTCATCTACGACTTAAGCCGTGTTCACACGGGCAAAATCTGAGGCGAATCAGACAAATCGAATCAGGTGAGTCGAATTAGCCGCCCGTTCACACGAACAGTACTTGGTCCGGAAATCGAAATCTGCGCATGAGCAAGTCCAGACTAACCAGTGCCAGTTTGGGTTCGTCGACGTCAGCCGAGAGAGTGTGGGTTCGACCTAGATATGTATTTAATGAATCGTATTGGTTTGGAACGGTCAAAACTTCTGCTGGGCAGTGAAACCGTAAAAATAAATGATGACAAAAATATCTGTGCATAGATAGCGGTTTCATTAATTAAATTATATAATATGCGCTTTTGATCGACCAGAAAGTCAACAAACTAAGGTGTCGACTGCGCATGCATGTGAGGTGCTTAATCCGCCTCAGTGCGTTCACACGGACAAAATAAATCGATTCACAGAAATCGCCTCACGTAAACTACCTCGCGAGGTGGTTTACATTATCCGGATCACGTGAATCGATTCAGCCCTAATCCGCCTCAGACGTCCGTTCACACGAGAAATGTGAGGCGAACTAGGCAAGTCGCTTTCTATGAATCGATTTACATTGCCCGTGTGAACACAGCTAAAGACGGGATGGCCGAATGAGTTGAGCGTCCGTCTCCCATTTTGGTAGATCGTGGCATTCGGTTGAGTCAAACCAATGACTTAAAGATTGATACTTGTCGCTTCCTAACGAGGCGCTTGGCATTATTAAGATAGAACAAAAACTGGTTGGGTTGTCAGGATAATGTGACTTAGTGGGAAATCAGGTAATGGTGCTGGTGGGCTGGTCTCCCAGTGGGGCAGTACTATAAATTTGCCATGAGTGTGCACTGTCACAAGTCGGTACCCGTTAGTACTCCCGTTCTGATGTGACCTTAGATGTTGCCAGGATCAAAACTCCAACAACCAACCAACTAGTGAATATATATTTACTCTCTATCTCTCTCTCTATATATATACAGTAAAACCTCTCTAACTGACCACCTCCACAGATCAACCACTCCCCCATATCGATCACTTTATTTGGGTCCCAACAATACCATTGTAAGGATATTCTAGCTCTCTAAACCGACCACCTCCCTAAAGTGTCCACTTAAAGTCGGTCCCATGGTCGGTCGACTTAGAAAGGTTTGACTGTATAATACATAATTAGTATATATATTGGCATAGTAAAAGTATATTTACACCTCGTCACTCTAACCATTTTGTCATCATTTATCACTCAATTTACCCGCCCGACGCCCACCATTTACCCCCCCCCCCCCCAACCCCCACCTGGTTAGGCGGACATTCCACAGCTTCTCCCACCCACCGCCCACCACCCAGCGGAGGGACGTCAAGCTCCCCCCCCCCCCCCCCCCCCCCCCACAGCACACACCAAAGAGGCGGCCAGTCGAGTAAGACATTCCACTCGGTTAGTTGCGATGGGAGACAACAGATGGCGCTCAGCGCTGAGTCAAACAAGGGCGCTAACAGTCGGTTGGTTGTTGGAGTTTTACATCCTGGCAACATCTAAGGTCATATCAGGATGGGTACCGACTTGTGACAGTACGCGCTCATGGCGACTTTATACCTATATAGTGGTGCCCTGCTGGGAAATCAGGCCGCTGTTACCATGACCCGATATCCCACTCAGTCACATTATCCTGACAGTGAACTAACCAGTCCTTGCTCTATCCTATTAATACAGAACGCCAGGCTAGGAAGCGACAAGTATCAATTTGATAAGTCATCGGTTTCACTTGACCGAGAACCAAACTCCCGATATCCCACACGCGAGGCATGCGCTCTACTGATTTGGCCACCGCGTATGGTGGGGCAATAATATTATTCTACTGACCACTGCTTTGTGAAGGGTCGTGCCTCAAGGACCTGGGTGTTAAGTCTAATGCCTGAGTAAACTAATATGTTTCCAGTGACATCCCACAAACAAAAAGACATGTGTTAGCATTTGAATAGTATTTCCCCCATTATAAACTATTGTCGCTATAAAGAATTTACCTGCATATTATTTCCCATGTCTCCCTGTCGTTTCAGTGGGTGACTTTAGTCGGTTTTGCTGCTGCCCGTATTGATAATATAGCAATGCATATGGTCCAGTTAAAATAATTTTTTAATGGTAATAAATAACTGTATGTAATTAATATAACACACACATATGGCACATATACTAGAAAAAACATATATAAAATAGTATATGACATTATAATATATAAGATATATATAATGAACAGAATATATAAGAAGATACGTGTAGACATATATAGGACATATATAAAATATTATAAGATGCATATACCATATTTATTGACATACATAAGATATGTAATATCTAAGACATATCCTATATATAACATACATAAGTTATATATATATATAAGAATTGCTCGAAACGGAGATGGGGAATCCTGAAGGCAGTGGTCTCGCCAATGTCTATACTATGCTTGACCACCTCTATCCACCCTAACGTCTACCCCAGTACTGCAAAAACCTCCGTGTTATCCGACAGTGTCCACCTCGCATCCCATTGCCAATGGTACAAGATGAGCAGGCAAATTGCTACTCAGGGGTTCTGACTCCATCTGGAGTGTGATACACTCCTCGGTGGTGCCAAAAGTCACCACATCGTCTATGTTCCCCTGCGCCACAATACCCACCTTCCCCCTACTAGTCACAACAATAGGAGAAACAGCTGACTGCGTGGCTGACCCTGTCTCGCCACGCACCATCCGTCTGGCGAGCCCTCACCCCAGTCACCTAGAAACGGCGAGTTGCTGACCCCTTGACCCCGGTCACCCGCTAATGAGGTCACCGTGGCCACTGCCTGCGCAGTTGACCCCGTGACAACACACAGCGCCCGCAGTGTCAACACTGGGGTGTTTACCAATCTCACTTCTCGCGTTTGTATCACTAACATCGACAAAATCGGAAACCTCACCTATCACCCCAATACTGGTGCCCCATACTCAATTTAACCATGTAACGATTTGTATTAAAAATAGGAACCACAGAGTTAAACGCACTCCAAACCAATGCATTCTGACCACTCAACCCCAGTTCATGCAATTCTGCGATTAAAGGCTTGAATAGACTTTGATGATCATTGTCTAACCCCACAGCTGTAATCTTTACATCACAACCCAATAACGGTGCAATGCGAACATCTTGCGCGACAGCAGATACAACCTGACCATCACGACGCAGCTCACACTGCACAGTCATACGATACAGATGTTGGATAAACAAGCTGCCTGCCTAACGCAGTTCACAGTCATAATAATCCAACAATTCTGCACCTAAAATACATCCTCTGAAATATCAGAAACAGTAGGGGCATAATGAACAATTTTCCCCCCCGATAACCAGAGACAGAATGGCTTGTCCGTATTGTTTAAGCGGCATTCCGGTGATGGTAACTGGCTTCATATTATTATTTTTAAAAACACTGTCACCGTCTAAACTAGCAACAAATTTCCTTCCAACACATGTGACCACAGCCCCACTGTCAACTACGAAAAAACCAATAACCCTCCTCACACACACTCGACCATACCACAGTTTCCCGTCTAACGTGCGGAAAGTGGAATCTATGAATAGGCGTCTACCACAAGGGTGAGATAGGTCGCAACCCTGATGCTGTACTATGTACCTCATACAGTCATCAAGAGGAGCGGAAGTTAAGGCAGAAATACACTGTGCTATCTGCCTCATACCATCCTACAATACCATATCAACCGGGATTCCATCCTTGGCATCGATCACCAGCGGTCCCGCGCTAGCATCAGATTGCACACTGGCTTCCTTGACAGTAACCACCTGATCTACAGCGGCAGCATCCAGGCTTACCATTTGGGTTGGGGTGAAGCCCTCACGGTCCAACCCTACGCATTTAAACCTGGCCTAGGTTTCCCCTATCTGCCTCTTTGCAGACGTTTCACCTTTGCGCTGTCCATGCCAGAGTTGTCCCGTCCTTCTCAATCACCAGCCAAAACCGCTTCTTCGAGAGAACGCCTCGCACCTCCACACTGAATCAGCCAGTGTCCAAAAGCAAAGCAATGACCACATTCATGATCCTGAGCCCGTGTTTCCCTTTGCATGGTCCTCCTGCGTGCCGACAACCCTGATGGGCCTGCCCCAATGCTGGTTGACTGCACCACAGGCTTCTGCTCGGCCACCATCTCTTTCACCCAGTCCTTCACCAGGACCCTCGTGATCACTGGTGGGTGATAGGCCCCCCTCCCCCCTGACTTTGGCTGGAAGTTCAGACTCCGCCCATCACGATGCTGTCCATGTGGCGCTGTGAATGCTGCCACCTCGACCTCATACTCACTGTCTGAATCACTTTCGAGATGGACAGCTTCAACAGGGGTGGGGTGCACAGCGCGATGTCCTTTAGCGCAATAATCATCCACCACCTCCATCATCTCCTCCAGAGATGACTTGCCCGGGCTCCAGCAATCATATGCTGCACGCTGCTCTCCCGGAGCCATCAGTGAGCACACGAAGCGCTCCATCACCTTATTCTCGTTGGCGCGCTCGCTCAACCTGGTCCCGATTGCAGCCGATCTAGCATCAACCTGGTGACCATAAGTGCGGTATGAACTGCTCTGGGCAGTCTGGACATGTTTCTTCCAGGTGGCCCAACGCACTAGAGGATCATCCAACCTGAACTTAAATGACAAGATAGGGAGCAGCTCCCTCATCATTGTCAACCCCCTGCATTGCCAAGCCTCCATGCAGCCCTGCGCTGGTCCTCATCATAACAAGGGCAACAGCTGGGTTAGTGTTACATCCTCATCCCACATATTAGACCTCATGTCCATAGTGAAATCCTGCCACCAGGTATTCCAATCTTGGTCGATACCCGTAAATGGCTTAGGAAGTAAGATGCATCCCCGTGCAGAACCTGGGCCTGCACATCTCCAGACGTTCATCTCCATCTCCGAGAGATCACGTTGGAACTGCTCCCAGGCCGATCCCCCCCCCCCCCCCCCCTATCACAATTGGTTCGCGAATCACATCCGCGATGGCCGGATGATCTGCGATCAACTGTCTCTCCTCAGGGGTGATATGATGGGTCGTCGGCAACAACGGTACAGTTGCAACTGACGTTGAAGCCTCACTCTTCTTCACTGGTGCTGCCTCCCCGCCCCCTCATGCACATTTACTCCAATTACCAATGTAGACTGCATCCTGCACAACACCCCGCTGACATTGTGCGGGCCGCCCCTCCTCCCTCGCAACATTAGGAGAGGTCCCCTGGCACCCTGATCTACCTGAAGCTCCCCCCCTCCCCCACCACCTTAGGCGAGAGCTCCCGATATCACCATTATCAGAGCCACCGGCATATCAAGAACATTCCTTGTACTGCGGGCATTGCCGTGCCAACCGTGCTCCACAAGTACAAGCACCACAACTTCCTGTGCCCTCCAGGCTGTGTTTCAACGCTGCCATCTCGGCCTCAACAGCTGCACGCTCCTTGGAAAGGGCTGCCATAGCCTCACTGACCTCATACTCATACCTGTGGCTCTCCTCTTCCCATCTCGTACTCAAGACATCTTGCTGAGAGATTTGCTCCATCCTCTTAGTCCAAGCAGCTTACTGCTCGTCCATCAGACGACAATGAGCCTCTTTCTCCAGATTTGCTCTATGCCGAGCCTCCATCTCCCCCCGCACACGCGATTGAACTAGCTACTCTTTGCTTGTCCAATTCCTTTCATTCCCTGGCCAGCTGGTTCAGCTGCACCCATTTCCAGGTCTGCAGCCACCAGATCTGCATCCACTCCTGCTGCTCCACCTCAGAACGTGGTTCCAAACCCAGAAAACCCCTGGCTAAATCATCCTCCAACCTCAAGGATAACGAGGCATCAGCCATGAGCTCCATATACGGTGGCGGCAATACGTCCACCCTCTCGGGAGAGAGTGGAACAGACCGCCGGTACCCCGGTCCCTCCGACTGGAAAACTGAACTACTCCATGGTGAATATTCTGAGTGAAAATCTGAGCTGAGACTTCTGCGTCCGCCAGGCTTACTATCCTCATGTATTACAGAGCACCCGCTTCCCTCCTGCTTATCCGCCCCGTCACCGGTAACCTTATGATGAGAATGAATAGCTGAGGGAGTGACAACAACACTAGATTTACCCACAGTAACGCTCTCTCCAGTAATTACATTACCAGAAAGAGTGTTATAGACCGACCCAAGCACCCCTAATTGCTTAACCATAGTTTCGGCATTAGACACGGGCGAACACACAAGTCATGTGCCACGCCTGACCCCTGCCCCAGTCCCTCTAATTGAGCCCAATAACCACCTTGAGTGTCAGCACTTAACACATCACCTCCCATGACGTAAGGTGTCCGCGGGGGCGATGCCACAGCCCCCCACGTGGTTGTCGACGGCTGCCCATCACCTATAATACCTGCACCTGTGCTGGACTGAACATAAATACTGACATTATCAAACACAGGCAATGAGAGGGCGTGACACGGTCCAGCAACTGCGGAAGTGTACGCACCATCTGCTATGGCATCCACCTCCTCACACCCGATCCCCTCCAGGTGACCGAGAGCCCACTGCGTAGACGGGACGCAATCCCCTCATTACCTAATATGAAGAGAACACCATAACGGATTTTTTCCAGGCAATGGCCCACACTCACCTTGCGCAGAAAAGTGAGACCTGGTCACAGCACCAGTGTGATGGGGGGCCCCTTTGTTGGCCATCATGCTGTAGTCCCACCCCCCCCCCCAAGCAAGCAGTACACTTGCTTCTTAGTCGTACAGATAAGATACATATAAGATACATATAAGATACAAATCAGATAATATCTATATAATATATAAAAGATATGTCTCAAAATAAGTACAAATAAGAGAAATAAATATAAATTCCCATAATTAGTAATTTTTAGTTTAGATAAGTACAAATACTGTCAGCCGCCCCCCCCCCCCACTATTTCGGACCACCCAGTTAACATCTGAAATACATTACTACATGCTTTCATTGAGTTTTTATTATCGATTTGTTCCCACATTGAACATTCGACATGGCTAAAACACAAATACTCGCAATCAGACTGGATGGATGCAAGGTGTCTGCTTCCTGTGTGGCGGGTAGTGGGTTCGGCTCCCAGAAAGAGCCACACATGTGTACAGTTCGGCACCACTAGGACAGAAAAAGGAGTGGGTTGGTCCAGTGTCAGTATAACACTACCGAGTGGGGAATTGCATTATGGTGACAGTTACATGGAATAACCCCAGTGGGGCAGAACTATAAAATCAACATGAAGTGTACATTGCCTAAAGTCTGTGCCCAGTCTTGATAAGACATTAGGCAGTACTAGGACATAAAACCCCACTCACTCACTCAGTCAACCATTATTTACCTACCCGTCCCACATCCCCTGCTCAGATAGGAAGGACCAGCCAGAGAGGCGGTGTTAAATATAGCAACCGCCCACACCTCACCCCGGTATCGGTGTCCGAATTTGTAGAGCGCAGACTTTCCATGTGGAAGGTTGGGACTTCAATACCCGGTCAAGTCAAACCAATGACTTACCAGATTGATACTTGTCATTACCTAGCCTGGCGCTCGGCATTACTAGGATAGGGCAAGGACTGGTTAGCTCAGTGTCAGGATTGTTGTTGAAGATTTATACTGCCTATCATGGATAAGCCTGAATATGCTTGTTTTCACCATTAGACAGTTTGTCGATAGAAAGCCCGAGCCTACACTTTTACCGACCCAAGGGATTTTTAACCTCCCACACCATATAGACATGGAATGAGAGCAACTGGCCTTTGATGTCGCTGTAAGTTATACACAGCAGTGGAAATCCAAATTGGCAGAGATGGGGGCATGGGGAATCGAACCACCGACCTTCAGATTAGGAGTTCGACCTAGAAAAAAGTCAGACACTCTAACCACTCCGCCACAGAGAACACCACTGTGACTGAGTGGGATATCGGGTCATGGTGCTGGCGGCCTGGTCTTGCAGTGGGGCAGTGCTATAAAGTCACCATGAGTGTGCACTGTCACAAGTCGGTACCAGTCCTGATATGACTTTAGATGTTGCCAGGACGTAAAACTCCATCCAACAACAACACTCACACCTCACAGACCACTGTCTGCACCATTTATAGAGAGCTCTTTGCACATTATTATTAATCCCTTCCATAGCAACTAGGAGACAAGACAGAAGTGTCTGGATCTTAACTCTGTCTTGTATTATAATATATCATAATATACAATATGTAAAATATGTAATATATAATATACAATGTATATAATGTAATAATATATAATACATACAATAGATATAATACAAATAATAAATATAATAAATATAATAAATATAATAAATATAATAAATATAATAAATATAATAAAAATAATAAATATAATAAATATAATAAATATAATAAATATAATAAATATAATAAATATAATATATATAATACATATAATATATATGAAATATATAAAATATATATAATATATAAAATATATCAAATATATCAAATATATCAAATATATCAAATATATCAAATATATCAAATATGTATAAGATATATAATATATACATCATATACAATATATATAACACATGTAATACATATAATATACAATACATATCATACATATAATATATCAAATATAAAAAGATATATATAAATATATCAAATATATCAAATGTGTAAGATATATAAAATGTATCAAATATATAGAATATACTAAATACATCAAATATATAATATATATGTCGTGGGGGTGATGAAAATGGGAAATACTGCGCCTAGAGCGGGATTCGAACCCACATCTCTTTGCATTCCGGGCCAGTGTGCTAACCATTACACCACCTAGGCTCCCTGATATCAATACACTCCCCACGCCTACCTGTCTATGTGGTTACTTGCCTGAGAGGTCAGTGCAGACCACTACACTCGTCCCCCTGGAATTGTAAGTCTTGTAATGCTTACAATTACATACATACAGGCAATGCACTAACACATACATACACAGGGTAGGTTCAACAACCATACAGCGCAAAGCTTGTACAGGATCCTGATCACGGCAACCAGTGTCGTGGGGGTGATGAAAATGGGAAATACTGTGCCTAGAGCGGGACTCGAACCCACATCTCTTTGCACTCCGGGCCAGTGTGCTAACCATTACACCACCTAGGCTCCCTGGTATCAATACACTCCCCACGCCTACCTGTCTATGTGGTTACTTGCCTGAGAGGTCAGTGCAGACCACTACATATATAATATATGATATATATAATATATATATATTATATATGACATATTGTTGGATTCTCTTTATTGGTAATAATGTTGGCAAGCATACAGGAGTTAGTGACCATGTGACGGGGGTTTTAGGTCCCAGCAACGCCTGAGGTCATACTACTACTAGACCAGGGCAAACAGGCAGGAACATGCACATGCACATGTATTAAAAAGTACCGAACTGCTCTCACTTTATTCGGGCGGGTGCTTCTAGTGGAGGAAATGTGGTACCTGTTGTGGTACATCTGGTTTGTGAGTCGGTGTGGGCGGCCGGTCGGCAGTACAGGGTGAGGAGGGGGGGGGGGGAGATGGGGAGAGGGCACTACTCAGTAGGGCAAACATTCCACCCTCCCCCGCAGATATATAGACGTGTCCACTCGTCTGCAGAAAATCAATTTCATGTCGGGTTTTCGACCTCGCCCCTAAAGCACACACAGCAATCCGCACGACTACAGGCATTATTTCAGTGCAATAAACTTCTCTGAGATCACCACTAACCGCACACCACAAACGGCGCTTCAAATCTAGCGTATGCTCGTCTGTGTAACACGACGCATTGCCATGGCGACGAGATTCAAATTTCACCACTTATTCCAAAGTCAGTTTTTTTTTTCATTCTCAAATGAAATGTCAGCACCCCCCCCCCCCCGCATTACCTGACTAATACTAGAGAGAGGGGGTGGGTGGGTCGGGAGGAGAGGGAGGGAGAGATGGGGGAGAGGGAGAGACATAGGAGAGAGGGAGTGAGAGGGGGTGGGGGAGATGGCGGGAAGGGAGGAAGAGATGGGGGAAAGGGAGACAGAAAGGGAGAGAGGGGAGAGAGGAAGTAAGCGCGGGGGCGAGGGCGGAGGGAGAAGGTGGGAGAGATGGGGTGGGCGGAGAGGGAGGGAGAGATGGGGTGGGCGGAGAGGGAGGCAGAGATGGGGCGGGCAGAGAGGGAGTGAAAGATGGGGCGGGCGGAGAGGGAGGCAGAGATGTTGCGGGGGAAGAGGGAGGGAGAGATGGGGTGGGCGGAGAGGGAGGCAGAGATGGGGTGGGCAGAGAGGGAGTGAGAGATGGGGCGGGCGGAGAGGGAGGGAGAGATTGGGCACGCGGAGAGGGAGGGAGAGATGGGGCGGGCGGAGAGGGAGAGATGGCACGGGCGGGCGGGGAGGGAGGGAGAGATGGGGCGGGGGGGAGAGGGAGGGAGAGATGGGGCGGGCGGGGAGGGCGGGAGAGATGGGGCGGGCGGAGAGGGAGTGAGAGATGGGGCGGGGGAGACGGAGGGAGAGATGGGGTGGGAGGAGAGGGAGGGAGAGATGGAGCAGGCAGAGAGGGAGTGAGAGATGGGGCGGGCGGAGAGGGAGTGAGAGATGGGGCGGGCGGAGAGGGAGTGAGAGATGGGGCGGGCGGAGAGGGAGGGAGAGATGTTGTGGGGGGAGAGGGAGGGAGAGATGTTGCGGGGGGAGAGGGAGGAAGAGATGGGGGGGGCGGAGACGGAGGGAGAGATGGGGCGGGTGGAGAGGGAGGGAGCGATGGGCTGGGGGGAGAGGGAGGTAGCGATGGGTGGGCGGAGAGGGAGGGAGAGATGTTGCGGGGGGAGAGGGAGTGAGAGATGGGGCGGGCGGAGAGGGAGGGAGAGATGGGGCGGCGGAGAGGGAGGGAGAGATGGGGCGGGCGGAGAGGGAGGAAGCGATGGGGCGGGCGGAGAGGGAGGGAGAGATGGGGCGGGCGGAGAGGGAGGGAGAGATAGGCGGGCGGAGAGGGGGGAGCGATGGGGCAGGCAGAGAGGGAGGGAGAGATGGGGCAGGGTGAGAGGGATGGACCGATGGGGCAGGCGGAGAGGGAGAGCGAGATAGACGGGCGGAGAGGGAGGGAGCTGGTGTTAGAAAAAGCGGCTGAGAGAAGACAGAGACGGGTGAGAGGGAGAGAGGGGATAGAAGGAGATAGAGAGAGGGGGATATGGAAAGAGAGAGGGGAGAGGGGAAAGGGAGAGAAAAGGGGAGGCAGGGAGGGAGAGAGGGGAAGGGGAAGAGAAGGACGAGAGTGAGAGACAGATTGAAAGGAGAGAGAGCAGAGAGCAGAGAGCAGAGAGGAAAGAGGAGAGAGGAGAGAGGGGAGAGAAAGAAAGAGAGAAAAAGAGAGCGAGAGCGAGAGACTCTTACTTACTTACAAACTATTTTCCATAAAGGGTGAAGACAATCTACATAATATTATCGACATGTCAGATCTCGGACCCTCTTGAATGGACATGGAAGGCATAAACAGTTACCCACATTAGTGAATATGTAATGTGTTTCCCCGACGTGGTGGCCGAATCGATAAAGTACAAGCTTCCCATGCGGAACGTCTGGAGTTCGAATCCCAGCCGATTCAAATCAATGGCTTTTAAAATTGATACTTGTCGCTACCTACTCTGGCGCTCGGCATTAATAGGATAGTACAAGGACTGGCTTGCACAGCATCAGGATAATGTGACTGTGTGTGATATTGGGTCACGGTGCCAATGGCCTGGTCTCCCAGTGGGGTAGCAGTAAACAGCAGTAAACAGTCGCCATGAGTGCGCACTGTCACACATCAATACCTGTCTTACGACCTTGGATGTTGCTAGGACATAAAACAACACCAAACAGCCTTCATCGCCATTATTATTACCATCATCTTTTTTGTTGCATTATTAATATTTCTCATAGATACCAATGGGCGACCAGGCCGCCTACACCATGACCTGATATCCCACTCAGTCACATTATCATGATACTGTGCAAACCAGTCCTTGTCCGATCGTAGTAATGTCGAGCGCCAGACTAGATAATGACAAGTATCAATTATATAAGTCATTGGTTTGACTCGGGTAGGACTCGAACACCCGACCTTCCACACAAGAAACTTGCACTCTGCCGATTCTGACATCGCGTCCGGTGGCAATGATGATGAAGATGATAATAATAATGGTGATAATAACAATAATAATAATAATGTAACATTACATAATAATGTAGATGTCAGGAGCAATTGTTCCATGTAAACCAAAGGGAATTGGTGTAAGGCAATTACCATAACTCTAAGAACTATTTGTACAACAGAACCGGCGGTATCGCCCTCGTGTACCTCCCACGCGCGGTTAGTGGCGCCGCCTAGTGGTGGCAACGGAGCCTGTTTTACCAACAGTCTATCGACAGTTTGTACCTCACGAAAAAGTCTCTACTTCACGAAAACCAGACGGGATGGCCGAATGAGTTGAGCGTCCGTCTCCCGTTTTGGTGGATCGTTGGATTCGAACCCACGGGTTCGAATCCTGATCGAGTCAAAAGTAAAGCTTGTTTTATTTAACAACACCTCTACATTGCACATTGATTTTTATCATCGGCTATTGGACGTCAAGCATATGGTCATTCTGACATATTTCTTTGGAGGAAACCTGCTACCGCCACATAGGCTACTCTTTCTGATAAGCAGCAAGAGGTATTTTATATGCACTTTCCCACAGACAGGACAGCACATACAGCCTTTGATGGAGCAGTTGTGGACCACTGGTTGGAATGGAAAATAACCCAAACTGTAAATGGGTTCACTGAGCAAGATCGATCGGATGACCGACAACTTCAGAGGTGGACATTCTACTGCTTGAGCAACGTCCCGCTTCCCTGGTCGAGTCAAACTCAATCAATCAATAGTTCCATCCTCTAGTCGAGGGTTGGATGCAATGGTTCTCCACTTGTCCCGATGTTGTGCTGTTCTGATAGACTGTGAATAATTCAAGCCTGTCCACTGTGAAATATTTGTAAACCATGATGTTCTTGGTCTCCCTCTCCCTCTGCTGCCATTCACCTTCCCTTCCAACAATGTACGGTATATTGAACTCTGACGAATGATGTGGCCAAAATAAATAAGTTTCTTTGTCTGTATAGTGGCAAACAAGCTTTTCTTATTTTTAATTTTTCTGAGAACTTCTTTGTTGGTGAACTTCTTTGTCCATGATATTTTCATCATCCTTCGATAAGTCCACATCTCAAATGCTGCTAAACGTTTGTACATTTTCTTAGGGATTGTCCATTTCTCTGCCCCATACATTAGAGTAGACCACACATAACACTGAAGAATACGCTTCCTTGTTTGTATTAATATCTTACTTGATGTTAACACTCTATACATTTTGGACAATGTTGTTCGGGCTATTGTTATCCTTCTTTTAATTTCTTCCTCACATCTCCCATCATTTGTAATCTTTTGTCCGAGATATATGAATTCGGATACTTGTTCTATGTTTGTGCCATCTATGGTTATATTGACATTTGGTTTATCTGTCTTTTTACTTATAACCATTGTTTTGGTCTTCCTGGCATTCATGGGAGATGAATGCGAGTCAAACTAATGACTTAAAGATTGATACTTGTCCCTTCCTAGCCAGGCACTCATCCCTATTAGTAGGATAGGGCAAGGACTGGTTGGCTCAGTGTCAGGATAACATCACTGAGTGGGATATTGGGTCATGGTGCTGGCGGCCTATTCTCCCAGTGGGGCAGCACCATAAAGTCGCCATGAGTGCGCACAGTCACAAGTCGGTACCCATCTTGCTATGAACAAATGATGTTGCCAGGACGTAAAACTCCAACAACAACAAACAGACCTTCACGAAAAGAACCCCCCCCCCCCTTTCTTTCAGTAAGTTTTACGCGGCAAATTGTCGGGGCGCCGCTGGTAACACGGCCTCCCAAATAATCCACGGGCCCACACGCCGGGAACCAGTGCACTGCCGCGACCACCAGCGCCACCCCGCCACGTGTGGCCGAAAAGGGAAACACTACATAAGGAGGCGACTGACTCCCGCTTCCACCGCAGGTGTCAACCGCAGTGTGACAGTTGTTGCTACGCGACCATCAAAGGGCGACCAGAACGAGGCGGAAGGGGATTGTCGTCTGCGGTTGGGCGCCATGGTTACCGCGCTGTGTGACTGGGCGGATGGCGGATTCAATATCAAAATGTTTCTTGGTTGTTGGAGTTTTAATATGTGCATTTTGCCACTTCATAATTAACACCTACTTAAAGCTGCATAGTCCGATGAAGTATCCCATTTTCTAAACGAAAGCAATTAAAGTTGCATAGTCCGATGAAGCATCAACTTTTCAGAACCCAAACACTTTCCTAGATTTGATTCTACATATTTATCTTAGATAAGTTATTAAGCATTTGTTGTCAGATAGAAGGGCATTGGGGAGTCAATTTAATAGAACCTGTTACTGCATAAACCTATGGGGTCAGAGTTTTGGCGTGCTTGCCAAAAGTAATTTGGCATGTTGTCACTTCAAGTACCTCCAAAGTTAGCCATTTAAACTAAAATTTACTTCAACCTAAAGTAAAGTAGCTTATAATGATCAATTTAATATATTTATCTCAGAAAATTACAGAAAGCCATCGGACTATGCAACTTTAACTAGATTTGATTCTACATATCTAACTTAGATATTGATGTACTTCTTAAACATTTGTTTCTTTATATAATTTTAAGGGAATACTGCGTCAATTTAATATTAATAGTAATACAACCTATTACTGCAGAAGTCTATTGTGTCAGAGTTGTTGGTGTGTGCTTGCAAACAAATAATTCTACATGGTTGTACTTCGAATATCTCAAGAGTTTGCCTTTGAAAATAAAAGTTACTCCAAACTAAAGTTAAGTTGATAATAATGATTATTCTGATATATTTATCTCAGAAAAATAAACAGAAACTCTAAACCCTCGGACTATGCAACTTTAACCAATTAATTTACAACAACAAAAGAAAGGATGTATGTGATGTATAACGCATTATGCGAGTATAAAGGCGTGGAAGGGAATTATTTCCTTATTATTACTATATTAGTAGTATTATTACTACACGATATACTGTACTGCCTCCTTCATGTGTCATGTCTGGTGGCGCCACCTCCGGCGCTCCCCAGTACCTTCATACCCTATGTGTACACATAGGACATATACGTTATATATAGAGTATAAATATCATCCTGGTTAGCACTTTAGATGCGCTCATTCTTTTTGTTTAAGCACTAAGTGAATTAGTATTAATACGATATCATTATAACATACCATAAATATATATTTACCTTTTTCAAATATTCCAATAAACATAGGCTAATAAATCATATATATTATATAGGATATTAGGATATCAATTTGGGAATGGCGGGAGGTGTGGGGGGAGTAGGGGGGAGCCACCAACTAACCTGAACAATGAAGTAAGTCGGTCCCTCCCCTCCCTCCCTCTCTCCCCTCCCTCCCCTACCTCCCTCCCCTCCCTCCCTCCCTCCCCTCCCTCCCTCCCTCCCCTCCCTCCCTTCCTCCTTCCATCCCCTTCTCCCTCCGCACACCGTGCCTTCTTCCCCATTCCTTTCCCCTCCCCTTCCCTTCCTCCCATCTCCTTCCCATCCACTCTTCCCCCCCCCCCCCTCCCTCCTTTCCTACCTCCCCCACTTCCGGTGGCGCCCGTGACGTGTGTTGGATGCGACTCCTGGCGGGCATGATGCCAACTACACCAGTTCAACGCGCCGTGGTTCCTCTCACGGGTGAAGCCCCGCACTTCCGCACCTGCGCAATGCACCCTGTCCGGTCACGTGTGCAACCCCCCCCCCCCCCCCCATGCTATGCTATGGAGTTTTGACGTGCATGCCACATTGATTTGGTCTGTTTTTCCTTCAAATATTTCCAAAGTTAGCCAATTAAAATCAATTACTTCAAGCTGAAGCCAGTTTGACCGCTATAATCTACCTTGATTTAGTTCAATATAATTCTGATTAGAAATAGCTAACTTTGGAGGTATTTGAACTGACAACTTTGTTGGTCTTTTTAAAAATTGTGTATATTAGTTCATTAAGCAGGGGAAATTTCAATAGTGGGCAATTGGTCTTCCTTTATCCCACTGCCCATGTCCTGTCCTAGTAATGCTGAGCACCAGGATAGGTAGTGACACAAATCAATTTTTTAAGTCGTTGGATTGACTCAACCAAGTTTCAGACTCCTGGCTACTGCATGATAAGCAGGCGCTCTACTGATTCGGCCAAGTCGTCCAGTGAAGGAGACTTGTTGCTTCCCGATACTAAGTCTTGTCGCTTCCTAGCCTGGCGTTCGGCATTATTAGGATATGGCAAGGACTTGTTGGCTCATTGTCAGGATAATGTGATTGAGTGGGATATCAGATCATGGTACTAGCAGCCTGGTCTCGCTGGGATGTACGCAAGAGAAGGTTTCTCCCAAGACCACTAATATATGTGCATAAATTATGCTAATTGGTTGACTCTGTCTCAATACAAACGAAACATTTAGTGACACAGCACTGGGTCACTAGACACTCCCTTTACTAAATGTGTTTATTTAGAGTTGCATAGTCCGATGATTTTGAATTTCTGTATTTTTTATTAGATCGATCACTGGTATCTACTTTACATTAGCTCGAAGTTACTTTTATTTTAAATGGTAAACTTTTTAGATATTTTGAGTGCAAACATGGAAAATTAGTTTTGCAAGCTTGCCAAAACTCTGACACCATAGACTTCTTCAGTAACAGGTTCTGTTAAATTGACTCAATATTGGCTTCTATGCAGAAACAAATGCTTAATAAGTGCATCAGTATCTAAGTTAGATATGTCAAATCAAATTTAGATAATTGGTTTGGTTTTGAAAATTTGATATTTTATCAGACTATGCAGCTCTAAAGCTGGATAGTCTGATAAAGTATCAGATTTTCAAAACCAAAACAATTATCTAAATTTGATTCTTCATATCTAACTTAGATAATGATGGACTTATTGAACATTTGTTTCTGTATAGAAGGCATTACTGAGTCAATTTAATAGAACTTGTTACTGCAGAAGCCTATGCTGTCAGAGTTTTGGCAAGCTTGCTGAAACTAATTTGACATGTTTGTACTTCAAATATCTCAAAACTTAGCCATTTAAGATAAAAGTTACTTCAAACTAATGTAACGTAGATAATAGTGATCATCTAATATATTTGTCTCAGAAAAATGAGAGAAACTTAAAAGTATCCGACGATGCAACTTTAATCTGCCATCATCCTTCTTTGTGACCGCCATGTTTTCCTGTTTAAGTACATATCTATTTATAGATCTGAATTGTTGTTGTGGTCCTCAATTCGACCACCACTCCTTTCTGTTGAAGTTCCTAAGGAACAAACGGACACACACACAAAAAAAGCATGAATAAAAATGAAAAACATTCAGTTTCATACTGTCAGTGGGTCTGGAACTGGCAGCCACACCTAAAGACACTCCTCACCAACTCACCAGACGGGATGGCCGAATAACTTGAGCGTCCGCCTCCTCTTTTGGGAGATCGGGGGATCCAAACCCATGGGTTCGTGGGTTCGAACCCTGGTCGAGCCAAAGCAATGACTTAAAAATTGATACTTGTCGCTTCCAAGCCAGGACTGGTTGGCTTAGTGTCAGGATAATGTGACTGAGTGGGATATCAGGTCATGGTGCTGGTAGCCTGGTCTCGCAGTGGGGCAGCACTATAAAGTCACCATGAGTGCACACTGTCACAAGATATATGACCTTAGATGTTGCTAGGACGTAAAACAACAACAAACAAACAAACCTTGCCAGCTTCATCCACGCACCTAGTCTCTACAGTGCTGACAAATTATACCGGAAGCTGGTTGTTGTTTGTTGTTTGTTTGTTGTTGTTTTACGTCCTAGCAACATCTAAGGTCATATCAGAAGCAGTGACCAAATCGGTAAGAGCATAGACTTCCCCATATGGTGGTAGGTCGGGAATCTGAAACTCAGCCGAGTCAGACCAACGACTTACAAAATTGATACTTGGTGCGACCTAGCCTGGTGCTCAGGATTACTAGGATAGGGCAAGGACTGGTTAGCTCAACATCAGGATTATGTAAATGAGTAGGAAATCGGGTAATGGTGCCGACGGCCTGGTGGGTCAACACTATAAAAGTCGCCATGAGTGTGCGCTGTCACAAGTCGGTGCCTATCCTGATATTACCTTAGATGGTGCCATGATGTAAAACCCCAACAAAAATACCCGACAAATTGGCGTCTAGATCAAAACAGTACCAGTATTTTAGTAAGTCTTAAACACACCAGTTGGTTGTAAAACTAAAAAGTGGTATATTTTCTGATTAAATCCATCAGAACCTCGACTGGGCTGTTTACCTTTAGTTATGTTACCACAACACAAATATGTCGATCTCCACGATGTCTCCAGCAATAACAAATGAAGAGAGAAATGCCACAGAGAGATGAAAGGAGAAATGGGAGAGATGAAAGAGGAAATGGGAGAGATGAAAGGAGAAATGGGAGAGATGAAAGGAGAAATGGGGGAGATGAAAGGAGAAATGGGAGAGATGAGAGGAGAAATAGGAGAGATGAAAGAGGAAATGGGAGAGATGAAACAGGAAATGGGAGAGAGGAGGAGAAATGGGAGAGATGAAAGGAGAAATGGGAGAGATGAAAGAGGAAATGGGAGAGAGGAGGAGAAATGGGAGAGATGAAAAGGGAAATGGGAGAGATGAAAAGGGAAATGGGAGAGATGAAAGAGGAAATGAGAGAGATGAAAGGAGAAATGGGAGAGATGAAAGAGGAAATGGGAGAGATGAACAAGGAAATGGGAGAGATGAAAGGAGAAATGGGAGAGATGAAAGAGGAAATGGGAAAGAGGAGGAGAAATGGGAGAGATGAAAAGGGAAATGGGAGAAATGAAAGAGGAAATGGGAGAGATGAAAGGAGAAATGGGAGAGATGAAAGAGGAAATGGGAGAGATGAAGAGGAGAAATGGGAGAGATGAAAGAGGAAATGGGAGAGATGAAAGGAGAAATGGGAGAGATGAAAGAGGAAATGGGAGAGATGAAAGAGGAAATGGGAGAGATGAAAGGAGAAATGGGAGAGATGAAAAAGGAAATGGGAGAGATGTGAGGAGAAATGGGAGAGATGAAAGAGGAAATGGGAGAGATGAAAGAGGTATTGGACAGATGAAAGGAGAAATGGGAGAGATGAGAGGAGAAATGGGAGAGATGAAAGAGGAAATGGGAGAGATGAGAGGAGAAATGGGAGAGATGAACAAGGAAATGGGAGAGATGAAAGGAGAAATGGGAGAGATGAAAGAGGAAATGAGAGAGATGAGAGGAGAAATGGGAGAGATGAAAGAGGAAATGGGAGAGATGAAAGGAGAAATGGGAGAGATGAAAGAGGAAATGGGAGAGATGAAAGAGGAAATGGGAGAGAGGAGGAGAAATGGGAGAGATGAAAGGAGAAATGGGAGAGATGAAAGGAGAAATGCGAGAGATGAAAGGAGAAATGGGAGAGATGAAAGGAGAAATGGGAGAGATTAAGAGAATGGAGAGAGAGGATGGGAGAGATGAAAGGAGAAATGGGAGAAATGAAAGGAGAAATGGGAGAGAAGAAAGCGGAAATGGGAGAGATGAAAGGACAAATGGGAGAGATGAGAGGAGAAATGGGAGAGATGAAAGGAGAAATGGGAGAGATGAAAGGAGAAATGGGAGAGATGAAAGAAGAAATGGGAGAGATGAAAGGAGAAATGGGAGAGATGAAAGGAGAAATGGGAGAGATGAAAGGAGAAATGGGAGAGATGAAAGAGGAAATGGGAGAGATGAAAGGAGAAATGGGAGAGATGAAAGGAGAATTGGAGAGATGAAAGGAGAAATGGGAGAAATGAAAGGAGAAATGGGAGAGATGAAAGAGGAAATGGGAGAGATGAAAGGAGAAATGGGAGAGATGAAAGGAGAAATGGGAGAGATGAAAGAGGAAATGGGAGAGATGAAAGAGGAAATGGGAGAGATGAAAGAGGTATTGGAGAGATGAAAGGAGAAATGGGAGAAATGAAAGGAGAAATGGGAGAGATGAAAGAGGAAATGGGAGAGATGAAAGGAGAAATGGGAGAGATGAAAGGAGAAATGGGAGAGATGAAAGGAGAAATGGGAGAGATGAAAGAGGAAATGGGAGAGATGAAAGAGGAAATGGGAGAGATGAAAGAGGAAATGGGAGAAATGGAAGAGGAAATGGGAGAGATGAGAGGAGAAATGGGAGAGATGAAAGAGGAAATGGGAGAGATGAAAGGAGAAATGGGAGAGATGAAAGAAAATGGGAGAGATGAAAGAGGAAATGGGAGAGATGAAAGAGGAAATGGGAGAGATGAGAGGAGAAATGGGAGAGATGAAAGAAAATGGGAGAGATGAAAGGAGAAATGGGAGAGATGAAAGGAGAAATGGGAGAGATGAAAGGAGAAATGGGAGAGATGAAAGAGGACATGGGAGAGATGAAAGGAGAAATGGGAGAGATGAAAGAAAATGGGAGAGGTGAAAGAGAAAATGGGAGAGATAAAAGAGGAAATGAGAGAGATGAGAGGAGAAATGGGAGAGATGAAAGAAAATGGGAGAGATGAAAGGAGAAATGGGAGAGATGAAAGGAGAAATGGGAGAGATGAAAGGGGAAATGGGAGAGATGAAAGGAGAAATGGGAGAGATGAAAGAGGACATGGGAGAGATGAAAGAGGAAATGGGAGAAATGGAAGAGGAAATGGGAGAGATGAGAGGAGAAATGGGAGAGATGAAAGAGGAAATGGGAGAGATGAAAGGAGAAATGGGAGAGATGAAAGAAAATGGGAGAGATGAAAGAGGAAATGGGAGAGATGAAAGGAGAAATGGGAGAGATGAGAGGAGAAATGGGAGAGATGAAAGAAAATGGGAGAGATGAAAGAGGAAATGGGAGAGATGAAAGGAGAATTGGGAGAGATGAAAGAAGAAATGGGAGAGATGAAAGAGGAAATGGGAGAAATGAAAGAGGAAATGGGAGAGATGAAAGGAGAATTGGGAGAGATGAAAGAAGAAATGGGAGAGATGAAAGAGGAAATGGGAGAGATGAGAGGAGAAATGGGAGAGATGAAAGAGGAAATGGGAGAGATGAAAGAAGAAGTGGGAGAGATGAAAGGAGAAATGGGAGAGATGAAAGAGGAAATGGGAGAGAGGAGGAGTGTGGTGAGTCAACGAGAGTGACAGAGTGGCTTAACTATTGCTACCCTTCTAAAGCTGACATGGCCAGGTAACCCTTGAGTTCTTTGGGTTATTTCTTTAGGGTCAATGAAAGTTGATTCAGCAAATATAGTTATTTTTCAACGGTAGGTTACTGGTTTTCTGGCCATACTATGCTACAGTCATTTATAGTAAGCATATGTTCTATAATACAGACAAAGGTTTGCTACAATCTTTTTTAAAAAAGAAGAAGAAGAAGCCGGTGAGTCCAGGGAAATTGTGGGATAACAGGGTGTGCATTTGAGATATTCAGTGTCATGGGTGAGGGTATGTTTGAACTAATATTAAGGGTAAATATGAAGTTATTCTGTTATACAATTGAATGCCAGTGATTCAGATGGCAAAGTTTGTAATTCTATTCCTCAGCATATATATATATATATATATATATATATATATATATATATATATAGTACTACTCGCTAATACAACAAAATTGTTTTAAATAAGTCAAAATCATTGTTGTCCACCGGAAAATTCTACAGTCATTTAAAAAAAGAAGAGAATCTAACAGCTGGGCATCCTCAGTTACTATTTTCTTGACAAAACATTTTATTGTATTAATTGCCAACCAAAATAATGTCTGAATCACTACTGCCTGGTATATTAGACAGTATCCAAAGGAGTACATGTAAATAGTTATCGGCATTCCTTTCTTCTCATCGATTACAGTTTGTGATTGATTTCCTGCTTTTGTCATTTCACACGCAAAGAAATAGTGAATTAAATGTTGCAGCAATCAGAAGTGGATATAGCCCCATATTGGAGGCATTCAATCAACAAGAAGTTACACTTGAGGCTTTAAATAGTGAATTAAATGTTGCAGGAATCAGAAGTGGATGTAGCCCCAAATTAGAAGCATTCAATTGACAAATAGTTACACATCCATGTGTCTTTAAATAGTGAATTAAATGTTGCAGGAATCAAAATTGGATGAAGCTTCAAATTGGAGGCATTCAATCGACGAAAAGTTACACTTCCAACCATCTTAGTAACTTAAATGTTGCAGGAACCTGAAGTGTATCTAGCCCCAAATTGGAGGCATTCAATCGACAAGAAGTTACACTTCCAAGCATCTTCTCAACTCGACTCACACGGAGAGGAAGTAGTGATATGAGGACGGAGACGACCACAAGAAATGTGCTGAGTCACCGGAAGTGCTCAGTTTAGATGCGTGCACGGCCACATCTTGTGCACACCACCGACGCGCATTCCAACAATGTGAGTCCGGGCCGATTTATCTGTGGTCTGAGCTTGTGTGCATCATACAACATTAGAGTGGCGGGCTCAGCGATACTAACCAACAAATCCTCAAAGGACAGAAAGAGCGACAAACTCAGCATCTCAACATTTCACACTCTCTGGCTGGATATATATTGAAAGTTGGGTCCTTCTCTGAAACTGGTCACTAAAGTGTGACATGGAAACCGAAATTGAAAACCTTCCAAATTATATCAGAATCCATGTTTCTATGAAGGTTTGCATATTGTGCATATGTTATAGTTGGAAAAAAATCTATTTCACTTTTAGATTTAGATCTTATACAAATTTAATGTTAATATCACTTTGCAACATGGAAATCAAAGACAGATCAAGAAAATCATGTTACTGTACCCAATAAAGTCAAAAAGATTTATTTTATTGATTACAGTTAAGCAAATAAGTTTATGACTTACAAGACAAAAGGTGGAAAAGGGTTGGAAAGAAGTTTGGGTAGATAAATGGTATTGATGTGTAAATTTTCACATTTTCACTTTAGCACAGAATTATACAAGTATATTTTTCATATCTTTTGTGGGATAGATTACATATTTGTAGTATTGATAACATACTTAATACACAGAGGCAACAATAATTATTTTACTTGCTATCAATAAAAGAAATAATTAATTATCAGCATCATAACATGGAAACCAAATATGTGGTGGCCAGTTTTAGAGAATAAAAGAGTTATATTTACTGCAGCTACATAAAGCAATGTGCATACAATGATTCATTGATTGATGATGATGATGATTGATTGATTGGTGGTTTCTTTATGCGGTGTCGGCAGCATAGGCAATATTCATACAATGAGATGGTCACCACATGAAACACTACTTCGCGTCAAATCAGCTGAGGTAAAGTTACGCAAAGGAAGTTACGCAGTCTCATGGTTTTGAGTTTTTGCCATTTATGTGATCTATAACGCATTACGCAAGTATAAATATTCGGAGAGGAAGAAATGCTTCTGACCTCATAGGCCCTTTGGCTTAAAGCCTCATATAGTAAAATAACTGCGGGGTTGATATAATAAAGTTATTGCAAGAGATGGGTTTTAGGCAGGAGTGGGATATATAGCCATGTCATCATCATGACGAGATGCTGAGTTTTTATATCGGCAAAGGCTATTTCCCCAATTAGTGACTCAAAACGATATCGTGCAATAAATGAGACTCAATGCTTGTGTCATGGGGGTGATGAAAATTGGAAATATTGCGCCTAGAGCTGGACTCGAACCCACATCTCTTTGCATTCCGAGCCAGTGTGCTAACCATTAGACCACCTAGGCTCCCTGATATCACCACACTACCCACACCTACCTATCTATGTGGTTACTTGCCTGAGAGGTCAGTGCAGACCACTACACTCGTCCATCTGGAATTGTAAATCTTTTAATGCTTACAATTACATACATACATGCAATGCACCAACACATACATACCCAGGGTAGGTTCAACAACCATACAGCGTGTAGCTTGTACAGGTCACAGCAACCGGTGTCATGGGGATGAGGAAAATGGGAAATATTGCGCCTAGAGCGGGACTCGAACCCACATCTCTTTGCATTCCGGGCCAGTGTGCTAACCATTAGACCACCTAGGCTCCCTGATATCACCACACTACCCACACCTACCTGTCTATGTGGTTACTTGCCTGAGAGGTCAATGCAGACTACTATACTTGTATGGTTTCCATTCTGTGCGGAAATGCTCTGTCAATTCACTGCGCATGCTCTATTGGTGTTCTTTCACACAGGTTATATATAAGTTTCTATTTGCACAAAGAAGCTGTCTGCCCATTCCCAACATGACACTGTCATACTAAATGAAATAAGGCATTTAGTAAAGAAGTACAGTAAAACCTCTCTAACCGACCACCTCCACAGATCGACCACTTCCCTATATCGACCGCTTTATTTGGGTCCCAACAATATCATTGTAACCATATTCTAACTTTCTAAACTGACCGCCTCCCAAAATGGACCATTTAATGTCGGTCCCAAGGTCGGTCGATTTAGAGAGGTTTTACTGTAGACTGATTTTTACGGATATGAACTGAGAACCTACCAGACGCGGTGGCAAAATCGGTAGAGCGCAGGCTTCCCGTCCGGAAAGTCGGGAGTCCCAATCGCAGCTGAGTCAAACCTATGACTTATATAATTGATACCTGTCAGTCCCTAGAATGGCGCTTGGCATTACTAGGATAGTACAAGGACTGGCTCAGTGTCAGGATAATGTGACTATGTGGGATATTTAGTCATGGTGCTGGCAGCCTGGTCTCTCAGTGGGGCAGCACTATAAAGTTGCCATGAGTGCACACTGTCACAAGTCGGTACCCATCCTGATATGACCTTAGATGTTTAAGTCATTGGTTTGACTCGACCAGGGTTCGTGGGTTCGATTCCATATGACCTTAGCTGTTGCTAGGACATAACACTCAAAAACAAACGAGCAAACAAACAGGAGATGTGATGAAACTATGCCATGTTGAGAGCAACGCCAGAAACAACCAAATAGTATTTTTAATTAATCCCGTCTTGCTCTTTTTGCACACTCAGCCATTAACTGACCGGAAGTCCAGCGGGTCAGCGCAAATTCCTGCCGCTTCACAACAGGTGACAACAATGGCCGACCAAGATCCCTATCTGCAGGCTGTGGTGGGGAGTGTATGGGCTGACTGAGTGTGGGTGTGGGTGTGGATGTGGGTGTGGGTGTGAGTGTGGGTGGGTGTGAGTGTGGGTGTGAGTGTGAGTGTGAGTGTGGATGTGGGTGTGGGTGTGAGTGTGGGTGGGTGTGAGTGTGGGTGTGAGTGTGGGTGTGAGTGTGGGTGTGAGTGTGGGTTGAGTGAGTGTGGGTGTGCGTGTGGGTGTGAGTGTGAGTGTGAGTGTGGGTTGAGTGAGTGTGGGTGTGAGTGTGAGTGTGAGTGTGGGTGAGAGTGTGGGTGTGTGTGTGGTGTGGGTGAGGGTGAATGTGAGTGTGGGTGTGGGTGTGTGAGTGTGGTGTGTGGGTATGGTGTGTGTGGTGTGTAGGTGAGTGTGAGTGTGTGAGTGTGAGTGTGGGTTGAGTGAGTGTGGGTGTGCGTGTGGTGTGGGTGAGGGTGAATGTGAGTGTGGGTGTGGGTGAGTGTGTGTGTGGGTATATGTGTGTGTGTGTGGGTGAGTGTGAGTGTGGGTGTGAGTGTGGGTTGAGTGAGTGTGGGTGTGCGTGTGGTGTGGGTGTGGTGTGAGTGTGGTGAGTGTGGGTGTGGGTGAGTGTGTGGTGGGTATATGTGTGTGTGTGTGGTGTGGTGTGGTGTGAGTGTGGGTGTGAGTGTGGTGGCGTTGAGTGAGTGTGGGTGTGCGTGTGGTGTGGGTGAGGGTGAATGTGAGTGTGGGTGTCGGTGAGTGTGTGTGGGTATATGTGTGGGTGTGGGTGTGAGTGTGAGTGTGGGTGTGAGTGTGGGTTGAGTGAGTGTGGGTGTGCGTGTGGTGTGGGTGAGGGTGAATGTGAGTGTGGGTGTGGGTGAGTGTGTGTGTGGGTATATGTGTGTTTGTGTGGGTGAGTGTGAGAGAGCTGGTGGTGGAGGTGGTGGAGGGAGGGGGTGGGGGGAGGCAGTACCCTGGTACCCGGTCATTGGTCAAGTAGGTGGTCAAGGTTCTTTCTGACACACACACACACTCACACACACACTCACACACCGGATACACAGGCTCCTGTACGTCACCTGACATAAATCACGTGACGTGCATACTTAGCGTCTGACAATACGCGATGACGTCACGTCGATGTTCTACGTCACTGAGGCACGACACCCGCAGAAAGATTTGATTTGGATCTATTGGGGTTCCCGTCCTAGCAACGCTAAATGTCATATCAGGATGGGTACCGACTTGTGACAGTGTCTACTCGCAGCAACTTTATAGTGCTGCCTCACTGGAATGCCGTGCCACCTGTATACATGGATACCGGCACCTATGGAGTTGGGTAATCATGGTGGTTGGTTGTTGGAATTTTACATCCTGGCAACATCTAAGTTCATATCCTGATGGGAACTGACTTGTGACAGTGCACACTCATGGTGACTTTATAGTGCTGTCCCACCAGGAAATCAGGCCATCGACACCATGACCCAATATCCCACTCAATCACATTATACTGACACTGAGCTAACGAGTCCTTGCCCTACCCTATTAAGGCAACGAGCCAGGCTAGGAAGCGATATGTATCAATGTTATAAGTCATTTGTTTGACTCGATCACAAACCGAACTCCCGACCTTCTGCACACGAAGTCGGCACTCCACTAATTTGGCCACCGCACCCGAAACATTTTTTTTTTTGTTGTTGAAGATTTATACTGCCTATCATGGATAAGTCTGAATAGACTTGTTTTCACCATTAGACAGTTTGTCGATAGAAAACTGGGCCTACACTTTTACCGACCCAAGGGATTTTTAACCTCCCACACCACATAGACATGGTATGAGAGCAACCGGCCTTTGATAACGCTTTAAGTTATACACAGCGGTTGGAAATCCAAATTGGCAGAGGTGGTGGCACAGGGAATCGAACCACTGACCTTCAGATTAGGAGTCTGACCTAGAAAAAAAGTCAGACACCCTAACCACTCTACCACAGAGAACACCACATCCATAAGGCTGTCCTTAAATGGATAAATATAATAAGCCTAGGTCACACCTACCCGGATCAGGGACCGGACGAGCCCCGCCGTGTGATCCGGCGTGGTCCGTGGCGATCCGTCGTCATCTGTGGCTCATCCGTGGCTGGACCTTGGTGGTCCATGGTGATCCGTGGCTGGTCCTTGGTGATCCGGCATCATCCGGGATCAGCCCCGGATGTTTTAAAATGTTTAAAACATCCGGGGCGATCCTGGGAATTTTGCAATCTGGGGTTAACCGCCATCATCCGTGTGTGATCCATGACTCATCTGGGTTGTCCAGGGGTCATCCGTCTCTCATCCGGGGCAGGCAAGGTCATTTTATACTCCGGGAGAAGTCCGGGGGTTGTCCAGGGTTGTCCGGGGGTTGTCCGGGGGTTGTCCGGGGCCGATCCGGGGCTGATCCGGGACTAATCTGTGGTTGTGGACCGTAGCTCGTCCAGGTAGGTGTGAGAGCGAGGCAAAAACTATCAAAAATAGCGATTTTATCTGGGGCGGTCCGGGGTGGTCCAGGGGAGTGGTCCGGGGGTGGTCCGCCTTAAAAGTCCGGGGCTCGTCCGGGTAGGTGTGACTTGGGCTATAGGTTGGGAATGATAATCTACTTTACACCAGTTTGAAGCAACTTTACCGGAAGTAGTGGCCTAATGGGTAGAGTGCAGGCTTCACATGTGGAAGGTCGGGAGTTCGAATCCCAACCGAGTCAAACCAATGACATATAAAATTGATGCTTGCCCCTTCCTAGCCTGGCGCTTGGCATTAATAGGATAGGGCAAGGACTGGTTGGCTCAGTGTGAGGATAATTTGACTGTGTGGAATATTGGGTCATGGTGCTGGAGGCCTGGTCTCCCAGTGGGGCAGCACTATACAATCACCATGAATGCACACTGTCACAAGTCGGTACCCGTCCTGTTATGACCTTAGATGTTGCTAGGACGTAAAATAACGACAAACAAACAAATTGAAGCAACTTTAGCTTCAACGGATCAATTTGAGATATTTAAGTGAAAACAATCAGGTAGGTTGTTGGTGCATTATGTTCTACCAACATCTAAGGTCATATCAGGATGGGTACCGACTTGTGACAGAGCACACTCATGGCGACGTTATAGTGCTGCCCCCACTGGGAGACCATGTCGCTAGCACCATGACCTGATATCCCACTCAGTCACATTAATCCTGACACTGAGCCAACCAGTCCTTGCCGTATCCTAATAATGTTGAGTACCTGGCTAGGAAGCGACAAGTGTCAATTTTTATGTCATTGGTTTGACTTGACCAGGGTTCCAAGCCCTGGGTTCGAATCCCACGATCTACCAAAACGGGAGACGGACGCTCAACTCATTCGGTCATCCCGTCTGGTCAGAAGTTGGTGAATGCACATCCACAAAGTAGTGTTTTATCGAGTATGAAACATAGCCATGGACAATTTTACTGCAATGCGCATCAGAACCAACTGCATGGCAAGAATATTACCAAGTTTGGATATTGGGAGAAATATGGTTATAGGTGCAAGGTAAGTTTACAGTACAGAACCCATAGAGAAGTATGAGGATAGAAAGGACACTAACTCAACCTTCCGCTGTGTAAACTGAGGCTGCGACCTGGCGTGTCAGGTCGCAGTTTCAGTCCTTCCTCAGGGACCAGCGGAACTCTGGATACCAGTGTAGTGGTCTGCACTGACCTCTCAGGCAAGGAGCCGCATAGACAGGTAGGCATGGGTAGTGTGTTGATATCAGGGAGCGTAGGTGGTGTAATGGTTAGCACACTGGTCCGGAATGCAAAGAGATGTGGGTTCGAGTCCCACTCTAGGCGCAATATTTCCTATTTTCATCACCCCCACGACATCTGTATTCGGTATATCCAGCTGCGGCATGTGCTTCGAACGATGCTGCGTGCGCGGGTTCATCATTAATTGTTATATGGAACGGTTCATACAGTTATTCAGCAACCAAATTTAAGGCCTTTTCAGGTCAGAAAATAAAAATGTTTAAGGCCGAAAAGATAAGATTTTTTAATGATTGTATACATGTCAACTCTATATGGTCTTATTTTACTTCACCAGGTTTCTGCATGCTATTTTTATCAAGCAAAAGAAGTATAATAGCCAGAATATAATATGCTAATGCCCAGAAATGACCTAAAGCGATTCTGTCATTGGTCGATGTTTCATTGATGCATCTGGTAACGAAAACAAATTAAATCGCAGCTGCTTTTGAATCAGACTTCGATAAATGTAAAAACTGAAGGGTTTTAGGCACATTTACTGATTTAGTCAATTTTCAAGGCCTTTTCAGGGTATTTTCAAATGTAAGGCCTTTTCAAGACACCTTCAAATTCAAGGCCTTTTCAAGATTGTGCGAATTCTGTCAATATCCAGCAAAGAATACACACCGCCATTTTCTACCTCCCCTCACCCCCACCACTCACCCCCACCCCACTCTTGCTGCGCTAAAGGGAGAAGAGGGGGGCGGGGAAGTGGAGGGGAGGGGAGGGGAAGGGAGGGGGGATGAGACGAGAAAGGAAGGGGAGGTGGATGGAAAGAGAGGGGGAGCCGGGAAGAGATGGAAGGAGGGATGAGAGGGCAAGGAACCGAGGATGGTGATGGAGGGGATCGAGGGATAGGGGGGTGGGAGGAATGGAAAGGGGTGTGAAGATATGGAGGGGGAAGGGAAAGGGGGAGGAGGGGAGAATGGGAGTGGCGGGGGGGACAAGAGACAGGAGATGGAGACAGGAGAGAGGGGAGGAGGGGAGGAGGAGGGACAGTAAGGGGTGCAGAGGAGGGGAGGGAGGAGTGGAGGGGGAGTGCAGGGGGGGAGGGGAGGGGAGGGGGAGTGGAGGGGAGGGAGGAGTGGAGTGTAGGGGGGGGAGTGTAGGGGAGGGGGATTGAAGGGGAAGGGGAAGTGGAGGGGGGGAGGGAGGGATGAGGGGAGGGAATGGAAGGGAAGGGATCATAGGCTGGTGGGAGTAGAGGGGAGGGGAAGGGAGAGAGAGAAATGGCAGGAGGAGGAGAGATAGGAAGGGATACATTGGAGGGGAGGGGAGGGGGTGGAAGAGAGAGGGGGGTGGAGTGGGGGAAGTGGGGGAAAGGTAAGATTAGATGGAAAGGGGAGGGAGGGAGGATGGGAGGGAGAAGGAGGAACAGGGAAAGGAGAGAGGGAGAGAGAAGTGTAGGGGGGGGTGGAGTGGAGGGGAGGGGTGTGTGAAGTGGAGTGGATGGGGGGGGGGGGGGGCAGGGATCGGAAGGGGATGGAGGAGGGGAGGGGAGGCTGAGGGTCAAGCAGGGCGTTCTGAGTCACCCTACAAACGTTAGCTTTCTGCTTCGCTGCATGAGGCCCTCTGGCGGCAAAGTGGTTTAATACATGGCCGCCAGGTGTGAATCACAACACGCACTTGTAGTTGTATTGTAGGACGGTGTACTGTGAGCTTGGCATTTCCTCCTCACTGCCTCGCATCTGCGCATTATGTCACGCTTTTAACTACATATATGTAGGTATATATACATATATAGGTATAAATATATGTTTTAAATATTATATATTTTATATATATTATATGTAAATCTATTTGAGATAATATTAATATATATTTATATCAAAAAGATATCCGCAAAAAGAATCTATTTGAGATAATATTAATATATATTTATATCAAAAAAATATCCGCAAGCATACCAATATGTATAGCTAGCAATATATATATAATACATTTTTGAAGTGAGGGACACTGATACTGATCGGAGGCAGGTTGGTTGTTGGAGTGTTATGTCCTAGCAACATATAAGGTCAAATCAGGATAGGTACCGACTTATGACAGTGTGCACTCATGCTGACTTTATGCTGACTGGGAAATCAGGTCACTGGCACCATGAGCCAATATCCCACCCAGTCACATTATCTTGACACTGAGCTAGCCAGTCCTTGCCCTATCCTATTAATGCCGAGCGCCATGCTAGGCTAGTAGGAAGCGACAAGTATCAATTTTATATACGTCATTGGTTTGACTCAACCGTGAACCAAACTCCCGATCTCCCGCATACGAGGCCTGTGCCCTACCAATTCGGCCACCGTACCCAGTCGGAGGCAGGTAATATATATATATATATATATATATATGAATTATAAAAATTAAAGGAATGTACATATGGGCAGGGGGGGGGGGGGGGGGGTTAGCTCCTAACAACACATCTAAGCTCATGTCAGGATGGGTACCGACTTGTGACAGTTCCCACAGATGCACAGATGGTAACTTGCTCTACTGATAGGTTTTCATGTCCAGTCAGAATGTATATATATATATATAATGTATATATATATATAAATGAAAACCTATCAGTAGAGCAAGTTACCATCTGTGTGTCTGTGAGAACTGTCACAAGTCGGTACCCATCCTGACATGAGCTTAGATGTGTTCATCGGATCTAACCCCCCCCCCCCCCCATATGTACATTCCTTTAATTTATATATATATATATATATATATATATATATATATATATATCCGAACCAATAGCCAGTCATGGTGTATATCATATGTATATATATGCTTCATATCGACATAAAATGATAAATATGTTTCCGATGAAATAATCTCTGCCCATACCACACCTTTTTTTATAATGTATGTACAGTAAAACCTCTCTAAATCGACCGACCATGGGACCAACTTTAAGTGGTCCATTTAGGGAGGTGGTCGGTTTAGAGAGTTAGAATATCCATACAATAGTATTCTTGGGACCCAAATAAAGCGATCGATATCGGGGAGTGGTCGATCTGTGGAGGGGTCGGTATAGAGAGATTTTACTGTATATGGTTATTATATATATGTATATATGTATATATGTACATATAGGTAAGTTTATGTTTTTGTGCATAGGTATATATATATATATATATATATATATATATAAAGTGTGGCTATGTATAGGAAGGAAGGATAGAGACACGTGTTGGGTCGGACACTTTTATTGAGCGTCTGAGCAAGCGAGATAACAGGCATACCGGTAAAAGTTTGAAATCCAGTGAGGCAATGACTTGCCCGGGCGGATTGGTGAGAAAAGCGCCCGGTGGTGGCGCTAGTAGCAGGCAACCGGGGCAACTTAGGGCAAGTCAATGATTGGACAATAATAATATATCGAAGAATAATTAATAATAATAATATACCCCGCCTATTTATACATGCATAATAAATTATACGTACTATAAAGTGTGGCTATGTATAGGAAGGAAGGATAGAGACACGTGTTGGGTCGGACACTTTTATTGAGCGTCTGGGCAAGCGAGATAACAGGCCAAGGAGAAGCCTAAGCGACTCCCTCCAACCCAACACGCGACTCATCCGAGCAAGGGGCCGCGACCACCCTCAAATCGTTCACTATACGAATACCAAGGGGGGTCTGCAGGTAGCTATAAACCGTCTCGGAGGCCCAATCGCCTCTAGCCTTCAACTCCTCGATTGTGGCCCCACACATAGCAAGAAAGGTGCAGCCCCCCCGTCTGAGGGAGTGGGAAGAGAGGGTGGACGCGTCAAGCCCAGCCCTAGTGGCAAATCTCCTTAAGGTCTCCTGGTAAACGTGGTACGAGAGGGGGCAGGAGAGACCGTCCGAGCATGGGATCCGGAAGGCGGGCTCAGATGGGTCGGCCCGGAGCTGCGCGAAGTGTCTTTCGGTCCAATGCACTGCGCAGACTGCGGTGTCGCAGCACCTGGCAATTGGGATCTCGAGCACCCGTTCCGAGAATTGTATGGTATTAGACCGTCGGACGGTCAGGAGCATCCCCCAGTCGTAGAAGGCAAAGTCAGACCTACGAAGGGTAGAGTCTCACATAGTCACTTGCGACTTACGCAGGAGACCTCTGAATGAGCATAGAATGGCCGCCCTCCATGCAACGTGGCCTGGATTCTCAGTTAGGAACGAGAAAAGCCGTCGAAGCATGTATGGAAGCATCGGCATAGCCCGTCGAGGTACATCACCCTTGACCCGACGGATTCCCTTTAAAGTGGAGGCCAAAACGAAACCCTTGTAATCAATAGGCGGCTCGCCGTTTTGCCTCAGGAAATAGTTCAGGCCGCTCAGGTAATTTAGGATCGAGCGATACTTAAGGGAGCGGGCGAGCCAAGTGGCATAGAGGGCGACCTGCTCGGAGGAACAGGGGATAGGGGCCCTGGATGAGTTGAACGAATCAACATAGGTTAAATATTTCTGAACCTGAACCCGCCTCGCGATGGCCGAGTTCTTTGCGTAATACTGGCGCTGATATCCCATTTGTTCCTCCTTTAGAGCCGATATCTCTGCAAAGAAGAAACGAGGCATGAAAGATGTGGCCACAGCATAGTGCACCAGCGACGTCGGCTGCCCTAATCCTGGCAACGCTGTCATTCTGATTCAGTCTGCTGAGAGCGTCACAGATAACATTAACGCTGCTAGGTATATAAACTGATTCAAATACGAAGTTATTTTCCACCGCAAGCCAAAATAGCTTGCGGAGAAAAAACATAATGCCTTTACATCGTGACCTGCCTGTGTTCAGTGCTGCCCGAACCACAGCACTATCAGTCACGATCATGACGGTGCTGTCGGCCCAGCCAGCACTCCAACGGCGGCAGGCCGCATAGACAGCCCACATCTCCTGGACATTAATGTGTGATGTCCCGGCGTGCGGAGGAGGGATGACAAGGTGGTGGCCGACGTAGGCCTCGAGAGGCTCGCTGGCACTGCCCAGGAAGGAGCCGACCAACCAATCGTTCCCATGGAGGGCACCGAAACCCCAGTTGGAGGTATCGCTGTAGGTTGATACAATGGGGGCAAACTTCCCGAGGATCTTAGCCTTGCCGTTAAATGCGCTAGCGAAGTTCAGCCACCAGTCGATGTCATCCCTAACTCCCTTATTCAGACGGACTCTGTGGTAGGGCTGCTTTAGGTTGGCCATAAGATCGTAAATGCATCTGGTAAAGGTCCTACCACCCCTAATAACCTTAGAACAGTGAGCAAGGAGTCCACCCACACGTTCGAGATCTTTCTTGGAGGCTTTCCTCCGACCACGGAGTCCGCGTAAGACCTCCCTTGTTTTTAATAACTTGTCGTGAGGGAGGCTGAGCTCAAGACTCACGGAGTCAACATCGATCCCGAGGAACCAAACCTTGGTGTCGGCTTTGCTTACCTTCTTGAAACTGACAAAGAACCCAATCCTCCTCAGGATCCTTATCAAAGTCATCTGGCCCCGCTCGACCTCGTGCCTGGTACCACCGACGACACAAAAGTCGTCCAAGTAGTTCACTACCCGGTCCAGGCCCTCGCGAACGCAGCATCTAACAACAAAATCCGAAATTTTGGAGAAGATGTAGGGGCTTGATGACAGGCCCATGCTGAGGCGGTTGTCAAGAAAGTAAGCAAAGCTTGGACCACCAGGTCTCCTGTATCGGAGACCCTGGCACTGGCGGTCCTCGGGGTGGATCGATACAGCCCTGAATGCGTCCTTAATATCGACGGTTCCTAGCGCGTCACCCTGCTCCAACATGTGTGTCACATCATCCAGACTTTTGTAGGAAAACTTGCGGCAAACCTGGTCAGTGAAGTTATTGACAGAAACCTCCGAGGGCCTGCTACAATCGATGACGACCCGCCCACCGCTGTCGTCCTTGGGGACGACAAATGCATCGTGGGTACAAGCTGCGGGCACATCGATGATGGAGATAACACCATCAAGCTCCTCGTTCCGAAACTTTCCGTCAATAATGTCAGCCTCCCAGGCTGACTTACCGCGAGTCTTCGTTGCAGTGTAACTCACCGCGCACCCGGGATTAACCACCCGGAAACCGAACGTAACTCCGATCAGAATATACAACCAATCGGGATCGGTGTCGCCCCGCAAGAATAGCTCGGCGAAGACTCTACAGGGTCTCAGCTGAGTAGCGACACCGGCGATATTATGGACGCACGCACAGGAGCCAACCACACAATCATTCGTGACCTCAATCGTCACGGGTGGCTCCCCCTCCCGTTCCCGAATATGAACAAGGAGGCTACTAGGATTGCCTTGCTCCACGAACAGGCGATCTACACGACTGGCGCCAGCTGGTTGCAGCCAGCGTAAACCCTCACCAAATGCCCCAACTCGTAAATGGTTCTCGCTAATATTATCGAGAGCAACAGCGTCACCAACACCTGAAACATCTAAGGTAACAATCTGATTATTGTCAAGGGGGGAAGAAGCATAAACGTCAGTATTCGTTATGTCCGAATCAGAATCGTCAGGGGCGTTATCAGGGTAATCAACGACAGCGACTAAAGCAATGTCCAGATCGACTGTCTGGCAACCAACGTCCTTGGATCGCCTAACCTTCGAACGTCAGTCTTTACACTTAGATCGGGTGTGTCCCTTGGAGCCACATAGGGAACAAGCATGGGAGAAACGACAGTCCGAGCGAACGCATCCGTTGTCCCCGTTCCATGCGTAGCATGCCCTACGCTCTGATCTGCCCGGTGAACGCTTCCCGGCACTGTGGTTCCAGTTTGCGGCCTTCTTCGTCTTCATATTATGGGGACCATAATGCTCGATGCTTTCGTCTTGGTGCATCTTGGAGAAGGCCGCAAACCCGACGGTCTCACCGAGCTTGCGGATAGCCAATACGTGTTCCACATGTGCAATGTCCTTGTAGTGGTCATCCCTGGCTCTTGACGAGATAAAGCTGACGTGTTCAATGAATGACCTGTAGTCGGCTATCGTCAGGCCGGGGATGTCCAGGCACCACTGACAGGAACCCTTAACCAGTTCATGAGCGTTCATTTTTCGCACGTCCTTACCATGCCCGTACTTCCTGAGAGACCACTTACTTCTCCTGCGCCTGGACGAGCTGCCGTCGCTGTTCGACCTCGAAGAGTGCCTCCTGCGCCTGCTCGACCCCCTCGACCGTCGACGTGAGCGCCCGAAGGTCGAATGTCCATCATCACGGTCGGATCCGCGCGTCCATGTTGGAGGAGGCAGGTGACCGTCCGTCGACCGTTTCCGGTCGTCCGCGTGCGGTGTGTCGTCCCTTGTAGCGTGTCGAGTTGAAGGGTGGTGGACGTTGGCGGCGGCAGAGTCGGCGTCCCGTCGTCCGTCGTCGAATGCAGCGGTCGAATGCGTCGTCCGGCGCCTCGTCCGGCGTCTCTCGCGCTCTTCCTTCAGAGCCTCGAGCTCGTCCTCTAAGTCAGCCACGCGCATCTCGGCCTTGATCGTGTCGATTGCCTCCCTCGCGTTCCGCTCCCGGTCGTCCAGTGATAGACCGGACATGGCAGAAGTCGTCGAGTCCATGTCGACGCACTCGACATGCTCCGATGCAGGTTTAGTATTTTTCGACGACGCTTTGCCGCTGCGCGTCGACATGCTCACTTGGCCAAGTGTGTCTATTCTTCTTCGTGCGCAAGTCGCTTGGTCTTGTTTGTGTGTAGAACCGCAGTCACTGCAGTAACCTGCACCTGCACCTGGCATCCTAATCCCTAATCCGCTTAATCCGCTTAACAATAGGCGTTTAATCCGCTTAAATGAAGCGTAGCGTAATATAGGTGCCTAAGCAAGCGGTTGAAGAATGCGACTTGTGCATAACGACCGTTATTTCAAATTAATTGCAAAATACAGCATATATCATGATCTTGCAATATTATAGTAGTAGGTGATATATTCGTGCACTATTATAATCGACAGTCATGGCTAGTGGAAATCGATATGGTCACGTAGGAAGCAGTACAAAATCAACGTTTAAAAACTCGACCTGTTTAGTCGACTGGATATATTTTTAAGCGTGTAATTGAAAGTATCTGCACTCGTGACTCCTCCCGTCGAACCGGGTCGACCCCGCGGCTCCTACACGCCGCAGATGGTCGACAAACATGCCGTTTGCCTGATCTGTAATTCTCGAACGAGAAACGGTCGATATATATAAATGTTTCTACGATACCGTAATCGACGATCGATCCAGCATACTCATGAAGAAACGACATCTATCGTCGATTGAAACTGGTTCTCGTCATCCGCTGGCTCGGACGACCGGCAGAAGTAAACTTAATGCACCCTCACACAGGTAGAGAGTAGACTGTGGAGAGGTGTGTCCAGTTTGAAATCCAGTGAGGCAATGACTTGCCCGGGCGGATTGGTGAGAAAAGCGCCCGGTGGTGGCACTAGTACTACTAGTAGTAGCAGGCAACCGGGGCAACTTAGGGCAAGTCAATGATTGGACAATAATAATATATTGAAGAATAATTAATAATAATAATATACTCCGCCTATTTATACATGCATAATAAATTATACGTACTATATGTATATATATATATATATATATGCAGCTGGTGGTTGGAGTTTGATGTCCTTTCAACATCTAAAGTCACATCAGGATATATATGCATATAGATGTACACATATGATGATATATAAACATATGCATGTGTATATGTTATATACGCACATAAATGTATATATAAACACATATATATGTATTTATATACCCATATATACACATATATATATATATATATATATATATATATATAAATATATCACATATATACATATATATATATATATATATATATATATATATATATCTATACATAACGAGGATGACCAGGTGTGTCCCTCCCGGGGCTTGCTCTACCATGTCTCAGGGTGCGCCTGTATGAGTTCATTAAAACCTTATTAGATCCTTCTCCGATTGACCATCCTCCTTTTCACAGACACCAAACCAAGCCCAGCTCTTCCTGAATATCCCTCTCCAACACTCCCCCCCACCCACCCACACCCACACGCAGTCCCACACTCACACACCCAACCCTCAACCACCGCGCCGCCGTCGACCACACAACACGGGTTACCTCATCTGGCCCCCGGCAGGTTCCCGATAATAACACCAGGTGGCGCGCCCCTTCAAAGTATCGCCGAATCTCGCCGCCGCCCTATTACCACGTGAGGTCAGCCGCGGGACGAGCCGCAGCGCCACCCAGCGCGATGCCGCCCAACTAAACTATTGATCCGCTCAGGAATCATCTCCCGATTCTCGTTCCATTCCCCCCCCCCCTCCCCCTTTTTTCAATCTTTTTTTTTTGTCATTTTTTTTCCATCCGTTTTTTTTTTAATACTTTTTTTTTTTTTTGCGCAAGAGCCCCCCCCCCCCCCCCCCCTCCAGCCACCCACCCTACTTGTCTGGTCTGGAGGCATTACAGAGCAGTCGGGGCTATCCCCGGGCAGCGGGGAGTTCCCCGCAATAGGGGCTGGATGGGAAGTTCATTGAGGCTTATTTAATTAGCTGCGTGGGGCATCATACAAATGGACGGCACTGGCTGGAAGATTTGCCCGCCAGGGGGCACTTAGGGAGGGAACATATCGGGTTTGGATCTGGTTATCGCGGTGTTGCGGGTGGGTGGTGGTGGGTGGGTGTGTTGGTGGTGGAGGTGTGATGGGTGTGTGGTGGGTGGGTAGGTCATGGGTGGTTAGGTAGGTGGATAGGTGGTGGATGGGTACGTGGTGGGTGGTTAGGTAGGTGGGTAGGTCATGGTGGGTGGTTAGGTAGGTGGGTAGTTGGTGGGTGGTTAGGTAGGTGGGTAGGTCATGGTGGGTGGTTAGGTAGGTGGGTAGGTCATGGTGGGTGGTTAGGTAGGTGGGTAGGTCGTAGTGTGTGGTGGTTAGGTAGGTGGTTAGGTAGGTGGTAGTGGGTAGGTGGTGGTGGGTAGGTGGTAGGTGGGTAGGTGGTGGGTGGTTAGGTAGGTGGGTAGGTGGTGGGTGGTTCGGTAGGTGGGTAGGTGGTGGGTGGTTCGGTAGGTGGGTAGGTGGTGGGTGGTTCGGTAGGTGGGTAGGTGGTGGGTGGGTAGGTAGGTGGGTAGGAGGTAGTAGGTAGGTGGTGGTGGGTAGGTGGTGGGTGGGTAGGTAGGTGGGGAGGTGGGGAGGTGGGGATGGGTAAGTGGTGGATGGTTGGGTAGGTGTGTACGTGGTGGTGGGTAGGTAGTGGTGGGTAGGTAGGTGGGTGGGTAGGTGGTTGTGGGTAGGTGATGATGGGTAGGTCGTGAGTGGTTAGGTATGTGGGTAGTTGGGGTGGGTGGTTAGGTAGGTAGGTAGGTGGTGGGTGGTTGGGTAGGTGGGTAGGTTGTGAGTGGTTAGGTAGGTGGGTAGGCGGTGGGTGGTTAGGTAGGTGGGTAGGTGGTGGGTGGTTAGGTAGGGGGTAGGTCATGAGTGGTTAGGTAGGTAGGTAGGTCATGAATGGTTAGGTAGGTGGGTGTGTGGTGGTGGGTAGGTGGTGGGTAGGTAGGTGGTAGGTGGGTGGTGAGTAGGTGGGTGGTGGGCGTGTGGGTGGTAGTGGGTGGTTAGGTAGGTGGGTGGGTATGTGGGTGAGTGGTGGGTATGTGGTTAGGTGGTGGGTATGCGGGTAGGTGGCGGGTGGGTAGGTAGGTGCGTGGCGGCTTGGTGGGTGGCGGGTAGGTGGGACCCGATGTGGGTAAAATAACCCATTATGTAGACACAAATCAACCCGGCGTATTGAGGGCAAGATAAAGTGATATTAAAGCTGCATAGTCTGACGAAACGATAACAATTTCGAAACCAATACCACTTTGATTTGATCGAACGTGTCCACTTTAGATATGTTTGTTCGTTTGAGGTTTACGTCCTGGTAACATCTAAATGCTAAGTTCATATAAGGATGGACCACTTTAGGTACTAATGCACTTACTAGGCATGTGTTGCTGCACACAAGAATAGGTGCATTTAATAGAACCTAGCACTGTTGGAGCCTGTAGATGCGCAGCATTTCGATCTGAATGACAACATTAATTTGACATCAATGGTCATATCAGTGCGGGTAGCGACTTGTGACAGTACACACTCATGGCGACTTAACAGTGTTGCCCCACTGGGAGACCAGGCCACCTGGGCCTATATACAGGAGTCGGTGGTAGCGGGTTTTGGTGTTACAGCCTATTACCGGGTAGCTATCGCCGACGTTGGGAACTGTGTCAAGTGCTAAGCAGGAGCGCGTAACACTTTGATTATAGCTACACGTGAAGTTATTTATAGATTTGGGAAATCCCTCTGCATCTGTACCCATATATTAGGCTTAAATCTATTCAATGCGACCATATTTAACAGAATTAAATACGCAATAAGTGAAATTTGATCAATTTAACCCTAAATTCGAAGCGTTATTAAGGCTACCGCCGCATTGGCGGCGATATTAATACTAATATTTTCTAATCGACGAACATAAAGTAAACACATCGCCACAGTCGCCGCATCAACGTCGCTGTCCATACTGGCGGCGGCGGCGGTTTGTTTACTGTACCTTCGTCGATTCGAAAATATAACTATCGGTAGCCTTAATAACGCTTCGAATTTAGGGTTAAATTGATCAAATTTCACTCATTGCGTATGTAATTCTGTTAAATATGACACCATTGAATAGATTTGGGCCTAATAAACTCGCTATACCTCCTATCTATCAGAGGTAAGGTACCACCGGTTAAGCCTTTGGTGTTAGGCCTATCACCGACTCGTGCATCCAACTTTTCGTCGCTACCTGGGAAATTCCCGGCTACCACCGTTTCGGCTCGCTATCATCGAATACCACCGACTCCTGCATATAGGCCCTGACATCCGACACAGTCACATTATCCTTATACTGTGCTAACCATTTCTTGTCCTATCCGAGTAATGCCGAGCACCGGGCTAGATGGCGACAAGCATAAATTACATAAGTCATTAGTTTGACTCTGGTGGGATTCGAACTCACGACCTTCCGCACGGGAAGCGTGCGCTCTGCCGATTCGGCCACCGCGTCCGTTACCTATTAAAGTTGATCGGGCAGCAAGCATTTAGCATAATGCAAATCCAGCGTGCTATGCTGTGTCCATCTCTGAATGGACTGCTTTCGGGTTCACGCTGCACAGTCTGAGGAAGGGGCAGCATGTTCTACACCAAAACACTGACCTACTTTGGATCCCACAGCTAACTTCTACCCCAGTCACACTACAGAATGCGACCACTTTGCGACCACCTTAGACCAAAGAACCCACACTCACCAGTGACGCCCAGACATCGGCAACCATTGTTTTGGTAGCAAGGACGTCACGGGTGAGTGTGGGTTCTTTGGTCGTAGGTGGTTGCAAAGTGGTCGCAAGCTGTGGTGTGACTGGGGTATTCGATACTGGTGCACTTGTCAAACATGAATTACTGCACAGAAAGGGAATATCCTAAGTCAATTTAAAGTTGCGTAGTCCGAATGTTTGCTTTCGAATGTTTGCATCATTTTTTAGATAAATATATCAAGTTGACTATTATAACCTACTATTCATTATTCCGGAGTCATTTTGATGGAAAATGGCTAGTTTTGGAGTAATTTGAGTTGAAAGAACCCAAAATCATTTCGGCAAGCTTGTCAAAAGTCTTGTTGTGGCCCAGATTCACATCTCGTGTGATGAGGAATGACCTATTAATGCGTAGGTAGTGTGGAACCTGACTAATGCCATATATGGTACTGGGAATGAGGGTAGAACTAATAAGGTCATGAGATTGACCTATTGCTTTGTGGTCTCCCTGCCTAATGGCTGTCTCAAATTAGCTGACATGGTAATACATTGACTGGTTATTCTGTATATGCTGCCCCACGCCTTAGTTAATGTACCAGCACCTAAGTTGGATATATAGAATCAAGTGTAAGTATGTGTTTTGGTTTCGAAAAAAAAAGATTTCATCGGACCTAGATAAAAGATTCACCCGGTACCTGTAGTACACGGGTGAACAACAACGTAGTCTAAATACGGGCGAAAATAGCTTTAGTATGGACCAGGGAGTAGAATGTCTGCCTCCAGTATCAAATGGATATTTATATAAGCACAGAGTTGGTGAAATGGGAGAGAATGCAAAAAGACAAGATGGCGGCCATAGAACGCCATTGATTTCACTTTTAAATCTTATTAAACTAGATATTATATTATATTTTTCAACTCAAAGGTAGCAGACTAATAATAAGACAGATGTAAAGAAAAATTGTTGCTTCTTACATTGTGAAATTAGGCTCTGATTTCATTGACCCGTTTTTTCGACAGCTTTTACATAGGATTGGTTTGCACCCTGACTGCAGCAGTACGGGGTGAATCTTGTATCTACATCGGACCATGCAACTTTAAGATAACTTGTCGCTGCTTGAAAATCCTGCCACGTCCAGCATTGTTCAAACATGCACGCCAAAAAGATGTTTTCACTTCCATTATCTACAAAGTTAGATATTTGTATAATCCAAAATTACTCCAAACTAAATGACCGGACAAGGTGGCCGAATCGGTAGAGCGGAGGCCTCCCGTGCGGAACATTGGGAGTTCAATCCCCAGTCGAGTCAAATCAATGACTTACACAATTGATACTTGTCGCTTCCTAGCCAGGCAGTCGGCATTATTAGGATAGGTCATGGACTGATGTGACTGAGTGGGATATCAAGTCAGGGTGCTGGTGGCCTGGTTGCCTAGTGGGGCAACACTATAAAGTCACCATGAGTGTGCTCTGTCACAAGTCGGTACACGTCCTGATATGACCTTAAATGTTACCAGGACATAACACTCCAACAACCAACCAACCAAATCCTAACCAGGCGCTTGGCATTAATAGGATAGGGCAATGACTGGTTGGATCAGTGTCAGGATAATGTGTCTGAGTTGGAAATCAGGTCATGGTGCTGGCGGCCTGGTCTCCCAGTCGAGGGCGCCGTGAATATGGCCTATGCTGCAGACACGGCGTAAAGAAACCACCAATCAATCAATCAATCAATCAATCCCAGTGTGGCCGCACTATAAAATTGCCATGAGTGCGCACTGTCACAAGTCGGTACCCATCCTGATATAACCTTAGATGTTGCCAGAATGTAAAACTCCAACCAGCCAACCAACCAACCAAACTAAAGTCTAAATTAAACTATAACAGCCAACTTAAACTATTTATCCAAACAAAATGGCAAAAACTCAAAAGCATCGGACTGAACCCAACTTCTGTATCCTATTTAGACCCGTAACCATGGTACATGCAATATTTAGAAATATGCTGGCTGGTAAAGTGTGGATTATCCTGGTCTGTCCGCTAAGTTGGCATCATCACTCAGTGAGCGGCGTGGAAATGTACACACACGCTTGGCTTCAAACAACATGTACACACCACGGACCTTCATTGGGACGCTTGTTTACACTGTTAAGGCCCGGTCATATACATGTTAGTGGACGTAGTTGAACATAGTGGACGCTAACCTAGTTGAACGTAGTGCAACATACAGGTATCCGTACTTCTCCATGATGAGAATGTGATAAGAATGTGTGTGGGCCGTGAGTTCCGATTTAAGCTTTGGACATGTACGAAAGAGAGGTATGTTTGAGGGAGATGTAGCCTCCATGATGATAACATACTCTAGCATACTCTAGCATACTCTAGCATACTCTAGCATACTCTAGCATACTCTAGCGTACTCTAGCATTCTCTAGCATACTTTGACCCGCACAAATCCTTGGCCGTTCTGCCGTGGTCACATAGCCATTAGTGGACGAAGTTGAACATAGTTGAATGTAGTGGAGGGTAACGTAGTTCAACGTAGTTGAATGTGGTTGAATGTAGTTTGACGTTGTTGAATGTAGTTGGATTCTTACCATAACGTACCAGGATCCATACCATAACGTATTTATTTGTACCATTAGGTGGGTAATCAACCAAAACCTGCCGTACCTTAACGTATTTGAACGTAGTGACAGCACGTTTCACCCACGTTTCACCCACATTATTCTATCTACGTTCAACTATATCCACTAACGTGTATGTGACCAGGGCATAACCCAGAGCAGGTCAGGCATACGGGGTCAGCTGCGTGACCTTGACCTCTTGCACACACATCCGTCAATCGGTTGTCATGTTCACACCTCTCACCATGACAGATTGCGACACGTCGTAATCGTATTGAATGCCACGACGGTCAGAGCCTCCCCTCCCTCCCTCCCTCACACCCTCCGCTCCCTCCCTCACACCCTCCCCTCCCTCCCTCACACCCTCCCCTCCCTCCCTCCCTCCCTCCCTCACAGCTCCCCTCCCTCCCTCACACCCTCCGCTCCCTCCCTCACACCCTCCCCTCCCTCCCTCATACCCTCCCCTCCCTCCCTCACACCCTCCCTTCCCTCATATCCTCCCCTCCCTCCCTTCCTCCCTCCCTCCCTCACATCCTCCCCTCCCTTCCTCACACCCTCCCCTCCCTCACTCCCTCCCTCCCTCACACCCTCTCCTCCCTCACACCCTCTCCTCCCTCACACCCTCCACCCCCTCCTTCACCCTCCCTAACACCTTCCCTTCCCTCCCTCACACCCTCCCCTCCGTCACACCCTCCCCTCCCTCCGTCACACCTTCCCTCACCCGGGAGAGCACCAGTGAGTGACTGGGAGTTTCTGTCCTGGCAATATCCAAGGTCATACATACATACCAGGACGGACACCGACTTCTGACCGTCGCATTGGTGACGACTTAAGCGTTGCTTCATAAAATGGAATTAGTATTGCTAGATCGATTTGAAATGTCCATGTGTTTGGCACCTTCACACGATATCCCACTCAGTCACATTAACCTGAGCACCCTCCCCCTCAATCCTTGCCTTGTTATATTGCAGATCAGTGCAAGGCGAGTTAACGACCACTGATTGTACACTACTGCTTGCGACTGCTTGAGACCACTTTGCGACCACAATAACAAAAAAAAGTTCGTCGCAAAGAGGTCGCAAAATGATCGCAAGTCGTCGCAAAATGGTCCTCATTAGTCGCCGACCTCCTTGCAATCAAACTGGTCACAAGGAGGTGGTAGGTGCTGCACTAAACATCTCCGTGCGAACATTTGGGTCGCAAGGAGGTTTTTAACGTATTGATCTAATACCCCTGTCAGACTACGACGTTTCTCTCCAACACGCGTCGACGTGTGTCAGTTTTTGGCGAAACATCGGGAAACGTCGGGAAACGTTAGGGGACATTATGCGAACGTCGGTACATGTCGGTACTCTATCCTGAACGTCGACAGTCGCCGGAGGACGGCGGCGCGCGTAGTTGGTCGCTCAATGTTTTAAGCATGTCAAAAAACCGCGATCCTCCACAACGCGCGTCAACGCGCGGGTTCCAATATTATGGCGACGTCAGAAGGACGTCGACAGCGCTGGAATAACGTTATGCGAATGCGAGGCAGTCGCCACGCGCACGTGACTGTCGTTCTTACACATTGCGCCAAACTGTTGCTTTGTTGTTTGATGTCCTAGCTACATCTAAGGTCATATGAAGACGTCGCGCCAAACTTTTTCTTTTTTTTTTTCCTCACGCGTCGACACCCGTTGGCCGCGCGCGAATAACGCACTGCGCTGACGCCAAACTTTGTCCCCAAACCGCCGAAAGTTGGACGTGTCTCGATGCGTAGAAGATATTTTGTGCGCTGACGGCGCGCCGGCGAGAAGCGTCGTAGTGTGACAGGGCCATAAGAGAAATGACAGAAACTCAAAACCTTCAGACTATGCAACTTTAAATAAAGGGTGATTCAGGTTGTAGCTGCACCGTCCTTATTCACTGACGTATTACAACTACAGTAAAACCTTTCTGGCCGACCACCTCCACAGATCGACCACTCCCCTATATCGATCGCTTTATTTGGGTCCCAACGATACCATTGTAACCATATTCTAACTCCCTAAACCGACCACCTCCCTAAATGGACCACTTAAGGTTGGTCCCAAGTCGGTCGATTTAGAGAGGTTTTACTGTATATACATCTACAAATACATATGCAAATACATATATATATAAACTGTGTCAAAAGGTGCTTAGCAATATGGGACAAAACTTTGTCCATTGTAACGATCAACATACTACAGTATAACCCCGCTAAACAAAACTTGAAGGGACCCTATAAATTTGTTTGGATTAACCGATCATTGGTTTAACGGAGCTTTGGCTTCGACTTTGAGTTGGCTTTGGCAAAAACATTATGAGTAATATACAATGTATGTGGACACTTTGATTATTGTTTTTTTATGTATATACAGTATAACCCTGTTAAAGCAAGCTCGGTTAAACCAAACGATCGGTTAATCCAAACGTTTTTCGGTCGCCCGGCAAAATACTATCATTTATCATATAAAAAAGTAGGTGGGGTCTCAGATGACCTTATACACACATGAAATGTTGGTTTAACTGTACTGGAAGTGGTCTAGGGCCCGAAAATTGTGTTTGGATTAACCGATAGTTTGGATTAACCGACTTTGGTTTAACCAACTTTTTTATATGATAAATGGTAGTATTTTGCCAGGCCGCCGAATAAAGTTTTGATTAACCGATCGTTTGGTTTAACCGAGCTTGGTTTAACAGGGTTATACTGTATCTGCTTATGCATTTGCTCAGGATAAATTAATTTTTTACATGGTGTTTCATAATCCCAATAGAATACATATAGATAAGAAGCAAATGTCCTTGTGTTTTCAGTGTAACCGTTTCTGTGCTGTTTTGTGTCAATCGTTACAATAGACCAAAAAAAAGAGAAGAGTTATCACCTTTTGAGACAGGCTCATATACAAATAGATACTCAAACACATATACATACGCACAGCTCAAACAACCTCTACATGACACTGACACGTGATGCGACAATGCTGTGCTGAATGGCTGAATGACATTCCTTTGTTTATAACACATGCTTACAACCTGTTCACTCCCTTACAACATGTTACCTCCCCAACATTTTCTGTGGCGGAGTGGTTAGAGTGTCTGACTTTTTTCTAGGTCAGACTCCTAATCTGAGGGTCGGCGGTTCGATTCCCCGTGCCCCCAGCTCTGCCAATTTGGATTTCCACCACTGTGTATAACTTACAGCGTCATCAAAGGCTGGTTGCTCTCATACCATGTCTATGTGGTGTGGGAGGTTAAAAATCCCTTGAGTCGGTAAAAGTGTAGGCTCGGGCTTTCTATCGACCAGCAGTGGAATGAGGAAGACCAGTCGTCTATGACTGAAATTTCCCCTGCTTAAACAACTAATGGACAAAAAAAAAAAAAAAAGGGACCAGTTTCAGTGTCTCCCAGGGACCAACAGACACAAACTGAGAGACAAGTCACACACTTCTTAGTACGTAAACATGCAAGGTACCAGCTTCAGTGTCTCCCAGGGACCAGCAGAACAAACTGAGAGACAAGTCACACACTTCTTAGTACGTAAACACGCAAGGGACCAGCAGAACAAACTGAGAGACAAGTCACACACTTCTTAGTACGTAAACACACAAGGTACCACCAGCTTCTGTGTTTCCGTAGGGCCCAGCAGACACAAACTGATAGACAAGTCACACATTTCTCAGTATGCAAACATGCAGGGTACCAGCTTATCCAGGGACCAGCAGGCACAAACTGAGAGACAAATCACACACTTCTCAGTACATAAACACACAAGGTACCAGCTTCTCCAGGGACCAGCGGACACAAACTGAGAGACAAGTCACACACTTCTCAGTACATAAAAACACAAGGTACCAGCTTCTCCAGGAACCAGTGGACACAAATTGAGAGACAAGTCACACATTTCTCAGTATGTAAACCTGCAAGGTACCAGCTTCAGGGCCTCCCTACAGACCAGCGGACACAAACTGAGAAGACGTGTGTTACAAAAAGAAATGATGTCCACCACTTTCTTGTTGGCAGTGTGAACATTTATTTTAAGCTTCCTATACATAACTTCTACGACGAAATCTTATGAGACTTGGTTTTATATGTACGCAACTTGTCTACACACACTGGTACAGGTTATTATTCGTAAAGCTAGAGCTCCAGGCCAAATAGGACGCCTGGAGGGGAAAAAACCTCAGTGCAGCCGCAACAGGTATCCAGGTCCCTGTAACTGCCCTCACCCACTCTCCAGCATACAGGTTTGAGGGTTGCGGGTTCGATCCCCCCACACACAAATGCAATTCACAGAAAGGTTCCATAATAATAATATTCGTTTAAATACTTTACACCACACATACATACATGGCTGAAGAAACAGTAGTTGAGGGCTGACAAAGGAATTTCTTTCGCTGTGCCAATTTTGAAAAAGAAAATGAACAAAAAAGAAGAAAAGTCAGATGGGCCTTAATGTTCACGATCTACATTCTGCAGTGTCTTAGCGTGCAACATGTGGGCATGCGCCGAAAATCAGTCGATCATGTGTGACCTAGATACTACAACGGTCGCATAGTATCCATTCCCAGACACCCTCAACTCCGCTCCCCCCCAACTCCTGATGCACACACATGCCGTATTCGATTATGACGGTCCGGACCATTCGGATCATCCGAGTCATCGGAATTTCAAATAGAACACCCCGAGGTGAACCTAAAATTACACGGGCCGTGTGCTAAATGATCCGACTCCAATGGCTCAGGTCTTGGCTGGAGGTGTCAGGAGCAATTTGTGGTACACTTTTTGTTATATGTTAAAGACCATCCAGATTAAAATGGACATATAACTACATTATGCAATCATAAAATACTTTAAATCCTATCTTGCTGCAGTTACATTGTTTTTTTGTTTTTTTTAAAGAAGAGAGTTTTGTATTAAGCCACCATTTGTTCCACCCCTAGCACATACACTTATGCAACCCGAGGTTGTCGGATCTGCGCATGAGTAAAAATGTGGTTGGGATGATCCGAGGTGATTAATCGATTAAATACAAGATTTAGTTCTAAATGGCGTACACAAATGTTGTCAGTTAGTCCTTATATTTGGTGTGTCGATGTAAATAATTCAGTCCATTTTCTCAGCGCCCAGGTGATGGCCTTCCAACCGTTTTGCATTGCAGGTTTGTTTTTTCTTACACACATGCCAGATGTCAAGTCGAATTATAGAATATTAAACTACAGCATGATAACATAGGGGTCAGATGGTACCTAGATAGTCCTTCCATTTATATATGTACACGCTTACATGCTTAAATATTTAGATATTTATATTTATTGTTACTTGTATATTTACATAAAAAACATACAAATAGAAGAAAATAGTCATTAATGTACAGTCAGCCCTCATTATTGCAGACAACTTTGTTCTAAACACCCAAGGTCCGGCTAGCAAAATAGTTCAGACAGTTTTAAATTAGAGAGACAATATGAATTGCAGAAATCTGTTCCGTAGATGGTCTGATCAGATTGTGGGATTTTCAGCTTAAAAAGGCTGACTGTAGAATACACCCCGCCAGTTAAGCTAGAAAGTACCCGACTACAGTGGTAGTGACGATTCGCGCACTAAAACTCCCGACTCGACCCGACCCGCTTAAAACTGAAAACGGGCCGATTCATTTTTCGAATCGCGAATCGCAATCGTAAGGAAGCACTTTTAGCCCTAAAATTGAGTTTTTAGTCGGGAATCACAATCGCTAGGTGTGCGCGGGGAGCGCACACCTAGCGATTTTTGTGTGCGAAACGGGCAGTTTTAGATCGTATACGGTAGGTGGGTGCGCACAAACGGTAGGTGTGTACCTGGCATTAGGGGACTTGCAGAAGGACCTCAACAACACGCATAAGTGGTCAGGTGATTGGCAGCTGAAGTTTAATGCTTCAAAATGCAAAGTGATGCATTTAGGGGGAAAAAACAGCAAGCACATCTATGTAATGAACGATGGTGTGAATAATGTTCCGCTCTCCGAAAGAATGATAGAAAAGGACTTGGGTGCGAAGGTGGAAAACAAACTGACATTCAGCGACAAGATCCAGGAAGCCACCAACAAGTTAATGGAATACTGGCCATCATTCGAAGATCGTACACATACCTAGACGACAACTTGGATAGAAAGGACATATAAAATTAGACGAGGACGTTGTGCGCAGACTGTACATATCCCTTGCACGTCCAGTTTTGGAATATAGAAATGTTGGGTGATCACCACTCTACAGGAAGGATGCTGAGTAAATTGAGAAGATCCAAAGAAGGGCAACGAAGCTTGTACATGGATTCGATGAAATACCCTCCGAACAACGTATGCATCATTTGAAGATCCCAAGCATGTACTACAGATGGGCCGGGGGATATGATTGAAGTATTCAAATATCTCCATTGTATCTACAAGACAGGCAGCCCCCTTATCAGAGACTCCAACACCAGGACCAGAGGACACTCCCTGAAGCTGAGGAAGCGGTACTCCAGATTGGACCTGCGACACAACTTTTTCGGTGGTTGACCTGTGGAATGACTTGCCGGAGAGTGTCGTAGCAGCAGAGTCAGTGAACTGTTTCAAGTCCCGACTGGATGCATACTGGTCAAGCATTACGTATATCTTGGAGCCAGTAACAGTTGCTACAATCCACCACATCTGAAGAACTGTCTCGATTTCTATTAATTAAGAGCAGCTAACAGGTCCAAGGCCTATTATAGCTGTACCCTATTGATCGATTGATTGAATACATGTGAAGAAAGCGGTGGTGAAACCCAGAAGAAAAAGACAATATAGTTGTCTTTTTTTAACATATATATATTACAAGGATAAGAGCTTGATGCATGTTGTGATATGAATATCTGAATATAATCAAGAATTTGATAAATTTCCAAGCTTCTTCACGGAGATATATCTATAATGTAGTGAAGTCAGAGGCAGTTAGGGAAACAATCCGACTAGAGTGGTTCCAAATTCTGCCGATAGATGTGACTAGCTTAACTGGCGGGGTCTATTGTATATATATATATATATATATATACAATATATATATATACATATATACATATATATATATATATATATATATACAATAGTCCCCGCTATATATATATATAGAGAGAGAGAGAAAGAGAGAGAGGCCGTACTTAATCCACTCGTTTTTTTTCCAAACATTGCACCAAATGAGGTTCGATAGATTTTAATTGTGTATACCACATCCCATGATATCTCACAAATTAGATAAGGCACTCCATTTCCCACGACTAGCAGACCAGACTGGATAGCTGAATGACTTGAGCGTCCGTCTCCCGTTTTGGTAGATCATGGGATTCGAACCGATGGGTTCGAACCCTGGTCGAGTGAAACCAAAATGACTTAAAAATTGATACTTGTCACTTCTATCCAGGCCCTCGCCATTATTAGATTGATTGGTTGTTGAAGTTTAACGTCCTGGCAACATCTAAGGTAACATCAGGACGGACATTATTATGACAGGGTGGTTGGCTCAATGTCAGGATAATGTGATTGAGTGGGATATCAGGTCATGGTGCTGGTGGCCTGATCTCCCAGTGGAGCAGCACTATAAAGTGGCCATGAGTGCACACTGTCACAAATCAGTACCCATCCTGATATAACCTTAGATCTTGCCAGGATGTAAAACTCCAACAACCAAGAAATTGTTGCCATATTGCTATGGAACTTGTGGGTTACAGAATTTCAATGCATTATATGTAACAAATTGTGCATTCAAGTTATTGTATACTTTACTCTATATACAATTTTTGTGTAAATAATCCTGAATTAAAAAATTGCTGGAAGACCACTGCTTTGGTACTGACAAAAGACTTATTCAGCAGAATAAACACATTTACAACAACAACAACAACAAAAACAACAAAGCTATGTAGCACATTGAAGAGAATTGAGCATATTGACACCTGACAGAATAAACATATTTACAACACCAAAAAGAAACAAAAGCTATGAAGCATATTGAAGAGAATTGAGCATATTGACACCCGGCAGAATAAACATATTTACAACACCAAAAAACAACAAAAACTATGTAGCACATTGAAGATAATTGAGCATATTGACACCCGACAGAATAAACATATTTACAACACCAAAAAACAACAAAAACTATGTAGCACATTGAAGATAATTGAGCATATTGACACCCGACAGAATAAACATATTTACAACACCAAAAAACACCAAAATCTATGTAGACCATTGAAGAGAATTGAGCATATTGACACCCAACTCACGCATGCGCTGCTGGGCCTACTAACATACAGGTGCGACGCATGCGCGATAAATCAGCCCGGAACCATGTCCTACTTGAAAACACGTACATATCATTGGCCTGCAGTCCATTAGCTGCTAATGTCGGCCTGCCCTGCCCTGGCATGCGGCTCGCGGCACCATAAAGGTCAGTCGGCATCTCCTACTGCCCAACACCCTGCCAAATGTGACTCACTGTTATGGAACAGCAGCAGTCAGTGATGTAAAATTGTGGGTGTTTTTTAATAAATCTTCTTTTTTTCTTTTCTTTTTTTTCTTTTTTTCTAGAAAATAGATACTTGCCCTGTCCTAGTAATGTCAAACAGACATGCTAAGTAGTGCTTTGTAAGTCATTGGTTTGACTCTGCTGGGGTTCCAACGCTCGCAATTATTAGGATAGGGCAAGGATTGGTTGGCTCAGTGTTAGGATAAAGTGACTGAGTGGGATATCAGGTCATGGTGCTGGCGGCCTGGTCTTCCAGTGGGGCAGCGCTATAAAATTGCCATGAGTGCTCACTGTAACAAGTCGCTACCCGTCATCATATGACCTTAGATGTTGCCAGGATGTAAATCTCCAACAAGTAACCAACCTACTTGGGTTCTACACCTACCTGTCTATGTGGTTACTTGCCTGAGAGGTAGGTGCAGACCACTACACTCGTCCCCCTGGAATTGTAAGTCTTTAAATCCTTACAATTACATACATAAAGGCAATGCACTAACACATACATTCACAGGGTAGGTTCAACAACCATACAGCATGTAGCTTGTACAGGATAATGGTCACGGCAACCTGTGTCATGGGGGTGATGAAAATGGGAAATATTGCACCTAGAGCAGGACTCGAACCCACATCTCTTTGCATTCCGGGCCAGTGTGCCAACCTTTACACCACCTAGGCTCTCTGATATCACCACACTACCCACGCCTACCTGTCTATGTGGTTACTTGCCTGAAAGGTCAGTGCAGACCACAACAGAAGCATCTAACTAGATACTGTCGGTACTTAGAAAACACTGGACGAAAGTATGAAAATCAATAAAGGATTGTTACTTTCTAAACTCCTATTTGGGTGTATGCTTACATTTAAAATAAATAACCAGAAAGTCTTGTGAATGAACTAAAGCTTCACTCTTTATTTTGATACCAAAATTACTTGGGCTATATATTAAGACAACACACCAAAAGGCACTTTATTACAGGCACTTTGACTAATTAGCACATTTTTTTGGCATCACATTAATCAGAACAGGTACCAAGGCATGTGGTGTTGTTTCACTCGGCACTGAATGACCATTGGGTACAGAGGCTATTAATAGATCCTATCCGAATGACCACAAAATGGGCTTTAATTTGGTATTGTAGTGGTCTGCACTGACCTCTCGGGCAAGGAGCCGCATAGACAGGTAGGCGTGGATAGTGTGTTGATATCAGGGAGCCTAGGTGGTGTAATGGTTAGCACACTGGCCTGGAATGCAAACAGATGTGGGTTTGAGTCCCGCTCTAGGCACAATATTTCTCATTTTCATCACCCCCATGATACTGGTGCCGTGACCAGGATCCTGTACAAGCTATGCGCTGTATAGTTGTTGAACCTACCCTGTGTATGTATGTAAGTGCATTGCCTGTATGTATGTAATTGTAAGTATTAAAAGACTTACAATTCCAGGGGGACGAGTGTAGTGGTCTCCACTGACCTCTCGGGCAAGGAGCCGCATAGACAGGTAGGCGTGGGTAGTGTGTTGATATCAGGGGGCCTAGGTGGTGTAATGGTTAGCACACTGGTCTGGAATGCAAAGAGATGTGGGTTCGAGTCCCGCTCTAGGTACAATATTTCCCATTTTCATCACCCCCATGATAGTATATTATAGACATATATTTAAAATCAAATAAAATATGGCCAAAGCAAAATGCACACCTCATGTGTCATTCAGCGTTAAAGGCAAATTTTGTTCAAGATTTGTTTGTTTGTTGTTGATTTACATCATAGCAACATCTAAGGTCATATCAGGACAGATACGGATTTGTGACAGTGTGCACTCCTGGGGACTTTATAGTGCTGCCCCACTGGGAGATCAGGCCATCAGCACCTTGACCTGATATCCCACTTAATCACATTATCCTGACATTGAGCCAACCAGTTCATGCCCTATCCTAATAATGCCAAGCGCCAGGCTAGGAAGTGACAAGTATACATTGTTATGTCATTGGTTTGACTCGACCAGGGTTCGAACCCACAAACCTATGGGTTTGGATCCCCTGATCTACAAAAACAGGAAATGGATGCTCAACTCATTCGGCCGTCCCGTCTGGTCCGAACAACTGACATGTGCCAAAGTAAAGGTTGTTTTATTTAACGATGCCTCTAGAGCACATTGAATGACTGATTTTCATATCATCAGCTAATGGACGTCAAACATATGGTCATTCTAACATATTTCTTTGGCGGAAACCTGCTACTGCCTCATAAGCTATGCTTTCCGATAAGCAGCAAGGGGTCTTTTATATGTACTTTTCCAGAGACAGCACAGCACATACAACAAACAACCTTTGATGAACCAGCTGTAGACCATTTGTTGGAACAGAAAATAGCCCAAACTGCAAATGGGTCCACTGAGCAGGATCGATCGGATGACCAACACCTTCACAGGTGGACAGTCTACTGCCTGAGCTACGTCCCGCTCCCTCTGACATGTGCCAACAATTTTTCAAAGTATGCACTGTAATTTCTCTCATTTCTTTCCCACTGTTGACAGGACACCTGCAGACCAGATGGGATGGCCGAATGAGTTGAGCGTCCGTCTCCCCTTTGGGTAGATCGTGGGACTCGAACCCACGAGTCAAACCAATTACTTAAAAATTGATACTTGTCAATTCCTAGCCAGGCGCTCGGCATTATTAGGATAGGGCAAGAACTGGTTGGCTCCCTGTCAGGATAATGTGACTGAGTGCGATATCAGGGCATGGTGCTGGCGGCTCAGCCTGGTGGGGCAGCACTATAAAGTCACCATGAGCATGCACTGTCACAAGTCGGTACCCATCCTGATAAGACCTTAAATGTTGCCAGGGCATAAAACTCCAAGAACCAACCAACCAGGACACCTGCTATGTCAGGACAACACTACTCTGGATGAAGAGTTGTCATTCGAAGACGGGTATTGTTGTACTTGATACGTGTGTTGTGAATACTTGAAAGCTTAGAATAAATTGACACGCTCAAATAGTGATTAATATGCTCAATGTTCACTAATATGCCCACGGCAAATTTATGCACTCACAACTTTCATGATCGAATATGACCAGCTGGTTAACTAAGTAGCTGACTAGCTAGCTGGTTAACTAATTAGCTAACTATCTAGATGATTAACTAACTAGCTAACTAGATAGCTGGTTATCTAGCTAGCTGACTAGATAGCTGGTTATCTAACTAGCTGACTAGCTAGATGGTGAACTAACTAGCTAACTAGATAGCCGGTTAACTAACTAGCCAACTAGATAGTTGGTTAACTAACTAGCTAACTAGATAGCTGGTTAACTAACTAGCTAACTAGATAGCTGGTTATCTAACTAGCTGACTAGCTAGATGGTTAACTAACTAGCTGACTAGATAGCCGGTTAACTAACTAGCCAACTAACTAGCCAACTATTACTGGCTAGCTGGTTATCTAATTAGCTGACTAGATAGCTGGTTAACTAATTACCTGACTAGATAGATGGTTAACTAACTAGCTAACTAGCTAGATGGTTAACTAACTAGCTAGCTGGTTAACTAATTAGCTAACTATCTAGATCTAGATGATTAACTAACTAGCTAACAATCTAGATGGTTAACTAACTAGCTAACTAGATAGCTGGTTAACTAACTAGCTAGGTGCTTAACTAACTAGCTAACTAGATAGCTGGTTAAATTACTAGCTAACTAGGTAGCTGGTTAAATAACTAGCTAACTAGATAGCTGGTTAACTAACTAGCTAGGTGCTTAACTAACTAGCTAACTAGATAGCTGGTTAAATTACTAGCTAACTAGGTAGCTGGTTAAATAACTAGCTAACTAGATAGCGGGTTAACTAACTAGCTGACTAGCTAGCTGGTTAACTAACTAGCTAACTAGATAGCTGGTTATCTAACTAGATAGCTGGTTAACTAATTTGCTAACTAGCTAGCTGGTTAACGAACTAGCTAACTATCTAGATGGTTAACTAATTAGCTAACTAGATACATAGCTAGAGATATATATATATTTATATAGATACATCGAGACAGATCGATCGATAAATAGATATATTGATTGATACTATGATAGATAACTATATTGATATATATATATTGATAGTTGGATAAATATAAATGTATATATAGATAGATATATTGATATATATATATTGATAGTTGGATAAATATATATATAGATAGATATATTGATATATATATATTGATAGTTGGATATATATATAGATAGATACATAGATATTTTGATATATATATTGATAGTTGGATAAATATAGATATATATATATAGATAGATAGATATATAGATATATAGACAGACAGACATGACATCCTTCTGGACACTGCCTGCTGACATTATGGTGCTGTCACATTACGACACTTCTCACCGGCATGCCACCAATGCGCAAAATAAGTTGTACGCGTCGAGACACGTCCAACTTTTCGGCGGTTTGGGAAAGAGTTTGACGTCAGCGCAACGTGTTTGTAGCGTGCGGCCAACGTGTGTCGACGCGTGCCGAAAAAAAACAAAAAAAACGTTGGAACGCCATCCTGATATGACCTTAGATGTTGGTAGGACGTAAAACAACAATGCACCATTTTGGCGCAATGTGCGGGAACGACCCTCACATGAGCGCGGCATGTGCCTAGCGTTCGCATAACGTTATTCCAGTGCTGTCGACGTGCTTCTGATGTCGCCATAATATTGGCACCCGCGCTTTGACACGCGTTGTCGGTCATCAACAGTTTTGTGCAAGCACAAAACTTTTAACATGTGCCAATGCGCGCCGACGATCCTCGCCGACCGTCAACGTCCATCAACGTGTACAGATGTGTACCGACGCGGTACCGACGCGTGCCTAACACACACGTAACGCTTCCTGACGTGTGCCGACGTTCCGCCAGAAATTCACACATGTCGACGCGCGTTGGAGAGAAGCGTCCTAATGTGACAGCCCCATAACAGGCTGCGCGTGTTGTACACCCAGAGGAGGTGCACTTGATTGATACTCATGAAGCTGTCATGTATCTCGCCGTTAGACAACCGTGTCCCGCTGCCCTGGGAGGCCATAAAACACCCGTCACATCATTTGCCTAAGTGTGTCTTTGTCTTAGGCGCATAATTAGTTCCGTGGAAGTTTGAATCGGGAAAATGCAATACTGCATAATTGCTAACAAGCGTACACACATATAATGATATATCTACTTATATAACTCCGCATTTGACTGAACTGAGTAAATGATGAATTGGACAAGCTGCCTTTTTCTCACCAGCGAGTAAGCGTAATGTTTGAGAGAATGTTTCCCTTTCCTTGCTTTCCCCTGTAATGCTTGAATCTAATAGACGATTTCCACTGCCAGTCCCTTCACCATTTGGTGGCAGTGAGATTGATGATTGATTGGTGGTTGCTTTACGCCGTGTTGGCAGCATAGGTCATATTCCCGGCGAGAAATGTTTGTTTTTTGTTCAAACCATCGCTTTTACATGTAAAAGCAATCAATCAATTATGTGCCAATAGACACTCATTAAATTAGAAAGCTCACAATCATATATTTGTGGTCAAGGGAAACAAATTCCCATAGAAAAAGAAAAGTTTGATTAATAATTGATAGAATTTATTTTGTAAACTATATGTGGTGGTACAGTCCAGCTGCCCTCAAAAAGGCTAAAGTGTTTTCTTGTTTTACTTTAGTAAAAAGGTCATGCATACTGTCTGCAGTGTAAAATTGTTGGCGCAGGGCCAAAAAATCAATGCAACTTAGTAAAGATGTGATTGAATGTCAGCGGGGACTGACACCCAATACATTCAGGAGGAGGTTCACCCTTGAGCAGAAATGCATGTGTAAGCCACGAGTGGCCAATACGGCAGTGGCTAAGGACCACTTGGTCCCGCCGACCTCCCGCATGAGTATGTGGTGGTTTTCCCACAGATGGTTCAATTTCTTTAAGTTTATTAATGTTTTCATCCCACTCATGTTGCCATTTGGATTTTATGTGGGTGGCTATCAGTGGTTTCAGATCAGAGTGAGGGATCAGACACAGTTCAAGATCACAGTTCAGAGCCTTCTCTTCAGCTCATTCGTTTCCTTGTATGCCGGCATGGCCAGGCACCCATCACAGGTGGATGTCATACCCATCCGTTACCAGTTGGTTCATTTTATAAATGACCATTGCTAGAATAGGGTGATTCGTTTTCAGACCAGCAACAGCCAGGAGGCAAGAGAATGAATCACTTTATATAACATAGTTAGTGTGGTTGGATACATCGATACACTCCAATGCGAGAAGGAATGCTCAGGCTTCCGCAGTGAAAATTGAGCTCTGATCGGGCAAGCATACGCCAAATTTTTCCCGTCGGCAAACTGCCGCAGCAGCTACCCGGCTTTGGTCTTTCGAACCATCAGTGTATATGGAGAGGTGGTCTGCAAACTGGCCTTGAATCTCTGCATGCTGTCCTTGGTACTCGAGTGGATGTGTCCCAGACTTCCTTAGTTCCGTGAGTTGGACGATAACCGATGGCTTCCCCAACGACCACGGGGGATGTTCTGGGACTTTGGCATCCTCCAACACGTCCAAATCCACGCCCAAGGCCTCCAAATGAGCTTTCATGAGATTGGATATTTGGACATCTGGTAGTTCTGAGATGGGACATCTGGATATCTGGGAGTCTTGAGGTCTGGATACTGGACATCTGATACTTCTAAAGTTTCAAATTAGACTAGACATCTAGTAATTCTGAGGTTGGAAATCTGAATATCTGGTAGTATCGTACATATTGTTTTGTTTATTGTGAATAAAACTCTGAATAACAGTTATTTAAAAGGTTTTGGGGGGTTTTTCTCCTTTTTTTTTCTATATAGACTGAATCATATCCAATGTAATGCTATCCCCCTCATCCACAAAAATTGCACAGACAACAATATTGTTTAAATACATCGACAAATACTTTTAACATTACGCAAATTAAAAATCACAAAAAAACACCGAAAGAAATGTTATGAAAGAAATAGTGAAAACACTATTTAAAAAACACATAAATGAATAAATAAGCACAATGTGCGTAGTCTCCTGCTTTTGAGCAGCAGATTGAGACAAAAAAGATCAAAACTAATTGGCTTGCAGCATAACCACGATTCTTGTCGACCTAAGTCGGCTGCAATCGGCCTAGTTAGAGCCCAGCATGACATTTCATGACATTTTAAAGAACAGACCATTAAGCAAAATTCAAAGGTGTCTATATTTGATGTATTGAAATGTTGAAAATAATGTAAGCTGGTAAAATATCAACTCACCCAACCTGCGCGCGCACACAAACACACATATACATGCGCGTGCACACACCTGTCAATACACAATATGTACAATGCACACATGCGCGCACACACACCTGTCAATAAGTTGTTTGTTTGTTGGAGTTTTACGTCCTGGCAACATCTAAGGTCATATCAGTATGGGTACCGACTTGTGAGAGTGCGCACTCATGGTGATTTTATAGTGCTACTCCACTGGGAGACCAGGCCACCAGCACCGTGACCTGATATCCCCCTAAGTCACATTATCCTGACAACTGAGCCTACCAGTCCTCGCCCTATCCTAACAATGCCGATCGCCTGGCTATGAAGCGACAAAATTCAATTTTTAGGCCATTGGTTTGACGCGACCAGGGTTTGATTGAACCCGTGGGCTCGATCAAATCCCAACATCTACCAAAACGGGAGAAGGACGCTCAACTAATTCGGCCAGCCAGTCTGGTCACCTGTCATTAAGAGCCATGGCCTTAATGGCCACTGGATACAAGGTGATACATGCACAGGTTGCGCGCGCACACACGCGTGCGCATGCACTAACGGCATGTCTATTTTCGCCCATGCTTTATACACACACACGCATTGAGGTGAGAATACGTCCTAGGACATATCCGAAATTGGTCCAAGAATCCTTTCTTTCTTTCATTTTGTTAATGCATACCATTTTCTTAAATAAAAGATGTTTTGATGTGGTATTTTGTTTGCTTTGTTTAGAATGCGTGTCCTTGTATGGATTTAAAAGGCACAATTGTGGGTTTGCAAGTGTGTTTGTAAATCGTCATCCAGTGGGTGGATGGGGAGGTGGAGGAGGGGCGGGGGGAGGGGCGGGGGGAGGGGCGGGGGAGGGGGGTGAATGGAGGAGAAGTGAGGAGGGGGGAAGGAGGGGGGAGAGGAGAGTGGGGGAGATGGGGATGGGAGGGGAGTGGGGGAGGGGGGGAAGGGGAGGGGAAGGGGGAGGAGGGGAGAGTGGAGGAGGGGAGGAGAGGGAGTGGAGGATGAGTGGAGGAGGGGGAGGAGAGGGGAGGAGGCGGGGGGGGGGAGAGGAGGGAGATGAGGTGAAGGGGTGGAGGAGGAAGTGGAGGGCGAGGGAGAGAAGGTAGAGGAGGAGGGGGAGGTGGAGAAGGGGAGGGGAGAGGGGGATTGGTGGGAGAGTGGAGGAGGGGTGAGGAGGAGGAGGTGGTGGGAAGGGGAGGACGGATAGGGGGCGGAGGGAGTGAGTAGATGAGGGAGAGTGGGGGAGGGGGTGAGAGGGGAGGGGGAGGGGGGGGCGGGGAGTAGGAGTGTCAGGCGCGGGCAGGTACGATCTGACACATGCAGGTTACCTGTACACCTGGAGGAGAGAGAGACCTAAACCCCCCCCCCCCCAGTACCCCCCTCCAGTCCCCCCCCCCACCATCATCAACACACACGTGTCCTCATCCCTACACGTGATTCAATGTTTCTTCTGCACATTGATAACTTTCAACCATATTTCTTTCCATCAATCAGATCCTGCTCCTGACTGTCTTATTGTTGCTGCTGCTCGATTAATCTATTATTTTTATTTTTATTGTAAATAACTGATCAGTGGGTTCTTTTTTGTTTATTTCTTTGTTGGGAGGCTTACGTCCTCGCAACATTTAATGCTGCATAGTTTGATGAAGCATCAGATTTTCAAAAGCAGATCCCTCACCTAGATTTCATTCTACATATCTAACTGTGGCGTTCTCTGTGGCGGAGTGGTTAGAGTGTCTGACTTTTTTCTAGGTCAGACTCCTAATCTGAGGGTCGGCGGTTCGATTCCCTGTGCCCCCAGTTCTGCCAATTTTGATTTCCACTGCTGTGTATAACTTCATCATCATCATGCTGTCGGTTGCGATGCGACAAAGACTGCTTTCATTACTTGACTGCCGCTCTCCTGCGGTTGTACATTTCATGAAAGCTGCCTGCAAAAGTGTTGAAGTGCTGCTGGCTTTTGCAAGTTACCAGCGGCACTCTCTCGGGGAGCAAATAGAGGTTTCACACCAGAAAGAACATGTCCAGACAGGCGCAAAAGTATTTGTCCCTGCATTTGCTGGTCGGGAGATGTTGGGAGTTCCATGCATCAACCGCCCTTAATGCTGCCACAGTGACATGGTTTTCTGTTTAGGGTTTGCTCCCTTAGCCTTCGGTTCTGTCAAGAACCTGTACCACAAGGCAGTGGTTTACAACTCTGCAGGGCAGGGGTGTCAAACTCCCTGAGGTATTGCAATACCGGCAATACCTGCATACCATGTATGTATTACTGTACCCAAATTCCATGTACCGATGTACATAAACTTACAGCGTCATCAAAGGCCGGTTGCTCTCATACCATGTCTATGTGGTGTGGGAGGTTAAAAATCCCTTGGGTCGGTAAAAGTGTAGGCTGGGGCTTTCTATCGACCAGCAGTGGAATGAGGAAGACCAGTCGTCTATGACTGAAATTTCCCCTGCTTAAACAACTAATGGACCAAAAAAAAAAAAAAAACTTAGATACTGATACACTTATTAAGCATTTGGCACCACATAGAAGGGAACACGGAGTAAATGTAATAGAACATGTTACTGCAAAAGCAGTAGGCGTTCACTTCCCAAAGTAAAGCTTGTTTTGTTTAACGATGCCTCTAGAGCACATTTATTTTTATCATCGACTATTGGACATCAAACATATGGTCATTCGGACATATTTCTTTGGAGGAAACCTGCTGCCACCACATAGACTACTCCCTCCGACAAGCAGCAAGGGATCTTTTATATGCACTTTCCCGCAGACAGGACAGCACATACCACAGCCTTTGATGAACCAGTTGTGGACCCGAAGATGGCCGAATCAGTAGAGCGTTCACTTCCCATGCGCGAAGTCATGGGATCAATTCCATGGCCGAGACAAACCAAGGCCTTCCCGAATGTATACTTGTCACTACCTAGGCTAGCCTTTGGCATTACTACGGTAGAGCTGTGACTGGTTGACTCAGTAGCAGAATAATTTGACTGAGTACGATATCGGCTCATAGTAGCCCAGTGGGATAGCACTATGAAGCCACCATGAATGCAGAACATTAAAAAAATCACCATGTATGCGCAGCACTATAAAGTCGAACTTTGTTCTCACTGTGTAGTTACACTGTCCTGATATAACCTTAGCCGTTGCTAGGACGTAAAACCCCAAACAAACAACCCATTCCTGCACTGTTGGTATCCATCACAATGTACAGAGACACAAACCTCACCAACCGTGGCTTTGTTGGAGTTTTACGTCCTGACAACATGTAAGGCCATATCAGGACGGACCAACCGTGGCCTACATTATCTAGGCACCGTCTACTCACCCGGATGTTATCACACGGTACCATCAAGCATCTAATGTTCATTAAAGGACTGCAATATGATCAAAACTACTTTGCCCATTCACAATTACTATGATCAGATATGACTCGTCATAAGGTGCATAGCTTAGAAGATCTTCAAGGAGAGGCCCAGACTTGAGGTCAGGAGACATTCATTTTTCTTTCGAGTGACAGATCCAGGGAACAGTCTTCCAGACCAAGTGGTTAAACTTAAAGCACCAATGGTAGAAGCATTTGAGAGATGAATGGCTAGACATTGAAGAGGACACCTACAATTATATGACTTCAAGGCTCTGCCCACCTCCATATGAGTGCCAAAGAGAAGAAGATTCTTTATACCATAGCGAGTTGGCATTAGAGGCCCAATATGGCCTATATCAGTCAGAAGAGGATCTGTAAGTTAGTCTGTAAGTTAACCTATCTTTGTCGGAGTTATTTAAGGCCCAACCATGATGTGAAGGTGTTTGTAGTCAGTCTGTGGCTATTAGTGTCATTCAGCCGGAATGAGTCCTCAGTAATGTAGTCTAAGGCATATTACCTATCCAGAAAGTAGTGCAAGCATTTCTATCACTTGAAGTAAATTCGAAGGCTTTAGAGTATGCCTTGTAAGATGACCTAAAAACTTACAAAAAATATCTGTGCAAAATAAGGCCAGGAAACCCCCACTAAGCTGCACTGCAAAGGGGCATGTGATAAGTCACGGCCCACCAGCGGGACGCCCAATGGAAGGTAACCATGCCAAAAGTAGCCAGATAACACACCACACAGCTACGTACAAGCCTATGATATGTAAATCGGAGTAGGCTAGTCTAGTAATAAGAGTAGAAAACATATATACATATTTGCCAAGAAAATCCAAAAAAAACTAACATAGGCTATTAACCATACCAACCAATTATCTATCTGCTACTGAAATGCAGGCAATCAAATACCTTATCAGCAGCCACTGTGGGGTAAGATAACACCAACACTACAACTGGCCAGCATTGAAAACAAGCCTGGGTACCCGGGCTTATATGCTATGGACAGTATAAATACAGCCTCAATAAAAAATTAAAAAATTTAAAAATGTATGCAGCTATTGCAATACCTCAGGGAGTTTGACGCCCCTGCCCTGCAGAGTTGTAAACCACTGCCTTGTGGCAGAGGTTCACAGAACCGAAGGCTAAGGGAGCAAACCCTGAACAGAAAACCATGTCACTGTGGAGGCATGAAGGGCCCGACCAACCACTGCAGGCACAAATAGTTTTGCGCCTGTCTGGACATGTTCTTGCCGGTGTGAATCCTCTATTTGCTCCCCGAGAGAGTGCCGCTGGTAACTTGCTAAAGCCAGCAGCACTTCAACACTTTTGCAGGCAGCTTTCATGAAATGCGGAGAGTGGCAGTCAAGTAATGAAAGCAGTTGCATTGTGACCGACAGCATGATGATGATGATGATGATGTAAGCTATGATAACCCACCATGCCATTCCCTGTTATGATATCATCGTCAACCCACAACACTTGTGTTGTGGGTCGACAGTGTGTCACTGTGTTGTTTCACACTGACGATCGAGCTTTTCAATCAATCAATCAATAGGATACAGCTATAATTATCAAAAATGATTAAAAAATGGTAAGTATGTTTTCTCTATAAATCCACATTTGTGCCAAAAAGACTGTCAGTTGCTCAATATGAAGCCAGTGTTAACAGAGCCTCAATTGCCTCTCCACAGACTCTGTGACCCACAAGTCTAGTCTGGATTACACTCTGTGCATGTATCGTGGAAATCGTGTATTAACCCAAAAATAATTGCAAAAAGACGTGTCATGATATTTTATTGTATTATTTGATGTGGAGAACAGCATATAAAAAGTTGGACAATTTTGGCGCACGAGAAAGTCTCCAAAGATTACGTAAAAAAAACAAGTTGGCCAACGGCAGAAAAACGTCAAAAATCTGACTGATAACCATCAAATTGAAAACCTGAAATCCGAACCTTAAAATGGGTAAATAAAGCAAGGACATGCAATGTAAAACGGTCGGATAACCAAAGCCCAGCATTGAGAAGATGTACATTTAAAATCTTTTATTTTTAAGTCAGCGACCCTTCCCCCCACGGCTCCCCCCCCCCCCACCTTCCCACACACACACACTGCTCGCACTCACACACGCCTGTCACATGGCGATGCACCCTGGAGTGAGATACTGACTCTGGTGTCCACCAGGTATGCGTTCGGACGTGCCACACATCCCCAGTACAGGTAGTGCACGACCAGACGGGATTGGCCAAATGAGGTGAGCGTCCGTCTCCCATTTTGGTAGATCGTGTGATACGAACCCTGGTCGAGTCAAACCAATGACTTAAAAGTTTATACTTATCGCTTTCTAGCCAGGCACTCGGCATTATTAGGATAGGGCAAGGAATGGTTGGCTCAGTGTCAGCATAATGTGACTGAGTGAGATATCAGGTCCATGGTGGCCTGGTCTCCAAGTGGGGCAGCACTATAAAGTCACCATGAGTGTGCACTGTCACAAGTCGGCACCCCTCGTGATATGACCATAGATGTTGCCAGCTTGTGAAACTCCAACAACCAACCAGGTAGCCGACACACCTTAAGGAAGTTGGAGGTGGATCGGTCCGGTTACCGCTAAACATAGCTAATACCCAGCGCTAACCGGACCGATCTTCTAGACCAACAGCAAAGACAGGTCATGCCAGCATGGCCAACGCCGAGATTCTTTGTTTGTTTGTTTTTGTTTTAATTTATATCCTAGCAACACCTAAGGTCATATCAAGACGTGTACCGACTTGTGACAGTGTGCACTCATGATGACTTTATAGTGCTGCCCGACTGAGAATTCAGGCCACTGGCCCCATGACCCGATATCCGACACAGTCATATTACCCTGATACTGCGCTAACCAATCCTGCCTCTCCTCCCCCCATGTTAACCTAACAGCACCCCAGTTCCCCACCCCCACCCCCACCCCCTTCACTACTTACTTAACGCCCCCCCCCCCCACACACACACATTAAGCTAACCGCACCCCGGTTACACTCCCCCCACCCCCTCCCCCTTCACTACTTACTTAGGCGCCCCCCCCCCCCCCACACACACACATTAAGCTAACCGCACCCCGGTTACACTCCCCCCACCCCCTCCCCCTTCACTACTTACTTAGCGCCCCCCCCCCCCGCCCACACACACACGTTAAGCTAACCGCACCCCGGTTACACTCCCCCACCCCCTCCCCTTCACTACTTACTTAGCGCCCCCCCCCAACACACACGTTAAGCTAACCGCACCCTGGTTACACTCCCCCCCACCCCCTCCCCCTCCCCTTCACCACTTACTTAGCCCCCCCCCCCCCACACACACACACGTTAAGCTAAACTGCACCCTGGTTACACTCCCCCCACACCCCTCCCCCTCCCCTTCACTACTTACTTAGCCCCCCCCCCACACACACGTTAAGCTAACCGCACCACGGTTACACTCCCCCCACCCCCTCCCCCCTCCCCTTCACTACTTACTTAGCCCCCCCACACACATGTTAAGCTAACCGCACCACGGTTACACTCCCCCCACCCCTCCCCCCTCCCCTTCACTACTTACTTAGCCCCCCACACACACACGTTAAGCTAACCGCACCCCGTTACACTCCCCCCACCCCCTCCCCCTCCCCTTCACTACTTACTTAGCCCCCGACACACACACGTTAAGCTAACCGCACCACGGTTACACTCCCCTCCCACCCCCTCCCACTCCCCCTTCACTACTTACTTAGCACCCCCTCCACACACACACGTTAAGCTAATCGCACCATGGTTACACTCCCCCCCACCCCCTCCCACTTCACTACTTGCTTAGCGCCCCCCCCCCCCACACACACATTAAGCTAACCGCACCCCGGTTACACTCCCCCCACCCCCCCCTCCCCCTCCCACCTTCACTACTTACTTAGCGCCCCCACACACACACGTTAAGCTAACGACACCCCGGTTACACTCCCCCCACCCCCTCCCCCTCCCCCCTTCACTACTTACTTAGCGCCCCCCACACACACACGTTAAGCTAACCGCACCCCGGTTACACTCCCCCCACCCCCCTCCCCCCATCACTACTACTTAGCGCCCCCACACACACACACGTTAAGCTAACCGCACCCCGGTTACACTCCCCCCTCCCCCCCCCTTCACTACTTACTTAGCGCCCCACACACACACACGTTAAGCTAACCGCACCCCGGTTACACTCCCCCCTACCCCCCCTCCCCCCTCCCCCTTCACTACTTACTTAGCGCCCCACACACACACACACGTTAAGCTAACCGCACCCCGGTTCCACTCCCCCCACCCCCCTCCCCCCTCCCCCCTTCACTACTTACTTAGCACCCCCCACACACACATGTTAAGCTAACCGCACCCCGGTTCCACTCCCCCCACCCTCCTCCCCCTCCACCCTTCACTACTTACTTAGCCCCCCCCCCCCCCACACACGTTAAGCTAACCGCACCCCGGTTACACTCCGCCCACCCCCCTCCCCCTCCCCCATCACTACTTACTTAGCGCCCCCCCCACACACACGTTAAGCTAATGGCACCCAGTAACACTCCCCCCACCCCCCTCCCCTCCCCCCTTCAATACTTACTTAGCGCCCCCCCCCCACACACACACGTTAAGCTAACCACACCCAGGTTACACTCCCCCCAACCCCTCCCCCTCCCCCCTTCACTACTACTTAGCGCCAGCCCCCCCCCCCAAACACACGTTAAGCTAACCACACCCCGTTTACACTCCCCCCACCCCCTCCCCTCCCCCCTTCAATACTTACTTAGCGCCCCCCCACACACACACGTTAAGCTAACCGCAGCCCGGTTACACTCCCCCCCCATCACTACTTACTTAGCGCCCCCCACACACACACGTTAAGCTAACCGCAGCCCGGTTACACTCCCCCCCCCCCTTCACTACTTACTTAGCCCCCCCCCACACACACACGTTAAGCTAACCGCACCGCCAGTTCCACTCCCCCCACCCCCCCCCTCCCCCTCCACCCTTCACTAATTACTTAGCCCCCCCCCCACACACACGTTAAGCTAACCGCACCCCGGTTACACTCCCCCCACCACCCTCCCCCTCCCATTCACTACTTACTTAGCGCCCCCCAACACACACATTAAGCTAACCTCACCCCAGTTACACTCCCCCCACCCACCTCCCCTCACCCCCTTCACCACTTACTTAGCGCCCCCCCCCCCCCACACACACGTTAAGCTAACTGCCACCCTGGTTACACTCCCCCCCACCCCCTCCCCCCTTCACTACTTACTTAGCTCCCCCCCCCCCCCACACACACCCACGTTAAGCTTACCGCACCCCGGTTGCACTCCCCCCACCCCCCTCCCCCTCCCCCCTTCACTACTTACTTAGCCCCCCCCCCCCACGTTAAGCTAACTGCACCCTGGTTACACTCCCCCCACCCCCCCTCCCCCTCCCCCTTCACTACTTACTTAGGGCGCCCCCCCCCCCCCACACACACACGTTAAGCTAACTGCACCCTGGTTACACTCCCCCCACCCCCCTCCCCCCTCCCCCCTTCACTACCTACTTAGCCCCTCCCCCCCACACACACGTTAAGGTAACCGCACCCTGGTTACACTCCCCCCACCCCCCTCCCCCTCCCCCCTTCACTACTTACTTAGGGCCCCCCCCCCACACACACACACAGACACACACACGTTAAGCTAACCGCACCCCGCTTCCACTCCCCGCCCACCACGCCTCAAGACGGCCGTTTAACTGCTCTGAAGATGTGCTTAGAGAGATGGTGGAGCTCTCTGATCTGACCACGGGCGGAGGAGGGAATGAGTGCACCGGGCGACACCCCGGTACTAATGAGGTGTGTGAGGAGACACCCCGGCACCTCGTGGGTTTGCGGTGGGCAGCGCACAATGGACCCACGCCGAGATGTCCCATAATGCACCTCTTGTTATAGAGCTTCAGTTTCACGCCAGCCGGACTCATAGCGACAATCGCCACTAAACTAAAGTTGCACAATCCAATGCTTTTTTTTTGGTTGATCAGTCTGATTTCTCTTCAATCCACATATAAATCGTTTGCCTTTTTTGATTGGTTGTTGGAGTCTTACGTCCTACAAACATCTCAATTCCAAGATCATATCAATGGTGATTTCGGACTAATTTAGATCAGTGGGGACAGTTTAATGAAACTCAAGGCTTTTCAAGACTAATTACCCAAAATAGTTTTAAAGTGAAGGCTTTTCAATGCCTTGACTGAAATGGGGCAAGTGAAGCTCAAGATGTTTCGGTAATGTCGTAATGTGTACTGCGGGCATCACATTCACTCTGCACTGGATTGGATTCAAGAGTAATATGGCTTAATGATGCCTCGTTGTGGTGACGGACCACCGTGCTATATAACAACATATATATATGTGTGTGTGTGACAGCACATTCCAATCATCTGATGATAAGACTGAACGCTCTTTAAGGCTAAAGCCGCTAATTACAGGGGTACATTTACCTGTCTGTGTGGTCTACAACTGTGTATGTATAAGACTTGAAAGCAAATCCATTTAACTCAGAGCCCATTTACACATATCAGGTTCATTGACATTTCCTTTGGACCGAACCAATAAATAATCTTGTTCACGGCGATTAAATAACCAACTAACTCTATTATCGACGCTTCCGCTTTGACTTAAACTTTAAAGTTGCATAGTCCGATGCTTTTGCGTTTCTGCCATTTTCTGAGATAAATACATTACGCTAATCATTATAGTCTACTTTAGTTTAGGTTGAAATAACTTTTATTTTAAATGGCTAACTTTGGAGATATTTGACATCGAAACATCCCAAATGAATTTGGGAAAGCCTGCCAAATCTCTGGCACCATAGACTTCAGAGGTAAACAGGGGGATCCGAAACCATGGGTTTGTGGGTTCGAAATCTGGTCGAGTCAAACCAATGACTTAAAAATTGATACTTGTTGCTTCCTAACCAGGCGCTTGGCATTATTAGGATAGGGCCAGGACTGGTTGGATCAGTGTCAGGATAATGTGACTGAGTGGGATATCAGGTCATGGTGCTGGCAGCCTGGTCTCTCCAGTGGAGCAGCACTATAAAGTCGCCATGAGTGCGCACTGTCACAAGTTGGTGATCATCATCATCATGCTGTCGGTCACGATGCGACAAAGACTGCTTTCATTACTTGACTGCCGCTCTCCATTTAGCTCTCTGCTGTGAGAGTTGCGTCCATGAGTCGGTCTGAATGTCTCTCAGCTTCAGGTTTGACATTTCATGAAAGCTGCCTGCAAAAGTGTTGAAGTGCTGCTGGCTTTTGCAAGTTACCAGCGGCACTCTCTCGGGGAGCAAATAGAGGTTTCACACGGGCAAGAACACAAGTTGGTACACATCCTGATATGACCTTATGTGTTGCTAGGATGTAAAACATCAACAAACAAACTATGCAGCTTTAACAAATAATTCATTATGCTTCCCAGATATAGAAAACCAGGAAAGTCCATCTAAGCTGCTCCACAAGGGGGCATATGATATGTCACGGCTCACCAGCTGGACAGCCCATGAGAGGTAACCCTGCAATACAAAAAAAAGCCAGATAACATGCACTCCAAACAACCCAACCATGTGTTACATACAAGCTTATGATGTGTAAATAAAGTAGGTGAGTCTAGAATTAAGTAGGGAAAAAAAGTGGAAAACTCTTCCCAAGAAAACCTAAAAACACTAACATAGATCACTAATCGCAAAACATAACTTTAAGAAACACAGAATGATAACTGCCCAGCATTGAAAACAAGCTCGATCATCCAAACTTATATGCTATGGACAGCATAAACTCCCCATCAAAAAAAAGTTTTAAAAGAATGGCGAAATTCATGGCAATTTACTACTGACCGACCAGCTAAGTCACTTTGCCTCCGCCCCCCCCCCCCCGTCGTCTCCCCTCCATCTCACCGCCCCGCCCAAACCGTCCTACTACCTCCATTATATAGTTCAGAATTTGACTGGATGATGGTGAGGGGGGGGGTCCTCTTTTTTTGTCTTTCTTTTTTTTTTAAAGCTGCATGATCCGATGAAAACATCAAATTTTCAAAACCAAAACAATTATCTAAATTTGATGCTACATATCTAACTTAGATACTGGTGTACTTATTAAGCATTTGTGACCATATAGAAGGGAATATTGGGACAATTTAATAGAACCTGTTACCGCAGAAAGAAAGCTATGGTGTCAGAGTTTTTGCGTGCTTGCCAAAACTAATTTTTGCATATTTGTACTTCAGATAGACATCTTAAATCAAAGTTACTTCAAGATAATGTACGGTTGACTCTGACAATGAGCCTAATATCTTTATCTCAGAAAAAGACAGAAAGTAAAAACCCATCGGACTATGCAATTTTAAGTGTAATAATTAGAGGTGATGCTTCAACATTTGAAATTTCTATTTATTGCAAAACTAATGGCCCTGTCACACTATGACATAACGACGTCAACGTAGGGAGAACGTGAAAAACATCGAACTTCTCAGCGTAATATGCAAATTTGGGCACAAGTTGAACGTGGATGCGGCGTAGTGGACGAGAGAGTAACGGCGGTAAAGCGTAGTGATAGCATCATTCAACGAGAGAGGACAACGTAATTACGCTCAGGGAACGTTATGTACATTATTCCATCACCAGAACTACGTTGCTTTACGTTGCCTTACGTTACTTACGTCATGACACGGTGGTGAAATGTTGAACGTACGTTGAACGTACGTTCTCCTGACGTTCTCCTGACCTTCTCCTGACGTTCTCCTGATGTTCCCATTACGCCGCGTGGACGTTTCCACTGGGTTTAATGTGAGTCAACGTAGTGGAACGTAGTTGAACGTAGTGAGCAGCGTTTGACTAACGTCCATTTAACGTCATTGACGTTCACCGAACGTGTACAGAACGTACGACAAATGTAAACCCTTACGTTCGAGTTACGTCAAAAGTTTTGAACAGGTTCAAAACTTTGACGCACGCCGACGTCACACAACGTAATGTGACGTAGCTCGACGTCAGTCTAACGTCATTCTGACGTCATCATAACGTAACCCAACGTAAGTCAATGTAATGACGAAACGTGATCACGTCAGCCTTACATTTGCTCGTTACGTCATAGTGTGACAGGGGTATAACAAAGCCTTAACAAGCATTCGTACAACAACAAAAAGTGTTTAAAGAAAGTGATATCAGACCGCGACCAGTAAATGTTGGCTAATGGATGTCAGGAATGGTCACTCATTGTACAAAATGTATGATCAAATCCTTTCAGACACAGACCAGACGGGATGGGTGAATGAATTAGAGCGTCCGTCTCCTGTGCTGGTAGATTGTGGGGTCGTGGGTTCTAACCCTGGTCGAGTCAAACTAATGACTTAAAAATTGATACTTGTCACTTCCTAGCCAGGCGTTCCGCATTATTAGGATAGAGCAAGGACTGGTGTGCTCAGTGTCAGGATAATGTGACTGAGTGGGATACCAGGTCATGGTGCCGGCGGCCTGGTTTCCCAGTGGGACAGCACTATAAAGTCGCCATGAGTGCGCACTGTCACAAGTCGATTCCCGTCCTGATATGACCTTAGATGTTGCTAGGACGTAAAACAACAACAAACAAACAAACCTTTCAGACACACACCACTTCTTAGAGCTGCATAGTGCGATGAAATATCAAATTTTCAAAACCAAACCAATTATCTACATTTGATTTTACATATCTAACTTAGGTACTGAAGCACTTATTAAGCATTTTTTTTCTGCATTGAAGGCAATACTGAGCCAATGTAACAGAACCTGTTACTGCAGATGTCTGTAGTGGTCTGCACTGACCTCTCAGGCAAGTAACCACATAGACAGGTAGGCGTGGGGAGTGTGTTTATATCAGGGAGCCTAGGTGGTGTAATGGTTAGCACACTGGCCCGGAATGCAAAGAGATGTGGGTTTGAGTCCCACTCTAGGCACAATAATTCGCATTTTCATCACCCCCATGACACTGGTTGCCGTGACCAGGATCCTGTACAAGCTTTGCGCTGTATGGTTGTTGAACCTACCCTGTGTATGTATGTGTTAGTGCATTGCCTGTATGTATGTAATTGTAAGCATTACAAGACTTACAATTCCAGGGGGACGAGTGTAGTGGTCTGCACTGACCTCTCAGGCAAGTAACCACATAGACAGGTAGGCGTGGGGAATGTGTTTATATCAGGGAGCCTAGTTGGTGTAATGGTTAGCACACTGGCCCGGAATGCAAAGAGATGTTGGTTCGAGTCCCACTCTAGGCACAATATATCCCATTTTCATCACCCCCATGACATGTCTATGGTGTCAGAGTTTTGGCAAGCCTGCCAAAACTAATTTTCCATGTTTGCGCTCAAAATATCTCAAAAGTTGACCATTTAAAATAAAAGTAACTTTGAACTAATGTAAAATTCAAAACCATCGGACTTTGCAACTTTAAGTTAAGGTGCTTGTTGGAGTTTGACATGCTGGCAACATCTAAGGTCATATCAGGATGGCTACCGACATGTGACAGTGCACACTCATGACGACTGTATAGTGCTGTCCCACTGCAGAAATCAGGCTGCCAGCACCATGACCCGATATCCCACTCAGTCACGTTATCCTGACACTGACCTAACCAGTCCTTGCCCTATCCTATTAATGCCGAGCACCTGGCTAGGACGTTTACAAGTATCAAATTTTACGTCACTGATTTTATCGACCAGGGTTCGAACCCATGGGTTCAAATCCCATGATCTACCGAGAGGGGAGACGGACGCTCAACTCATTCGGCCATCCTGTCTATAAAGCAGGAGTTTCCCAGAGATTTAATTTCATGTGGAAAGTGCAACAAACCCTAGTAATCAGTGGCAATAATAGTGACTGTGAAACCACTTGATTGTCCCTTATGACCTACATAATTCTACCAATCCTCTCCTTGTATGATGTCACAGAATGGGTTATTTGATGCCCAACTCATTACAGTATAACCACGTTAAATCAAACTACTAACACCCAAAACCGCAAACGTTGGCCCGAGAAAGATCAGGTAAACACTCCTGAGTGCGGGACCAGACCAATCCAGTATCACAGCTGTCCAGCGTTGAAAACAAGCACCCTCACAGGAGCTTATACATTATAGGCAGAATAAACAAATTTGTCACAAAAGAAACAACAAAAAACAACAAAAAACTATAGAAAAGTTGAAGGCACCCTAGAAATTTGTTTGGATTAACCGATCATTGGTTTAACTGAGCTTTGACTTTGACTTGGCTTTGGCAAAAACGGGGGTGCATTATGAATGTCCAATGTATGTGGACACTATGATTATTGTTTTCTATGTATATACAGTTTAACCCCATTAAACCAACCTCGGTTAAATCAAACGATCGCTTAAACCAAACTTTTTTCGGCGACCTGGCAAAATACTACCATTTATCATATAAAAAAGGGTCAGATAACCTTAAAACCACATGAAAGTTTGGTCTAACTGTACTGGAAGTGGCCTGGGGCCGACAATTTTGTTTGGATTAACTGATACTTTGGATTAACTGACTTTGGTTTAACCAACTTTTTTTATATGATAAATGGTAGTATTTTGCCGGACCGCCGAAAAAAGTTTGGATTAACCGATCGTTTGGTTTACCCGAGCTTGGTTTAATGGGGTTGTACTGTATGTAGGACTGACCTGGTCAGGAGAATTAAGCCAAGTACACCAAGGCTATTCTTAGTAATTCTGACCGCAACGCACTGAATATTTCTAGGATGTGAATATTTTGTTAAGACATAATGAATATTCATTCATTCGCGATACCATCAAATATTATGAGTACACACAGCCCAATTCAACCAATAAATCAACAAATAGCATACAGGGTATAGAGCTGAAATTCCCCTCTCCCCCTCCTCCCCCTTCACCCCCCCCCCCCCCTTACTCTTACATTGGGCGCTCCGTGTACCTGAGAGAATAATATTAATATTTTGCACGTTGCATTTGAACTGAGTGTAAATGGGTTGCTGGGGACACTGGAGGTTAGCGAAGTTCATTGGAGTTTCGACCAGACGGGATGGCCGAATGAGTTAGAGCATCCGTCTCCCGTGCTGGTAGATCGTGGGGTTGTGGGTTCGAGTCCCGGTCGAGTCAAACCAATGACTTTAAAATTGATACTTGTCGCTTCCTAGCCAGGCACTCAACATTATTAGGATAGGGCAAGGACTGGTGTGCTCAGTGCCAGGATAATGTGACTGAGTGGGATACCAGGTCATGGTGGCGGCGGCCTGGTTTCCCAGTGGGAGAGCACTATAAAGTCGCCATGAGTGCGCACTGTCACAAGTCGGTACCCGTCCTGATATGACCTTAGATGTTGCTAGGACGTAAAACAACAACAAACAAACAAACAAAATCATTGGAGTTTCAACACCTAATGTCACACCAACCAGTGGTCCAAAACTGGTTCATCAAAGGATGTGGTATGCGATGTCCTGTCTGTGGGAAAGCGCATATAAAAGGCCCCTTCCTACTTATCGGAAAGAGTAGCCTCTGTGGCAACAGAGGGTTTCCTCCAAAGAAATATGTCAGAATGACCATATGTGTGACGACCAATAGCCGATGATATGAATATCAAGATGCTCTAGAGGCATCGTTAAATAAAAACAATTTTGTTCTTTTTATCAAGACAGGTGCTGACTCGCGACGTCGCACACTGATGGCTGTTTAATAGTGCTGCCCGATAGGGATACAACACCGCCAGAACCATGACCCGATATCCCACTCACTCACACAATCATGACACTGAGCCAATCCAACCAATCCTAACTTGCATTACCCTAGTCACAAAGATCACCCGGCACGGTTGGTTGTTGGAGTTTTATGTCCTGGCAACAGCGAAGGTCATATCAGGATGGGCATCGACTTTTGAGAATGTGACTGGCGCGCTCATGGCGACTTTATAGTGCTGCCCCACTGGAAGACCAGACCACCAGCACCATGATCCGACATCCCACTCAGTCATATTATCCTAACACTAAAGCAAACCAGTCCTTGTCCAAATCCTATTAATGCCGAGCGCCAAGCTAGGATGAAGCGACAAGTATCAATTTTATAATTCATTGGTTTGATAGACCGGGAACAGAACTCCCGATCTCCCGCACGGGAGGCCTGCGCTCTACCACTTCGGCCACCCCAGCCCGGTGACAACCAACATGGCCGAAATTGTCTCGACCAGTTTTCCGCGCGTCTTGCCCGCTCAGCTCCGGGACAGGTGTGTGATCTCAGTTCGTCAGGTGCTCCGAGGTCAGCGCGTGACCTCCCACGTGACCTCCCACGTGACCTTACGCGTGACCCTACAGGTGTCAGAGGGCAGGCGGGAACCTCATTCAGCCGGCTGTCGCCAAGGCGCAGGCGCAGGCGCAGGCTCCGTTATATAGGTGTGTGTGGTGGCAAACTGTGCTCGGAGAGTGCTTAATGAGGATCAGAAACCTGCAGGTGTTTCGCTATATATATGAATATATTTTTTTTTTTTTTCTTGGTGTAAATATAGTTTATTCATTGAATACAGTATTTTGTCAGCGCTGTGGCACTGGTCTTCCAGCCAAGTGACATTACAGTTATTTACAATATATTTATATGTAGTCTGATATTGTCATCAGCAGCTAGCTCAATTCAGCTGAAATAACAATATTAATCATTACAAGAATTACATATGGTATAGTTTGACAATTCACATATAACAGTATAAGATAGTAGTTATATGTTGTATACATACCTAGATACATACATGTGTATTGTTTAGACCACTACATTACAGAGTGGTTAGGTGCATAGTTTCCCTTCACAGGTTTGTTTGCTTACTCTGTGGTGAATTGCATAATTATCATGTTGTTGGAGATGGGATTTTGAGATGGAGTGTTAGTAGAATGGTTTGGTTATTCTGTTAGATGGAGTGTGGTTAGCTTGTAGGGTTATGCCTAAAAAGGTTAATACCTGGGGGGGGGGGGAGCTTGTAGGGTTATGCCTAAAAAGGTTAATACCTCGGGGGGTGGGGGGGGGGGGGTGAGTACCTGAAGTAGTTTGAGTAAGTAGGTTGTTAGTAATGATGGGATAAACTATGCTTGGAGGATTGTACATTTCAGTAATTTAGTAGTCTAGTACAGTATTTATTAGTCTCTATGTGTATAGCAATACTACCAGTATATACATAGATATATATATATATATAGATATATAGATATATATATAATATATATCTATATTTCCATATATCCATATATATATATACATATATATATACATATATACATATAGATACATATATATACATATATGTATGTACACACATATATCATTATATGTATATATTTATATATATATATATATAATATATATATTTCCATATATCCATATATACATATATATATATATATATACATATAAATAAGGATAGTGATAAACCCCTTTATCGTGGGTAACAAGCTCTACAGTGGTCCCTCCCCCCCCCCTCTCGTGGGGTGGGGGGTGACCAGTGTGCACCCCCCCCCCCCCACACCTCTGGGGGAGCTGCTTTGGCCACTTGGTCGGAAGCAATTTACTTGTCTTATTATCTTACTACTTCCTTATTATCTGACACTTGTACATTATCTGAACGGTAGAATTCTTATATATATATATATATATATATATATATATATATATATATATATATATATGTGTGTATATGTATATATAGCGCAAATGGCTTATATATACATGTATATATCAAGGGTACTCTTTGCCCATAACATAGCGAGCCTCTTCAAAGCAAAGACAGGACAGGTTTGGGGCGTGGTGGCCCAATCGGTAGAGCGCAGGCCTCGCGTGCGGGAGATCGGGAGTTCGGTTTCCGATTGAGTCGAACCAATGACTTATATAATGTATACTTGTCAGTTCCCAGCCAGGCACTCGACATTATTAGGATAGGGAAAGGACTGGCTGGCGAGTTTTACATCCTGGTAGCATCTACGGTCATATCAGGATATCTTCTTGTGGCAGTGCACAGTCGTGATGACTTTATAGTGCTGCCCCACTGGGAAACCAGGCCGCCAACACCATAAACTGATATTCCATTCAGTCAAATTATTCTGACACTGAGCGAACCAGTCTTGCTGCATCCTAGTAATGCCGAGGGCCTGTCCAGGAAGCGGTAAGTATCACTTTTTAAGTCATTGGTTTGACTCGACCAGGGTTCGAACTTGCGGGATCTACCAAAACGGGAGACGGACACTCAACTCATTCGGCCACCCTGCCTGGTACCACATTAGAAGATTAAGTGTCCAGGAAATATTTCTTTAAAAACTTCCATTGATCTTCTCACTGTGTGAGCGGTGGCTCCATCGTGCTGAAACCACACATTCAAATTTTCTTGGTGCCTGGAGTTTTTGGCTATAGAATTTCCGTACCATCTCCACATACCGATCGGATGTTACTGCAACATATGTAAAATATGGGAGGTTTTTCTGCCAGACCCTGTATATATATGGTATATATGGACAAAGTGACAAATAAGGAAATACTCGAACGGACGGGGCTGCCCTTTATGGAAGATCTTCTGATCAAAGAGAATCTCCGGTGGACTGGACACCTCATGAGGATGTCATCAGAGGCTACCAAAGCAGATCCTCTATTCTCAACTGTCTTCTGGTTACAGAAAGAGAGGGTGCCCTCGCTCTTGTTCAAGGATACCATCAAGAGAAACCTGAAGCTGAGAGACATTAAGACCGACTCATGGACGCAACTCTCACAGCAGAGAGCTAAATGGAGAGCGGCAGTCAAGTAATGAAAGCAGTCTTTGTCGCATCGCGACCGAGAGCATGATGATGATGATATAAATATATATATATATATATATGTATATATGTGTACACGTGCACATATGTAAAACAAAATAATTTAAAAGTTAAAAAATTGGCGGATGATTTCGAAAGGAGCAATATGGTATTTTCGAGATCTAATCACAAAATGTTCTCCTGCTTTTATGTACTCATAACTTCCCTCCAGATTCTTCCAAAAGTGTCCGTTATAAGGGTACAGGCCGCTCAATAGTTCTGACAACTAACTAGTTATAACTATCCAATATCCCGTTTTGGCAGACCGTGGTTTGAAACCAATGACTTAAAAATGTATACTTGTGGCTTCCTTGCCTGGCGCTCAACATTAATAGGATCGGCCAAGGACTGGTTAGCTCAATGTCATGGATAATGTGGAGTGGGATATTAGGTCATGGTGCTGGCAGCCTGGTCTCACACTACAGTGGGGCAACACTATGAAGTCACCATGAGTGTGCACTGCCACAAGTCTGTAGGCCATACCCTCCTGATATGACCTTACATGTTACCAGGAGATAAAACGCCAACAACGAAGCAATCAAATTCTTTCAAAAGTGTCCGTTATATAAGTTATAAGTTATAAGGGTACAGGCCGCTCAATAGTTCGGACAATTAGTTATGACTATCCAATAGTGCCTCTGTTCAACGGTTAACTCTACTGTCAAACCAATGTTTTCCTGATAATATAATATTTTGCTATTAGCATGCAGCAGAATAGGGATTATTATGATAACAGGCCTATAGCGGGTGCCCAGTGGCGAATACAGGGGTCGGGTACTACTGTCAATGGAACCACAAATGTCCCTCTATATGTAGAGTAAAACCTCTCTAACCGACCACCTCCACAGATCGACCACTTCCCTATATCGATCGCTTCATTTGGGTCCCAACAATTACCATTGTAACCATATTCTAGCTCCCTAAGCCGACCACCTCCCTAGATGGACTACTGTTAAAGCTGCATAGTCCGATGAAATATCAAATTTTTCAAAACCAAACCAATTATCTAGTTTTGATGTTACATGTCTAACTTAGATACTGATGCACTTATTAAGCATTTGTTTCTGCGTAGAAGGCAATACTGAGTCAATTTAACAGAACCTGTTACTGCAGAAGTCTATGGTGTCAGAGTTTTGGCAAGCATGCTAAAACTAATTTTCCATGTTTGCGCTCAAAATATCTCAAAAGTTTACCATTTTAAATAAAAGTAACTTTGAACTAATGTAAAGTAGATACTAGTGATCAATCTAATATATTTATCTCAGAAAAAATACAGAAATTCAAAACCATCGGACTATGCAACTTTAAAGTCAGCCCCAAGGTCGGTCGATTTAGAGGTGTGTATATATATATATATAATATATACACCCCTCTAAGCAACATGGAGGTCCTAACAAGAACAAGAATGAAAATAAAGAGACAGATAATACAAACGATCAAAAACAGAAAAATTAAATACTTTGGCCACATGATACGACACCAGGAATCACAGAGAAGAATACTGGAAGGGAAGATAGAAGGGAAAAGACCAAGAGGGAGAAGGAGAACAACATGGATGGACAACATCACTGAGTGGACAGCAATGAGCTATGCGGAATGCGTGAGAGGAACGAATGACAAGAAGAGATGGAGGTCCATTGCAGCCAACCTTCTTCGAGAAGACGGCACCCATTGATTGATTGATTGATATATATATATATATATATATACAAGGTCCAGCAACAACAAAAATCCCATATTTTACATATGTTTCAGTAACATCCGATCGGTATGTGGAGATGCTACGGAAATGCTAAAGCCAAAAACTCCAGATACCTAGGAAGTTGGAATGTGTGGTTTCAGCACGATGGAGCCAACTCTCACACAGCGAGAAGAATAGGGATTATCATGACAATAGGCTTATAGCGGATGCCCAGTCTAATTGAAAAATGATTCGCATATGGCAGGGGCTTGCCGACGACAGGTGTCGCTGAAAACAGTGTAAACTGTACACGAAGAGGTCAGTGCATGCGCGTGTGCATGCGCATGCGCAAACTGGCCGGGAAAATGGCCAGGTTCGCGCAGATCCTGCGGCCTGGTTCTCATTGTGAATGGCGGCCTGTAAGAAGTGCCCATTGACTACTGATGCTGCTTGATTGGTTGTTGGAGTTTTACGTCCTGCCAACATCTAAGGTCATATCAGGATAGGTATCGACTTGTGACAGTGCGCACTCATGGCGACTTTATAAATGCTGCCCCACTGGGGAATATGGCCACCGGCACCATGATCCGATATCCCTACTCAGTCACATTATCCTGACACTGAGGTAACCAGTCTTTGCCCTATCCTATTAATGGCGAGTGCCTGGCTAGAAGTGACAAGTATCAATTTTAAAGTCATTGGTTTGACTCGACCCGGAACCGAACTCCCAAACTCCCGATCTCCCGCAGGCGAGGCCCGCACTCTACCGATTAGGCCATCGCGGCAGGTGGTGACTACTGATGCAATCATGGCCTACATGAAACCAAAAATAAAACACCTAAAAGTCCTAAATCTGTTTCGCGGGAAACTCTACTTTGCACACAACGGTTCTACTGTCGTTACGACGTGCATGACCGATAGCTGGAACAATATTACTCAGCACATATGCATAGGTTTGAGAATAGCTCCATTATATATACATTATATATATAACAAAGCATTAATATAACAGACGTAATATGCACGAATTTGTAGCACATATGAACATTCCATATATATATATATATATATATATATATATATATATATATATATATGGAATGTTCATATGTGTATATATATATATATATATTACAGGGTTGGACAGTAACATTTTTTCCCACTTGCCCAGATGGGATGGCCGAATGAGTTGAGCGTCGTTTCCCTTTTTGGTCGATCATGGGATTCGAACCCATGGGTTCAATCCCTGGGATTCGAACCCATGGTTCTGAACCCTGGTTGAGTCGAACCAATGACTTACAAAATTATACTTGTCACTTCCTAGCCAGGCACTCGGCATTATTAAGATAGGGCAAGGACTGGTTGGCTCAATGTCAGGATAATGTGACTGAGTGTGATATTAGGTCATTATGCTGGTGGCCTGATTTCCCAGGTGAGCAGCACTATAGAATCGCCAGAGTGTGCACTGTCACAAGTCGGTACCCATCCTGATATGATCTTAGATGTTGCCAGGATACAAAACTCCAACAAACCAACCAACATTGAGATAAGCCGAAACTGTGCAGAGTCAGTGGTGCACATCTCAGTTGTTGGATTTGTATCAGTAATGGGCGCATTCCTTACACGCGGTATGTGGCATGCGGTATGCGAATGCAAATGCGACAAAAAATCGAAACGCCTTGAAGTCAATGGACTACATCCCTTACACGCGGTATGTGAATGTGAATGCGAATGCGAATGCGTCAACTCGATCGGTCCCTGTAGCGATCGGTGCGGCATGCGGCATGCGGCACGCAGTGCGCGAATAGAAACGTCAGTCGCACTTGTCCATTAGTTTTAGATGAGGAGAGGCGACTGAGCATTACGGAATGGACACACACAAGGGTGCAGAGGGGAAACATATGGTAGTGGTGGTGGTTGGGTTTCGGGTTCGTAAAAATGCTACCATAGCCACATAAATATGAATACTTATCTATAATTTGGTAATTATAAAGGTAGGAACCTCCAGGTGATGTACCAAGAGATACATAGATATACATGCCATATTAGGCCATATACAGTACAGTATGCAGTATACTTGTTTTTTTTGTTTTTTTTAATATAGCCGCATGCTGCATGCCACATGCCGTGTGTAAGGAATCATGCCATTCGCATACCGCATGCCGCATACCACATACCGTGTGTAAGGAATCCGCCCTTTATGAATTATATACGGAAATATAGAACAGGTTAGTGCTTTCGTTATTTATATCTATAGAATAAATTACATGCTACACATATAATGTGATTCTGATAGCCTTGTTAGCTAGATGCTGCTCAATCTGACATTCATATCCACATATACCTACTTTATATTTGATTATGATATGGGGACAATTTACCCATCAAAATAGGTGGGAATCTCATGAGGAGGTTTAAGGAGGTTTCGATGATGGACTGGGTGAGTTCAAATTAAGGAGCCAGGTGGAGTGTGAGCATGCGCCTGACCTCTGACCTCTGCAACGACAATGAGGTCACATTGAGGTCATATAGAGGTCACATCGGTATATTACCATGGTAGCCGTCACTTGAATATGCATGCATACTCGGCGCATGCCTCAATGCAAGTCACGTGACTTTATTATATGACGTGTGAGGACTGATGCCCTCTGGAGATGGGTAGGTTGCATGGTGTGTGGTTTTTTTCTCTTCCAAAATATTTATTCATTGAAGCGGGTCTGGTTTTTGAAGGGTATGTGGGTACTGTAGGATCGCAGGGGTATTACTTGTACACACATGAGTATGTGACTACATTTATTGATTATAATAATATGCAGTCATTGCCCGATATGAGCGTTGAAGGGTGAGGGACTCTGAACGAGTATCGACCGAGGTGGAGCTGGCTGTTGGTTGTTGGAGTTTTACATCCTGGCAACATCTAAGGTCATATCAGGACAGGTACCGACTTGTGAGACATATCAGGACAGGTACCGACTTTATAGTGTTGCCCCACTGAGAAATCAGGCTGCTGGCACCATGACCCAATATCCCACTAAGTCACATTATCCTGACACTGAGCTAACCAGTGCTTGCCCTATCATGTTAATGCCGAGTGCCATGCTAGGAAGCAACAAGTATCAATTTTATAAGTCATTGGTTTGACTCGACTGGGAACTGAACTCCTGACCTTCCGCACGGCAGGCACGCGCTCTACCGAATCGGCCACCACACCCGGTGCTGCCGATTTGGAGCCGAGGCTGATGCACACTCCAGAAGCCCTAGGGACTCAAACCCCATATGTCAGGCACTACGGTACTTATTACATGGCATTAGCTTTACAGGATTAGCCATTTTGAGCTGGAGAAATTAACTTGTATGTTTTTTTTGTTTTTTTTTAGCAAATAATCACAGTACCAACAATTGATATCACACAGGGTAGCTTGACATAAGTTATATCAGAGTGGGTGGACACTGCAATGGGTACAGTCACGGAGAGCACATTATTAACACTATTTAAGTGTTTAATAAATACAGTACAACCTCTCTAAATCAACCGACCATGGGACCAACTTTAAATGGTTCATTTAGTGAGGTGGTCGGTTTAGGGAGTTTTTCATTTTCTCACGGGGCATTGTACTCCAAGTATGTGGGCTTTGGTTTTGGTGGGTGCTGTTACATATTAGTGTAACGCATATTTAGGTCAATATATACATGTAGTCAACAAATATCTGTATGTTATTTCAACATCGTTTATTAACATGTACAATCAAACAATTAACTTCTAGGTGTTTTAGACACATTTACACATGCATTTAACAATTTGCAACAAAAAAAAAGAAGAGGTTATTGAAGTTTGTGCAGCTTTACTCTTTGCATCAACTGATTTAGTTGAAGGCTCTCCTCTAATGTGCATTGATCACTTCAGATAATTCAAATATCACTTGGGGACCAAATAAAACAGTCGATATACAGACTAGGGAGGTGGTCGATTTGTAGAATATCTTCACAATGGTATTGTATGGGCGATCGTTTGGGACCCGAATAAAGCGATCAAAATATATGGGAGTGGTCGATTTGTGGAGGTCCCAGGTCGGAGTATGACCGACTTGCAGCCAAGTCGATCATAGTCCGATGAAGTAAAAAATCCCACTATATATATATATTATATAGTAAAACCTCCCTAACCAACCACTCCCACAGACCGACCACTCCATTATATCTATCGCTTTATTTGGGTCCCAACAATACCATAGTAACCATATTCTAACTCCCTAAATCGACCACCTCCATAAATGGACCACTTAAAGTCGGTCCAAAGGTCGGTTGATTTAGATACATCTTACTGTATATATAGTGTAGTATATATATATATATATACTACACTATATAGATGCCTTTCAATGTTTATAAACATCAGGTATGCGCACGCAGCTTGGCTGCAGAACGAAGGCATACTGCCATTGAGTTTGAGGATATGCGCAGTGCAAAACGTCAGTTTTATTCAAAATTAATAGAAACCTAACCTTATAAGTTTAATATAATCTGTTCATGGAATATGTTTTCTAGATGTGTTCCAAGCGGTTTGAATCTAAGTGGTGTGGTTTAAGAGATATTTCACATTTTCTGTATGAAGATAGCTCACGGCCATTGACAATGCATTGAGTTTGCTGATACGCACAGTGCAACACTTCAATTTGATTCAAAATTAATAGAAATGCAGAACCCTAACCTTAGAAATTTAATATAAACTTGTTGTTGAATATGTTTCTATATGTGTGCCAAGCGGTTTGTTTCAAAGTGGTGTGGCTTTAGAGATATTTCACATTTTCTGTATGAAGATTGCACATAGCCAGTGAGTTTGCAGCGTGACCCTGTGTTGTCCTGCAGCCAAGCTGCAGGCACACTGATCTAAATACCTATGCTGATGTCACATAAAATAGGTCTATATACTGCACTATATATACTACACACCATATACTGTATATACACATGCATACATGTATGGAAACATATATGAACGACTGAGAGAGATTACGCAGAAATAAGGTTATAAAGAAGAGGGTATAATTTCATATTGTCTGACTTTTTTCTAGGTCGGACTCCTAACCTGAAGGTCAGTGGTTCGATTCCCCGTGCCCCCATTTCTGCCAATTTGGATTTCCACCGCTGTGTATAACTTACAGCGACATCAAAGGCCAGTTGCTCTCATACCATTTCTATGTGGTGTGGGAGGTTACAAATCCCTTGGGTCGGTAAAAGTGTAGGCTCAGGCTTTCTATCGACAAACTGTCTAATGGTGAAAACAAGCCTATTCAGGCTTATCCATGATAGGCAGTATAAATCTTCAACAACAACACACACAAAAAGTCACCTCCCCGACGGGGAATTGAACCCCGGTCTCCCGCGTGACAGGCGGGGATACTAACCACTATACTATCGAGGATCGGCTATTCACATCCTGTTCTAAAGAAATGTCTACCGGGACTCATAATGAGGTTGCAACAGTGACACAATTGACGGTTTTTTGGTGAAGTGCTTTAGTGGGGTTTTTAAAAATATTTTATTTCAGTATTTATAAGTAATTCAATTTGATGTGGGAATTGGGGGTGGGGGTGGATTCGGTCGCGAAGCGAGGTGATGATGCTTTCCAACAAAGTTTTTGAGAACTTATATATATATATATACACACACACATACACATGTACTGATCGGACGCGGTAGCCAAAGAGGTAGAGCGTGGGCTTTCCGTGCGGGAGATCTGGAGTTCGAATCCTGATCAAGTCAAACCAAAGGACATACCAAATTTATACTTTCTGCTACCTAGCTTGGCACTCAGCATTATTAGGATAGGGAAAGGACTGGTTAGCTCAGTATCAGGATAATGTAACTGAGTTGGAAATTGGGTCATGGTTACCAGGGAAGCACTATAAAGTTGCCATGAGTGCACACTGTCACAAGTCGGTGCCTGTCCTGATATGACGTTAGATGTTGCCAGCACATAACAGAACAAAAACAACAAATAGATCTCTAAGGAAAACATATACTACCATTAGTACCAATACATATTCCGCTTGTTTCTCAGGAAAGCCTGATGCTGTGACCCAGAATGCCGGTGTTGCAGTTTTAAAAGGACCCGGTTTAAAATGGGGCTTTTCACAATGCGCATGCGTCACAGTCAATTTTGGGCTTGCTTCTGTCTGTAGGGAAGCTCTCTGGAATTCTGGGGTGAGACAAGCAAGGATTCCTTCAGGAATCATTGTTGTGATTATTTTATGCTTGATAGTATATATATTTGTTGTTGCTAGGACGTAAAACAACAAAAAACAAATAAAAAAACAAACAAATGTATATGGGTCGTTTCATGGTAAATGGGGCCAATGTACTTTCCAGTGTGTAATGGTCAAAAACAATTATGGAAACAGCAGCGGAGTTATTTTCTTTATATAACTGGTATTCTTTCACATTGGAGGGATATATGTGAACAAATTAAGGCCTAATATGACAGTAAAATAATATGGAGTATGCAGGTATTGCAGGTATTGCAATACCTCAGGGAGGTTGATGCCCCTGCCATGCAGAGTTGTAAACCACTGCCTTGTGGTACAGGTTCTTGACAGAACCGAAGGCTAAGGGAGCAAACCCTAAACAGAAAACCATGTCACTGTGGCAGCATCAAGGGCGGTTGATGTATGGAACTCCCAACATCTCCCGACCAGCCACTGCAGGGACAAATAGTTTTGCGCCTGTCTGGACATGTTCTTGCCGGTGTGAAACCTCTATTTGCTCCCCGAGAGAGTGCCACTGGTAACTTGCAAAAGCCAGCAGCACTACAACACTTTTGCAGGCAGCTTTCATGAAATGTACCATCAAGAGAAACCTGAAGCTGAGAGACATTAAGACCGACTCATGGACATCACTCTCACAGCAGAACACTAAATGGAGAGCAGCAGTCAAGTAATGAAAGCAGTCTTTGTCGCATTGCGATTGACAGCATGATGATGATGATGGTGATGATGATGATGATGATGATGATGAAAATAATAGGCCAACATGTTCATTAAAAAAATATGGTGTTTTAAAGGCATGAATTGGTTACGTGGAGAATGTGGACTTTTCTACAGCCTACTAGACCTTTATTTTGCATAGGATATTACCTGTTATTCAATGAAATAATAAAAGAAGACTCTTACTTTAAATAAATATTCATTATGTATGCATATATCTATTTTTTTCTATATAATATTCCATGGTGATTAAACTGATTCTGGGCGTAACTGTCGTGTCATATGCTTGTCGCAGCATGCTTGTTAACTTAGGAAATATGTTATCCTGGGAATACAGGAGCTTCAGTCAAATAAACAGTTGCTAGTGTTGTATGTGTAAGGCTATTTTCTAGTACCGTGGCTAGTAATATAATTTGTCTACAAAGCTTTATGGGGGAAAATGATGTTGAAGTTCCATATTTTAGGTGGTGTCCCCTTCTATTGTGTTACGTCTACAACTCAATATTCTGATTTCTTTACAGTGGATTTCTATACTTAGGAGATCACAACACAACAACTAATTGTTTCATGCAATAAATTGTCTTAAATAATTGTTTTGATTAATAAATCCACTCGTGTTGATTAAGAAGTCCACACTTAGGGCTCGATACTCAATTAGTTCTTGTTTGTCTGACAAAATGGTAACCTCAACTATCTTTTCCTTCACGTTACCAGAATACATATGGACAAGAGTTGACTACTCAGCGAAAAAAATTAAGAAAATACACAATATTCATTTTTTACCCTCATGTAACACTTTGGCCCCATTTACCATGAAATGACCCACATATATTATCTTCTGCACTAATAAGTTAACAAGCAATTATCATCATCATCATGCTGTCGGTCGCGATGCAACAAAGACCGCTTTCATTACTTGACTGCCGCTCTCCATTTAGCTCTCTGCTGTAAGAGTTGCGTCCATGAATCGGTCTTAATGTCTCTCAGCTTCAAGTTTCTCTTGATGGTAACCTTGAACTGGAGATGAGGGTGCCCTCTCTTTCTGTAACCAGAAGACAGTTGAGAATAGAGGATCTGCTTTGGTAGCCTCTGATGACATCCTCATGAGGTGTCCAGTCCACCGGAGATTCTTTTTGATCAGAAGATCTTCCATAGAGGGAAGCCCCGTCCGTTTGAGTATTTCCTTATGTGTCACTTTGTCCTTTGTACAAGCAATTAACAAGTTAATAAACATAGGTACAATCTCAACCAGGCAGAAATGCATGCGCATTGTGAAAAGCCCCGTTTTAAACCGGGTCCTTTTTAAACTGCAACACCGGGTCGCAGCTACAAACTTGCCCCGTCGTTGGTTTGTTGTTGGACTCGGCTAAGAAGCGACAAGCATCAACTTTGTAAGTCATTCGTTTGACTCGACCTGGAATTGAACTCATGATATCCCGCATCTGAGGTCCGCGCTCTACCGATTCGACCACCGCGTCCGGTTAAGATCGGATGAGAATCTACCAATGTTTCCAACGTAGATATTGGTGGTCATGCAAGTGCAATCCCGCCCTGTATGTTTTACGGTTAAAGCTGCATAGTCCGATGAAGTATCAAATTTCCAAAACCAAAACAATTATCTCAATTTAATTCTACATATCTAATTTAGATGCTGGTGCACTGATTAAGCATACTGAGTCAATTGAATAGAACCTATTACTGTTGTAGTCTATGGTTTTGGCGTGCATGCCGAAACTAATTTTGATTGTTTGCACTTCAAATATCTCAAAAGTTAGCCATTTAAAATAAAAGTTACTTCAAACTAAAGTAAGGTTCTTTGTTTTTTTTGTTTATTGTTGTTTTACGTCCTACCAACATCTAAGGTAATATCAGGACAGATACTGACTTGTGACAGTGCGCACTCATGGTGACTTTATAGTGCTGCCTCACTGGGAGACCAGGCCACCAGCACCATGACCTGATATCCCACTCAGTCACATTATCCTGACACTGAGTGCTGGCCCTATCCTAATAACGCCAAGCGCCTGGTTAGGAAGCAACAAGTATCAATTTTAAAGTCATTGGTTTGACTCGACCAGATTTCGAACCCACAAACCCATGGGTTCGGAACCCCCTATCTCCCAAAACAGGAGACGGATGCTCAACTTATTCGGCCATCCCGTCTGGTTAAAATAAGGTCGATTATAAAAAATATAACAATCAATTTAATATATTTATGTCAGCAAGTGACAGAAACTCAAAACCATCGGACCATGCAGCTCAGAAAATCATATGATGGTTGTTCCTTCTTCTCTTTCCGGTTTTTACTTCTTTTTTTAAATATAAATTATTTGTTGCTTCATTATGTTTTTTTTAATAATAATAAATGTCTAATTTGGGGTTAATAATTTAAATTAGAATACAGGCAGCAAATATTTTATTTAGAATTACAATATGGCGACTTTCACTCACATTGAGTACGCCTGAAGTTCACAGATCATGGATCAGAGATCAAAGACGGGTAGAAACGAAGAGAGGGTGTGGGAGGCGAGAGGAAGGGGGAGGTGGGGGGGGGGAGGGACGGGGGGATGGGGGGAGTTAAGAGGTTGGTTTGTTGTGGAGTTTTACGTCCTGGCAACATCTAAGGTTATATCAGGACAGGTACCGACTTGTGACAGCGCACACTCATGGTGACTTTATAGTGCTGCCCCACTGGGAGACCACACCACCAGGACCAGGACCTGATATCCCACTCAGTCCCATTATCCTGATGGTGAGCCAACCAGTCCTTGCCCTATCCTAATAATGCCGAGCGTCTGGCTAGGAAGTGACAAGTATACATTATTATAAGTCTAGGCTAGGAAGCTACAAGTATCAATGTTTAAGTCATTGGTGTGACTCGACCGGGGTTTCAGACCCGTGGGTTCGAATCGGAGGTGAGAGGGAAGAAGGAAGGGGTGGAGAGGTGAGAGGGGGAGGGTTGGAGAGGGGAGAGAGGGGGTGGACAGGTGAGAGTGGGGAGGGGTGGAGAGGGGAGAGGGGGGAAGAGGAGGTGGGAGTGAGGGGGTGGAGAGGTGAGAAGGGGAGGGTGGAGAGAGGAGAGGGGGGGGGAGGAGGGGGGAGTGAGGGGGTGGACAGGTGAGAGTGGGGAGGGGTGGAGAGGGGAGAGGGGGGAAGAGGAGGTGGGAGTGAGGGGGTGGAGAAGTGAGAGTGGGGAGGGGGAGGCGGGAGGGGTTCTGAAGGAGAAAGCATCCTCTGTTCTCTAGAGCACTGGGACACCGCGCCCACCCCCGCCCACCCCGACCACCCCGCCCACCCCGGATCTAAGCATGTGCACCTCACATGCAACATGAAACATGCAACAAACAACAGCATGGTTCGACGCCGCCCAATTAGGCTCACTTTGATGACGTAATACACGTCGTGTGACGCGCTTGACGTCAGGCGACTTCTGCGAAACGCCACCTGGTGACGAACGGACGCTATAGCTCGGGGTGGGCCCGCGCTGTCAACGATTCACCACCACTTCTGGGAAGTTCTCCTGCCCCCCCCCCTCCCCCAACCCCCATTAACCGATGTTTACTTTTTGTGCTGGGGGGTAATTAAGCGAACAAAGGTTTATCTTGGAACTGCTTTCAGTGTGTGCAGATTTTTGTGGGGGGTTTTGAACCCCATTGTGAGACCTTGTTGAATGGGAATAGAAATGTATATATATAATCAAATATATACAAATAAATATATTATGTATATGTATGCAAATATATATATATATACATATATATATATATATATATATATGGGATATATAATTTATTACTATGAGTATAAAGGGGCGGAGCTATATTCCTATATCCTGCAGGATCCTAGCATTTAATGCTGCCTTTATTATTAACCCACAATATATTATTGTTATATTCGCTGCGGGCTGGTTCCTGCTGCGCTATCCTGGCGCCCCACCATGTTGTCATATGCCAGTCAGACCTTGTCAGGGTCACATCGGCGCCAGTTAAAAAATCTGTTTATTCAGGTGCACTTCTACACTGACCTGAATGTCTAGGGAGGTCTAGAGACACAGTCAATGAGCTACCTGTGTTTTCTGCTATACCTGTCGTCCGGGACAGCGGACGACTACAAGGTTGGAATACTGGCATATAACGATCGAGGGACTATCGATTCGACGATGTGGAAGTCGATTTCAACTCGCCATATTGAGACGGTATCATAAAAATATTTTTACTTCTCGACCATGAGAATATTATTTCACCTGTGTCGAGTTCTGTGTGTGTCGATCACCAGGATTTAGTTTGTGTATCGATCTCAACCGTCCACAGTGAGGAACGATCGGCAAAACTAATGCTACCGTAAAAACAATTTGAATCTCGACCGTTAGGAAAATATTCTCGTGTGTCGATTTCATTATTCGACCTGCGTGTATCGATCACCAGTGACGGGCTTGTGAGTCGATTTCAACTGTCCATATGAAGGAACGACCGGCAAAGCTGACGGTATCATAAAAACATTTTGAATTTTTGACGGTTGAGAAAAATACTTCACGTGTGTCGATGTCATTGTGTCGATCGGCGGTTGTGTTTGTGAGTCGCTAACTCGACGGAATGCAAGCATTGGAGGGCAGGAGGGTCGTATCGATCATCGACTGTAATTTTGATCGACTGTATTTCCGACAAACTTGTGGAAAAAATAAATAAATAAATAAATAAATAAATAAAATCGCAAACCATTATGCTGCATTGACATTTAAGGTAAAAATACTGAACTAATGTAACACAGTTGTGAGTCCTAAATATAATCGACATTCAGGTCGATTTTACACTAACTTGATTAGAGGCTTTACAGTAAGATATAGCTGTTCTGCAATATATGGGCCCTAGTATTGTAAATGAAGACCATGGGTCAAGCTATAACACACCTGGTACTTTTGGCTGCCATAGCCTAGCTGAAAAGCGCAGCGCCAAGACTCGAGATCGGCAATAATCAAGTGAGACTCATGTGTGCCGAACATCAGCGCGCTGGGATGCGATACCATTAACACACAGTTTGTGCTCTGCAACTATTACAGACATAGCCGTAACACTGGAAAGTTCATAGAACGAAGCCCGATCGATTAAAGGGACTATGACGATAGACTTCTGCGCAGTGTGTGGATCGAGTCACGGCGGAGTCGAAGTAGACTACTGCAGTAAGAAGGAGAGGACAGCAGAACCAACGTGCAGAACTACACGAAGCAGTGCCGCTAAGATGTCTAGGTCGGCGACGGGGGAGTCAGAGCCGGAAGCTGCTTCGGACAAGTTGGCTCTGGAAGAACAACGAGATGCGGTGCGGCGAGAGTTGGAAGAACTAAAATTGGAGGATGAGCTAATGGAGCTAAACGATGAACTGGACCGTCTCCTAGCGGCACGTGAGACGAAAAGGAGGCGCGGTAAAAAGGCTGCGACAAATTCGCCTCAACGTCGGGGAGATAGTCCGGTGGGGGCAACATGCAAGATGCCGGCCAACGACCAACCGTTGGCCGCCGGTATGACGGAGTCAGGCTATTCAAACTACGGACGCTCAAGGAATAGATCGAGGGAGCGGCGGCACCGACGTCGACGTTCGTCCAGCAGTTCGTCGGTGGATAGTGTGGATCGAAAACTTAGAAGTAAGTGGTCCCTGAAGCGACATGTCGAGTCAAAAAAAGATGTGAAGAAACTGAACTGTGAAGAAATTATCTGCGCAAACCGCTGCCTGGGTGTTAGAAATTCCAGAGATGTCTATCCAGGACCACCGGGCAATGTGGGAACACATATATTTCCTCTCACACCGGGCCCGCTAGGGTGAATATCAAGATAGGGCGCATGCGGACTATGACTTGTGCATCCGTAAGTGGGCGGTCAAACGTGGGTTTGAGGCATTCTCCAGCGCCCATACGGGAAAAAGCGTGCTTCATTATGGCCTGGACAATATAAAGAAGAAGCAGCCAGTTCTACGGAATTACAGTGAGGGGAAGCAAGGCAGTCGAGGCAGCAAGCCAAACACGGCTTGCTATGCCTGGAACAGCGAGCGGGGCTGCAGCAGGAAGGAGACGGAGTGCAGGTATGAACACAAGTGTTCAAAGTGTGGCGGGGGGGGGGCCACAAGAGAGTCACTTGTAAGGACTGACCTACTGGAACATTGGGGCACCTCCCGGAGAGCACACCCGTGTCTGACCCAACAGTAGCCACGAGTGGACAGGGTACTGTTGGTGTGGGGAGAGCGCCTCAACTCTGGATGCAGGTGGAGACTACTGGAGCTTCAATATGGGATGTTGATCAACGTCAGGCAATATTGGATACGTCACCCATTGACAACAGCTCACAACGCGCGAATGGGAGAATGAACATGCAACCAGTCACAACAGGGGAGATAGGTCAGGGGAATATTTACCCTACATTGGAGCAATGCGCAGGGAGGAGCAGCAGTGAGATACGTGGTGGGGATGTGCGATTGGAGGACGAGGCCTACCAGGGAGTATCTCGGGTGACACCACAGGGATTGGAACACCCACCCGTAAAAAACAAACCTGGATTGTGTTGAACAGCTGACCGGAGTGTCTGCCGCGATAGCGCGGGCAGGCTACGAGGACCTATTAGAGTGATTGGATAGCGATAAACGCTGGGGCGTGTCAGTAAGGGAGAACACAAACAGTAATTACGTGACTTTTCGGGTGGACAATGACTGTCTGAATGGCACTTGTGCATGCGTTTACGAATTGTTTTCTATGCCATGTCAACTAAAACCTTGTCGTTTGTTTGCAGAAGCATTTCGTAGGGGGGACACTGATATAGATGCTATGTTTCTCCTTCAGGGCACGGTCTTTGGGTTCCATGTTATTGATGACAATTGTGACGTAACGTATGGCTGTCAGCGGGAGAGAAAGAAATCTAGATGGGAGAGAAATATAATAGAGACCCGGCTAGCAGCGGAGTTAGAGGAGGGAGTCCTAAGGAAAGTCGATAGTCCTCCGGCCTGTATACATGGGATCTTCGTCGTTCCAAAAGATGATGGTGGTGGGAGAAGTGTCATTGACTGTAGTAAACCAGAAGGTGGGAGTGTCAACAATTACACAAAGGGGGTGGCCCCAAAGTTTAAATATAGTGGGCTGGATGACGTGGTAGAATGCCTGGAGAGGGGCGACTACCTAGCCACTATTGATATCAAGGATGCTTACCGCGCTGTCCATATTAAACCAGAACATAGGAAAAGACAGGGGCTTCACTGGGTTTTTGAGGGTGATTCGGTGGGAACCTATATGATGGACGGGAGACTCTGTATGGGTCTCTCGTCTAGTCCGTATATATTCTCTAGAATTTCAGACTTCATTGTCCGATGCGCAGGCAGAGAGGGGGTCTGCAGAATTATTAACTATCTGGACGATTTCTGCATTCTGGGTAGTACGGAGGAAGAAACTACAGGGTTGCAACAACGTGTACTCTCTATATTGCGCAGATTGTTTTTTTTTTATCAGTTTTAAAAAATTGCTCTCACCAGCTAAGAAAATTAGATTCTTAGGGATCGATGTAAACTCGGAGTCGCTGGAACTTACTCTCCCTGACGATAAATTGAAGAAGCTTCGGGACATCCTCCTGCTCTTCTTGGGTCGTAGGAAGGCGACCCGTAGGGAACTCGAGAGACTCGCCGGACACCTCGCACACTGCGCCAAAGTTATCAGGGGTGGGCGAACTTTTAGTAGGCGGGTCTACGACCTTATAGGCACCCTGCGTGAGCCATTCTACCGTGCACGGCTTAATGCTGGATTTAGGGAGGATATCAACTGGTGGGCATCATTCGCTGAAAAATTTAATGGTAAGGCGGGTATGCTCGGGAAGTTTGCGGTAACTACCGCGGTCTACAGTGACGCTTCGAATTGGGGAATCGGTGCTTTGCATGAGACTGACTGGTTAGCTGCTTCCTTTAAATCAGAGGACAATGAAGTGTTAGGACAGCTGATAGGACACCATCGTGTGGTGCTCCCCACTGAGGCAGGGAGGGACCACATAAACATAAAAGAGATGAGGGCTGTGATGGAGGCGGCCACACGTTGGTCATCAGGATGGGAGGATTCCGAGATTATATTTATAACGGACAGCGCGGTAGTCCAATCCGCTCTTAATTCAGGGAGATCCAGATCAGTTGGGATTATGTCCATGCTGCGAAAATTATTCTGGCTTGCAGTCGAGAAGAACTTTACATTCTTATCAACTTACATAAATACCACAGTTAATGTGGTGTGTGATGCCCTCAGCAGGCTAGACGTAGAGGGTAGTGCCGCTAGGATTAGTGGAGTGGATGTGGGTCGGATTATGTGCTGTGCACACCTCTTTGACGCTCCGCTGTTCTGTCTTTCCAGGACTGGAGGAGCTGAGGGCAGAGCAGCGGGGATTTGAGAAGCTATTCTACTCAAAGAATTCGGTCACCACGAGATCGGTCCAGATACGAAAGTATTTTGACTTCGTTGATCAATTCTCAGAGGACAGGGCGCCTCTCCCCTGCTCATCGGAACGTGTCGCGCTTTACGCCTCCTGGCTGGCGAGGACGCTCACGTACCGTTCTGTGCTGAACTATTTATCAGGGCTGAACTTCTTTCTGCGCCAGAACGGTTCCCCCTCCATAAGATATAATGATTTTGTAGTACAGGCCACACTTAAGGGGATTAGGCGCCAGAAGGGGGATGCCCCTCGGCAGGCACCACCTATGCTGCCGGGCATGCTGTTGAAGGTGTTTGCGCTATTGACCCAAAACCCGGGGCATGTATCTTGGAGAGCTGCGATGCTCTGCTCCTTTCAGGCCTTACTGAGAAAGTCCCAAGTAACTGAGTCCGACTCCGCCTTGCGCAGGCGAGATTTTACTTTCTTTGACTGGGGGATGATAATAAAAATTTCGGCGATCAAAGACGATCCAGTTCACAGAGCGGGTACTAGAGGTCCCGGTTGCGCTTTGCCCAAATAGAGCTCTGTGCGCGGTGTACTGGACGTTGCGCCATTTTAAAGAGTTGCCTGCGGATCCCGAGGACTTGGCTTTTCGTTTGCCAATGGTCGGCCTCGATTCAAGGCCTATGACTTATATGGCTTACCAGACTATGCTGAAGCTATTTTCTAATCAGGCGGGCCTGGGGGATTTTTACTTTACATCCCATTCGCTAAGGAGGGGGGGTTGCACCTACTTGGCTATGTCCGGCGCAACCATTGAGGAAATCAAAGTCCGAGGCGACTGGGCGTCGGATACGGTGTATTCCTATCTAAAAACCCCTTTGCAATCCAGAATATTAAATGATCTCCGGGTAGCGACGAGTCTTTCTTCTGTGGAGGCGGGAGACGAGGAGTGGTTGGGGCCTGGGCCGGTTTAGCCGGCCGGGGTTGGCGGTTATTGCTCAGCCAGATGGGCCTCAGCAAATAAACGAGGCTTCCACCACTTCCCGTCTTGTCTCTTCTTCCTACGTCGTAGCCCAATTTATGGGATATATAATTTATTACTATGAGTATAAAGGGGCGGAGCTATATTCCTATATCCTGCAGGATCCTAGCATTTAATGCTGCCTTTATTATTAACCCACAATATATTATTGTTATATTCGCTGCGGGCTGGTTCCTGCTGCGCTATCCTGGCGCCCCACCATGTTGTCATATGCCAGTCAGACCTTGTCAGGGTCACATCGGCGCCAGTTAAAAGAATTTCTTGGTAGGGCGGTTATTGCTCAGCCAGATGGGCCTCAGCAAATAAACTAGGCTTCCACCACTTCTCGTCTCGTCTCTTATTCTCCTACGTCGTAGCCCAATTTATATATATATATATATATTCATATATATACATATATATATATATTTATACATATATATATATATGTACATATATATATATATATATATATTTATATATATATATATATAAAATTGTTGTCTATGGCTTTGGGGGATTCCTTTGTTAAACCCATAATGCGAGGCATACGTTGAATGAGAACAGGCCTACTACACCCTCTTGGTGCAGCCAACACCTCACCAGGCTGCTCAACCAACAGAGTGAAGCATAGAACACACCATAGGAACCTTATCATTCCAACCCACTAGCAACAGTCTTTCATAATAATTTGTGCATACATGTTCATTTAGACCTCAATTATATGAAGATATATATATAAATATATGTGTATATATATAAATAAATATACATATATAAATATATATATAAATAAATGCATTATGCGAGTATAAAAATACGAAAGGGAATTGTTCTAATTATTGATATTACTTGCTATTAGTATTACTGATATTACTGATACTACTGATATTACTGATTGCTATACTCCGTACGACTCCACACTTGACCGGTGGCGCCACCTACGGCCTTCTCTCCTCCAATGGGGGTCGACAAGTGTCAGTCGCACAAGAGGATTTTTTGTTCTATATATAATTATAAGTGCATGTCTGCATGTATACTGCACTATATGGACATTATATGAATATTATATTCAAATGTGCCCAACATGCTTGTTGTTATACCTCAGCCCGGTTTGCATGCTACGAAACTGTGGCACAAACCTGGTGACCACATATTAACCATCAAACAGCTGCTGTAGTGGCTCCACCTACGTGTTCATCTAATGATTATCTGATCGGGGGCGGGAGGGGGGGGGGCATCTAGCATGAATAAAGCGGTATTAAATATGAACAATGGCGGACATCCGGGTAAAGATGTGTTCAATAAATAAAGGCTCCAGAACAGGGGACCCGACAACAATCACTTCCTGTTAGTTAATTTGCCCTCCCTAATGTACCTATCATGATTTCAGGACAATTTGTGAATCCCCCCCCCCTCTCCCACCCCCCCCCCCAACAACCCTCACAACCGGACCTGGTGGTCGAATCGATAGTAAAGCTTCTTTTATTTAACGACGCCTCTAGAGCACATTGATTTTCGTATCGTCGGCTATTGGACGTCAAACATATGGTCATCCTGACATATTTCTTTGAAGAAAACCAACTGTCGCCACATAGGCCACTCTTTCCGATAAGCAGCAAGGGTTTTTTTATATGAATTTTCCCACAGACAGGATAGCACATACCACAGCCTTTGATGAACCAGTTGTGGACCGCTGGTTGGAATGGGAAATAACCCAAACTGCAAATGGGTCCACTGAGTAGAATCGATAGGATGAGTGACACCTCTACCGGTGCTGCTCCCCAGTGCAGGCTTCCCGTGTGGAAGGTCGAGGGTTCGATTCCATGCCGAGTCAAACCAATGGCTTACAAAATTACTTAGCCTGGTACTCGGCATTACCAGGATAGGGCAAGGACTGGTTAACACAGCATCAGGATGATGCGACTGAGTGGGAAATTGAGTCATGATGCCGACGGCCAGGTCTCTCAGTCGAGCAGCACTATAAAGTCGCCATCAATGCGCAGTGTCACAAGTCGGTGCACATCCTAATATCACCTTCGAGGTTACCAGGATATAAAACTCCAACAAACACTATGAATCGCCCCCATGGCTTCCCCTCAATGTTAATAGGGTCTTTCCTACTGACACAGCATTAAGCCATCAGCAATCAATCAATCAATCTGATGGCAGTAGCAGGAACTAATGTTGTAGCTACCAGCTGACTATGCAGTGTGCTCTGTGGAAAAGGTCTATGGCGCTTAAATGACTCATCTCCTCTGTTAATAAAGACACCCCCCGTACAGGGTGCGTACACATGTGAAGATATGGAATTCAACGATATTTCAACTTATTCAAGGCTTTTGAAAGTTGTTTTTGATGGGAATTCAAGACTATTTTCATTTGGATTTCAGGGGGAAAATAAAACAATGCTTACTGGCGATTTCGGACTAATTTTGATCAGTGGAGACAGTTTAATGGAATTCAAGGCTTTTCAAGACTAATTGCCCAAAATAGGTTAAATTCAAGGTTTGTCAAGGCCTTGAAATGGGGCAAATGAAGTTCAAGACTTTTCAATACTTTTCAAGATGTTCCAGGCCCCATACGGACCATGCGCATGCATACCAAGTCAGAAGGCGTCAAATATAACTTACTTTCCCTAATGTAATAACTAATAACATACCGCGGAACAATATAAAGAGCATAGTTGTACTTCCGGTGCAGCTAGAGATGGTTCTGTATGAATTATACCGCCAGCGTCTGCATAGGGGATATTTATGTACCTGTAACAGAACCATGAACACAGCAACGGTGCCACTATGTATGCAGATTGCTGAGCCCCTTACGGGCACTGCAGGAACTAGCAACAGGAAGGGCTCATCAATCTGACACGGCTGAGTCAGTGTGAGCAAGGATATTTATAAAGGACCGGGCACGGTGGCTGACTGGGTAGAGCGCCGGCCTCGCGTGCGGAATGTCGGGAGTTTGGTTCCCGGTCGAGTCAAAACAATGACATATAAAATTGATACTTGTCACTTCCTAACCAGGTGCTCGGCATTAATAGGATAGGGCAATGACTGGATAGCCCAGTGTCAGGATAATGTGACTGAGTGGGATATTGGGTCATGATGCTGGTGCCTGATTTCCCAGTGGGACAGCACTATAAAGTTGCCATGAGTGCACACTGTCACAAGTTGGTACCCGTCCTGATATGACCTTAGATGTTGTTAGGACGTAAAACAACAACAAACAAGCAAATCTTTATAAAGATGGCAAAGCGAGGCTGCTTGAGGCTATTCCGGCGTGTAATTCCCCAAATACGGCCGCCATATTGGAAGCGTGTAGTGTAAGAATCCACTGCGAGGTGACGAACAACAAATTGTGACTGCTAGGCAACACCTGTCCTGATATGACCTTAGATGTTGCTAGGACGTAAAAGAACAACAAAAAAGCTAGGCAACACCAGCCGTCGTCAATGTCAACGAACCTGCAGCATAGCAACAACGAATCGTTGGTCAATATGGTCAAACAATTAGGTTAAAGTGGTGAAAAAATTTTCATCCATGTACTTGCTTAAAGTTGCATAGTCCGATGGCTTTGAGTTTCTCTCATATTCTGAGATAAACATACTAGGTTGTTCATTATAATCTACCTTACTTTAGTTTGGAGTAACTTTTGTTTTAAATCGCTAATTTTTTAGATATTTGAAATGGAAACATGCTAAATTAATTTTGCAACCTTGCCAAAACTATATCACCATAGGCTTCTGCAGTAAGAAGTTCTATTAATTGACTCACAATCCCCTTATATATGACGACAAATGCTTAATAAGTGCACCAGCATCTAAGTTAAATATGTAGAATCAAATCTAGATAATTGTTTTGGTTTTGACAATTTTATGTTTTCATCGGACTTGGCAGCTTTAAGTAGTAATAGCAATGGGAGTGCTTCTCATTTTCTTTTATTTAACGACGCCTCTAGAGCACATTGATTTTCATCATCGGCTATTGGACGTCAAACATTTGGTCATTGTGACATTTCGTTACAGAAAACATAGGCGACTCTTTCCGATAAGCAACAAGGTGTCTTTTATATGCACTTTCCGACAGACAGGACAGCACATAGCACAGCCTTTGATGAACCAGTTGTGGACCACTCATTCGGGAGTGCATTCCAAGGTGTGACCTCGGCTACAACCTAACTGTCAACAGCGATGATCGTGTTATCAATCAATCAATAGTTTGTTCCTCTAGTCGAGGGTTGGATGCAATGGTTCTCCACTTGTCCCGATGGTGTGCTGTTCTAATAGACTGTGAATAATTCAAGCCTGTCCACTATGAAATATTTGTAAACCATGATGTTCTTGGTCTCCCTCCCCCTCTGCTGCCATTCAGCTTCCCTTCCAACAATGTACGGTATATTGAACTCTGATGAATGATGTGGCCAAAATAAATAAGTTTCTTTGTCTGTATAGTGGCAAACAAGCGTTTCTTATTTTTAATTTTTCTGAGAACTTTTTTGTTGGTGATCTTCTTTGTCCATGATATTTTCATAATCCTTCGATAAGTCCACATGTCAAATGCTGCTAAACGTTTGTACATTTTCTTAGAGATTGTCCATGTCTCAGCCCCATACATTAGAGTAGACCACACATAACACTGAAGAATACGCTGTGTTATCACGCTTTCAAAATGGCCATGGGTTTTGCAATTTACCCTGCATGTCATGACGTCACTTAACCATCTACGCCTCTACTATCTGTGGTGTGAGTGTGAGCAGTGTCCCAAGCAAGGAAACTGTCCCATCTGAGTTGAAACTATATATACTGTATACAGTACAACCCCGTTAAACCAAGCTCGGTTAAATCAAACGATCGGTTAATCCAAACTTTTTTCGGCGGCCCGGCAAAATACTACCATTTATCATATAAAAAAGTTGGTTAAACCAAAGTCGGTTAATCCAAACTATCGGTTAATCCAAACAAAATTTGGCGGACCTCTGGCCACTTCCGGTATGGTTAAACCAAACTTTCATGTGGTTATAAGGTCATCTGAGACACCACCGAATTTATTATATGATAAATGGTAGTATTTTGAAGGAACCTTATACATTTGTTTGGATTACCCGATCGTTTGGTTTAACCGAGCTTGGTTTAGCAGGGTTATACTGTATAGACATAAAAAAACAATAATCAAAGTGTCCACATACATTGTATATTGCATGTGCCATACACTCTTACTCAAAGTCAAAGTCAAAGCCAAAGCTCGGTTAAACAAATGATCGGTTAATCCAAACAAATTTCTAGGGTCCCTTCAAGTTTGATTGGGCGCAAAGTATTTACTTGCAATGGTTTGTTTCAAATTAACATGTACTATGATTACATATGCAGATATTGTGAAACATTCATTACTGTTTATTATTTCATGGATTTGTTTTTGTTGTGCCTCTTAAATAAAGTGGGATTGTCTTATTTTATGCGCATTCAGTCTGAATATGATCGTAAATTTGTGCGCGCTTTCAATCTTGAAATGGGGGTGTGTGCTTCTATTGGGTAGCATGCTTCTATTGGGACATATACGGTAGGATCAAAGGTGAGTATGTGGTTTGATTTGTGAAAAAGCCATCATGCTTCATCAGACCATGCAACTTTAAAACAGACTGGGCTATGGTGCTGAAGTGGGCGGGATTACTCGACCTCATTTTGCGCGGGCGCGCATTTTGCGAGGCAGGGTTCCCTGCTGTAAAGCGTTGCTTGGATACGTCGATTGTGACTATCCTAGCAACGATAGGAGGTCGGGCTATTCCACCCCCGCTTAAGCGCCTTAAGCGGGGGTGGAATAGCCCGACCTCCTATCGTTGCTAGGATAGTCACAATCGACGTATCCAAGCAACGCTTTACAGCAGGGAACCCTGCCTCGCAAAATGCGCGCCCGCGCAAAATGAGGTCGAGTAATCCCGCCCACTTCAGTGCCATCAAACTTCCACTGGAATTCCTGGAATCTGACTAGGTCATGCGTGATACTTGGAATGAAGACAATACAAAAGATTGGTTAATTGGTGGTGCTGCTTAATGGCTGTCTCAAAGTAGTAGTGCAAATGGACGGGGTAATAAATTCACTGATTATTCTGTATATGCTGTCCCAAATCATTAGTTAATGCACCAGCTGGATATATACAATCAAATTGTAGGTAAGTGTTCTGGAATCGGTTCCCGTGTAGAAGATCAGGAGTTCGAATTCCGGCCGAGTCAAACCAATGACTTATAAAATTGATAATTGTCACTACCTAGCCTGGTGCTCGGCACTATTACAAGCACAAGAGCCTGTTAGCACAGTATCAGGATAATGTGACTGTGTGGGATATCAGGTCATGATACCGGTGCCTGGTCTCTCACTGGGGCAGCACTATGAAGTCGCCATGAGTGTGCACTGTCACAAATCGGTACCCATCCTGATATGACCTTAGATGTTGCTCGGACATAAAACAGCAAAAAAAGAAAAGAGCTGTGCTTTGTTGGTTGTTGGTGTTTTACGTTGTGGCAACGTCTAAGGTCATATCAGGACGGGTAGGTACCGACTTTTGACAGTGTGCACTCATGGCGACTTCATAGTGTTGCCCCACTGGGAGACCAGGCCACCCGCACCATGACCTGATATCCCACTGAGTGACATTATCCGGACACTGAGCCAACCAGGCGAAAGAGCTGTGAGTAAGGTAAGTAGCTGTCTTCAAACAGCTTCGCGGAGCGGAACTTTAATGCAGGGAAAAAAAGCACATTGATTTGTATCATTGGCTATTCAACTTTAAAGATATGGTCATTCTGCATATATTTCTTTGGAGGAAACCCACTGCTGCCACACATGCTACTCTTTCCAATAAGCAGCAACGGGCCTTTTATATGCACTTTCCCACAGACAGTACAGCACATACCACATCCTTTGATGAACCAATAGTGTACCACTGATTGGAACGGAAAATAGCCCAAAGTGCAAATGGGTCCACTGAGCAGGATCGATCAGATGACCCACACCTTCACAGGTGGACACTCTCTATATCTCCTCTCTCTCGCTTCGTGAAGGGATGCAGGGCAAGGAGCCAGGTAAATGTGGGTTACCCGGATGGTGGCTCTGGGGGGAGAGTGAGGTAAGCCGCAGCAGGCACCCAGGTGCACACTCACTGACGCTGGTTCCCGCCTGTAAGGTGTAAGTAAGACACTGCGTGTGTGTATGGAGCTCAGTGCCAGGTAGCTCCTAACACTAAATGACTTCAAAATGTATACTCGTTTCCTAGCCAGGCGCTCAGCATTATTAGGACAGGGCAAGGACTGGTTGGCTCAGTGTCAGGATAATGTGACTGAATGGGATACCAGGTCATGGTGCCGGTGGCCTGGTTTCCCAGTGGGACAGCACTATAAAAGTCGCCATGAGTGTGCACTGTCACAAGTCGGTACCCGTCCTGATATGACCTTAGATGTTGTGAGGACCTAAAACAACAACAAACAACAAACAACAAACAACAACAACCAACAATGGGAGGTGGACACTCAACTCATTTGGCCACCCCATCTTTCGATTCGTTTGTTTTTATTGCGGGTTTTTTTTATTGCAGAAAAGCAAAGCTATTTTAATATTCCCCGTGGAACAACTACATTCTGGGAACGTCATTATGATACTATTGTCGTTTGGCCGAGCAGAAAGCAGGGCTGTATCAAACTAACAAGTACGCAATAAATGTAGGTAAAATCATATCTTTCGACAATAATAAGCTTCTCAATCAATCAATCAATAGTTCCATCCTCTAGTCGAGGGTTGGATGCAATGGTTCTCCACTTGTCCCGATGTTGTGCTGTTCTGATAGACTGTGAATAATTCAAGCCTGTCCACTGTGAAATATTTGTAAACCATGATGTTCTTGGTCTCCCTCTCCCTCTGCTGCCATTCACCTTCCCTTCCAACAATGTACGGTATATTGAACTCTGACGAATGATGTGGCCAAAATAAATAAGTTTCTTTGTCTGTATAGTGGCAAACAAGCTTTTCTTATTTTTAATTTTTCTGAGAACTTCTTTGTTGGTGATCTTCTTTGTCCATGATATTTTCATCATCCTTCGATAAGTCCACATCTCAAATGCTGCTAAACGTTTGTACATTTTCTTAGAGATTGTCCATGTCTCTGCCCCATACATTAGAGTAGACCACACATAACACTGAAGAATACGCTTCCTTGTTTGTATTAATATCTTACTTGATGTTAACACTCTATTCATTTTGGAGAATGTTGTTCGGGCTATTGTTATCCTTCTTTTAATTTCTTCCTCACATCTCCCATCATTTGTAATCTTTTGTCCGAGATATATGAATTCGGATACTTGTTCTATGTTTGTGCCATCTATGGTTATATTGACATTTGGTTTATCTGTCTTTTTACTTATAACCATTGTTTTGGTCTTCCTGGCATTCATCTTCATGTTGAATAGTATTCCAGCTTTATTGATTCTATTCACTATATCTTGTAGGTTTTTCTCACTGTTCTACACTATGCAATATACCCCCCTCCCGCCCTCCCCCCCCCCCTCCCTCCCCCCCCCCCCATTCATCACTGGCTGCTGGCAGACGCTTCGTTCAGTGTCGATCCCGGATGTAAACTCCTTCCGGGTAATTAAACCCCGAGCTGTCATCTCCCCTCCCGCCTATCCCACTCCCCCGGGATACCTTGGGAGGGAGGCGCGAAGTGGGGGGTGGGGGGTAGGAGGGTAGGAGAGATGGGGGGGGTGAGGGTGGAGGTTGGGAGGATGGGAGGGTGGGCAGGTATGAGGGTGGGGGGGAGAGTGGGAGGGAGTGTGGGTGGGGTGGTGATGGTGGGAGGGTGGAGGTGTGGAGGGTGGGGGGGAGGGTGGAAGTTTGAGAGGGTGTGACTGTGAGGGAGGGTGTGAGACTGAGAGTGGAAGTTGGGAGGGTGGCTGGAAAGGTGGGTGGTGGGTGGGAGGGAGGGAGGGGAGCTGGCAGTTGGCAGGTTGGCCGGTGAAGAGGAGGTGACGAGGGTGAAGTGGGGTGTTAATTACCCACACTGCATTGCGCCAGAGGGCGCTGTAGGTTTGTGACGAGGTCACGAGGTGCACGCCAGAAAACCTCGGTGCATTCTGGTTGTTCTGACTAATTTAATTTACCTAGTTTAATCACGCAGTTTTGTGGTGAGTATTCGCTCAATAATGTGTGTCCAACCACACACACACACACAATCACACACATACATACACAGACACACACACAATCACACACACACACAGAGCACCCGTCCGTGAACACATTCCTCCTTCATTTTTATTTATTTATTTATTTTTCAATATTTTTTTAATTTAGTTATCAAACCACATTATTCAGTTGTGACAATAGATGGCAACAACATAGTGGCAACAAGTAGATTTAAAGAACCAGAGGAGTGATTTTAGTATCTTTCTTTTACACAAAATATTACCGGTAGCGGTGGCCAAATCGGTAGAGTGGGCCTCGCGTGCAGGAGATCAGGAGTTTGGTTCTCGGTCGAGTCAAACCAATGACTTATAATATTGATACTTGTCGCTTCCTAGCCAGGCACTCTGCATTAATAGGATAAGACAAGGACTGTTTAGCCCAGTGTCAGGATTATGTGACTGAGTGGGATATTGGGCTATGGTGCTGGCAGCCTGATTTCCTAGTGGGACAGCAACAAGTATCAATTTTTAAGTCATTGGTTTGACTCGACCAGGGTTCGAACCCACGACCCCACGATTTATCAACACGGCTATCAGAGTCAGCATCTACCTAAGACTAGCACCGGACGCAATGGCCGAATCGGTAGAGTGCAGGCTTCCCGTGCAGTAGGTCAGGAGTTTGAATCCCCGTCGAGTCAAACCAATGGCTTACAAAATGTATTCTTGTCACCTGGTGCTCGGCATTAGTAGGGCAAGGACTGGTTAGCATAGCATCAGGATAAGGTGGGAAATCAGGTAATGGTGCCAGCAGCCTGGTCTCCAGTGAGGCAGGACTATAAAGTCGTCTTGAGTGCACACTGTCACAAGTCGGTACCCGTCCTGATATGACCTTAGATATTATTATGATGCAAAACAAAAACAAACACAACTTACACCACCACTGTCACCATCTACATGAGACTAGTCCAGTGCTGATATGACCTTGGTTTTGCCAGGACGTAAAACTCCAACAACCAACCAACAACCTGAGACGAGCTGTCACCAACCTAATAAGCATCTATCTACCTTTCCATGGCAATAGATGAGATCACCGTTCCGACTGCGCATGTGCTTAAAACGGCGTTGTCAGCAAAGCAAATGCGTCTGGCCATTGAGTTTGCTGATACGCGTAGGGCAAAACTTTGATTTTATTCAAAATGAATTGAAATACATAACAATTTGGCATAAACATGCATGCACACATGCATTATAATGATCTGATGAATATATCTAAGACAAAACTAGCCATAGTTAAACATTTTGAGCCACTGGAACGGTGATGTAGTCTATAGAGGGGTGAGGAAGAGTTTGGTGTTAATGTACCAGTGACATATTCACTATAAAGTATAACTGTTCTTTTGTACATTTTACTTCATAAATGTTTAATTGTCACAAAACGATTCTAAAAGAATGAAAATTTACTACAAAACAAAAATGTCATAGCTTGACTCCAGAAGATCAAACATTTGGTGAGTGGTACCATAAAGTTCCCTTATAGAATAGATAAATATATGTATATCAAATCTCTAAATAGTTAAATAAATTAAAGTTGACCATGACCCTTGTGCTTAGGCAGAGTTGTGGGAAAGTGCATATCAAATTAACAGACCCTTTGCTGCTTATTGGAAAGAGTAGCCTATGTGGCGGAAGCAGGTTTCCTCCAAAGAAATGTCAGAATGACCAAATATTTTATGTCCAATAGCCGATGATAAAAATCAATGTGCTATAGAGGTGTCGTTAAATAAAACAAGCTCCTACACTAGTGAGATATGCATGAACGAAACATAGCAACCATTTGTTTCTCTAACTGCATGCCTATCCCTATGGGGGACAGGACGCGGTGGCCAAATCGGTGGACCGCAGGCTTCACGTGCAGAAGGTCGTGAGTTCGAGTCCTAGCCGAGTCAAACCAATGACTTATCAAATTGATACTTGTCACCACCTAGCCTGATGCTCAGCATAGCATCAGGATAATGTGACTGTGTGGGATATCGGGTCATGGCAGCCTGGTCTCCCCGTGGGGCAGCACTATAAAGTCATGGCAACATCTGAGGTCATATCAGGAAGGGTGCCAACTTGTGACAGTGCACACTCATGGCGACTTTAGAGTGCTGGCCCACTGGGAGACCAGGCTGCTATAGCACTATGACCTGATAGCCTACTCAGTCACATTATCCTGACATTGAGCCAACCAGTCCTTGTCCTTTCATAATAATGCCAAGTGCCTGGGCATGAAGCGAAATGTATAATGTGTTAGGTCATTGGTTTGACTCGACCAGGGTTCGAACCCATGGGTTTGAATCCCACGATCTACCAAAACAGGAGACGGACGCTCAACTCATTCAGCCATCCCGTCTGGTACCAATGACAAAAACAATAGACCGCATTAATGGTATTGATATAAAAAAAATAGCGGCATAGCATGATCCACTTCCGCGTTTCCACGTAATAAGAATGAAAATATCCGACTCTGTAGAGCGGTCAAACATCCCGGGTTGGTAAGGTTCACAAAAATAACATCCTCAACCAGTGCGCGCGCACGACCAAAACAAACCACACCAGCAATAATACGTTGTTTGTTTGTCTCTCATGGCAACATCTAAGGTTATTTCAAGGCTTTTCAGGACTGTTTTTAATAGGAATTCAAGACTATGTTCATTTGGATTTCAGGGGAGAAAAAACAATGATGAATGGCGATTTTGGACTAATTTAGATCAGTGGGAACAGTTTAAAGTAATTCAAGGCTTTTCAATGTTAAATACCCAAAATAGGTTAAATTCAAGGCTTTTCAAGGCCTTGAAATGGGGCAAATGAAGTTCAAAACTTGCAAGACCTTCTAGGCCCCGTACAGACCCCGGGGTACCAATTTGTGAGAGCATGCACTCGTGGCGACTACATAGTGCTCAGGCTGCCCAGCACCATGACTCTGATATCCCACTCAGTCACAGTATCCTGAGACTGAGGTAACCATGCAGTCCCCGGGATATCTGACCCAAAGGAGAAGAATAGCCATAATGGATAGCACAACCGTATTATAATTTATATGAGATACATTCATATGGGTAGGAGAAACTACTGCTAAAACAGAAATATCAACAACATATATTTAATTGTTAAAATTGTGATGAATCTATTTACCCTGCTCATAACGGATAAGTGTGTTAACACTGGTTTTTACCGCTGGGCAGCACTACTCCAATTTTATTTCAATCTTTTGAATGTTGTCTTAGTAATAATTTTGGTTTTCTTGCTTCTTGTTTATGAATATAAGTTTGTTTGTGGTTTATATCCTAGCAACATCTAGGGTTACACGAATGGAAATGTCCGAATCTGCAGAGTCTTACTACTCTTAGGGCGGGCACCGCCTTGTTAAAGTACACCCTCGTGGTGACTTTATAGTGCTGCCCCACTGGAAGACTGAGTCGCTGGCAGCATATACCAATATCTCACTCAGTCACATTATATTGAGCACCCCAGTACTTGCGCTATCCTATCAATGCCGACTGCAAGGCTAAATAGTGACTAGTATCGATTTTGTATGTCATTGGTTTGACTCGGTCGGGGTTCGAACCCACGACCTCCCACATGGGAAGCCGGATGGCCTAGTCTTACCCACTAGGCCACCCGTCCGTTCAGGAACACTATTGTCATACTTGTAAGCATTATTTATAGTGAACCATTGTAGGTTGTTGGTTGTTTGAATTTTCCGTCATGGCAACATCTCAGGTCATATCAGGATTGGTACTGATTTGTGACAGTGCACACTCATGACAAATGTATAGTGCTGCCCCCACTAGGAGACCAGGCCACCATCACCATGACCTAATATCCCACTCAGTCACATTAACCTGACACTGATCCAATCAGTCCTTGTCCTTTCCTAATAATGCCGAGCACCTGGCTAGGAAGTGACAAGTATCAATTTTTAAGTCATTTGTTTGACTCGACCAGGGTTCGAACCCGCGGGTTCAAATCCCACGATCTACTAAACGGGAGATGGGCGCTTAATTCATTCGGCCATCCCGTCTGGTCACCTTTGGCGGGAGTTCAGCAGAGTGGTTTCAGACGGATTCAACCCACCTCAAATCACCTCAAATTACTTCAAATCACCTGAAATCACCTGAAATCACCCCAAATCACTCCGGCCGCTCGGCCACTCGGCGGCTCGGTAGTCGGTGGCTCGGCCACTCGGCGGCTTGGCGGCTCGGCCACTCGGCCGCTCGGCCACTTGGCCTAGAAGCTAGCTATAGCACATTACCAGGATGTAAACACGGTGTCTTTCTATTACATTGTATCAAAACGCCGAGAGACTTGCTACGAGATGACAGTGAATAAGCCGCAGCTCTCTCCGCGTATCCCGTCTTCCCAACACTCCGCGTAACCCTGGTAACATTACGTCTGCAGCGCCTCCCGTGGCGCCGGTCGTAATGGTTAGCGGCGGCGGCGGCGGCTCCAGTGTCTGGCACCAGTTGTGGCTAGAGGAGGGAGAGAAGGAAGTAGAGGGAAGGAGAGGGAAGGAGAGGGAGGGAGGGACGGAGGGAGGCCCGGCGCCGTCCCGCTGCTCTCCACGGCCGTGAGTCCGGGCCCTGCCGGCCGGGTAGGTAGGTATGTGCCCGGGGAAGGACGGGGAGGGGAGGATCACCGACACCAGAGCACACCGGCTCCACTGACGGCACGCTCCCGTCGCCATCCCGGGGAGCACTGGCGGCAGTCCCCGCCCTCTCACCGGACCCCTGCGAGCGGGTGGCAGGGGCGGCACCCCGGTCCCGCCCCCGCCTCGCCCCCGCCCCCACCCCCTCAGGGGAGAGGAGGAGGGGTAAGGTTGGGAGCGGGTGGTGGCAAGGGGTTTGTGGCTGGAAGGGGAGTAGATCATGGTGTGTGTGACTGTGAGGTGTGCGCGTGTATGTGTGCGCGCGTATGTGTGTGCGTGTGTGGCTCCGCCCCACCCACCCGCCACCACCCACCGGATCCGCCTATCTCCTGCTTTGAACGTCAATTTACATTAGTATCGCTACATTATGTGGGAGGGCTCTGTAGTGAATGAAACAACCAGCAGGGGTGTGTGCCTGTGAGCGTGTGTGTATGTGTGTGTGTGTGTGTGGCGAGGGGGAGCCACTGTGAGTGAGTAGTGTGAAGCGGGGAAGTGGAGGGTCAGCTGGTGTGTGTGTGAGGGGAGGGGGGAATCTCCACACACACGAGAGAGAGTGAATGACGTCACCGGGGAGTTCCCAATGGGTGTATATATACGGCGGCGGGTGTATGGTGTCACACAAGCCGGTGAGTGAGAGACACAGAACGATCTGTAACTACAAACACGCGCGCCGCCTACCGGGAGGCACAAGTGACACTTAGCACATAATACACACTCACAGCAACCTGCTGCAAGCAGCCGTGATACACACGCGATACACACGCGATACACAAGCGAGATACACACGCGCACACCAACATGGATTACACACCAATCGTCGGTAGGTGAACACTGCAGAGTCCCTCTAAAAAGCAATTAATTCAGATATTAAATTTTGCCTTTAATAAGGAAGCGTCAGTATTAATCGAATGATATCCCATTTTCACTCTTCTCAATATATATATATATATATTTATATATATATATGTGTGTGTGTATATAATTATGTATATACATATATATATATATCAAGAAAATGGAATCTCATACATATTATATTATTATGTGTATATATGTATATATACCGTCCTGACATGACCTTAGATGTTGCCAGGACGTAAACCTCCAACAACCAACCAACCTATGTATATATATATATATATATATATATATATATATATATATATTTAATATATACACAAACTGAGTTTTTATTTAAATAAGATCTGCTTAATTAGCTAAACACAATTTACCGTGAATTATAGTGAATGATACATCAAATTATTTACATGGATCTAATGTCCATGTTCATTATCACATTCTCTGTGATTTATTGGTCATAATATACCTGTCCAATGTGATATCCATCATTTATTGAATCTACAATACCTGTTCATTATTATATCCTCTGTGATATATTGAATCCAACATACCTGTTCATTATTATATCCTCTGTGATATATTGAATCCAACATACCTGTTCATTATTATATCCTCTGTGATATATTGAATCCAACATACCTGTTCACTATTATATCCTCTGTGATATATTGCATCCAACATACCCGTTCACTATTATATACTCTGTGATATATTGAATCCAACATACCTGTTCACTATTATATCCTCTGTGATATATTGCATCCAACATACCTGTTCACTATTATATACTCTGTGATATATTGAATCCAACATACCTGTTCATTATTATATCCTCTGTGATATATTGCATCCAACATACCCGTTCACTATTATATACTCTGTGATATATTGAATCCAACATACCTGTTCATTATTATATCCTCTGTGATATATTCAATCTAGCATAACTGTTCATTATTATATCCTCTGTGATATATTGAATCTAACATACATGTTCATTATTATATCCTATGTGATATATTGAATCTAACATACCTGTTCACTAGTATATCCTCTGTGATATATTGTTATGATCACACGCGTTTCTGGAGGTCCTCATTTACTAAATTAATAAAATAGGTATTAAACAACAACTAAAAGAACATCCTACATTTGTAGTATACTTTATAAAGAATTCAAACATTCTATTCTATTATTTCGTATTAACCACCACCACTACACCAGCATCAGCACCACCACACCAGCATCAACAAACCACAGGATCATTTAAATAAAAATGTTAAAAGAAGATATCGCAGATTGTTACATCAACCAGCAAACCCCTAAACTACACACAACAAGTAGGATCTATATCTTCCCTGGCCTCTCTCTCTCTCTCTGTCTCGCTCTCTCCATCGCTCTCTCTGTCACTCTCTCTCTCTCTCTGTCGCTCTCTGTCTCTCTCAAACCCTTTTACTTGTATGCCCATCGCTAGTGACAATAACAGCAACTCATCATTTGTTGTGAACTTGTCGATGACCGATGAGTCCAATTTGTGCTCAGAATGTGTGGTGGCACGTTGGCCATGTGTGTGGGTAGCTGCAGTCAGAGAGTCTTGCGGGTGAAGGAGACGATACTATAAAGAACACAAGCCATGCTACAGGTGATCTGAAATCTACCCCCGATATTTAAACAAACCCCTCTGTTCGTCTCTGCCACAGTTCTCCTCTCAGCGCTCTTTTGGGGTGCGACGACCGCAGCGCCACACCGGCCGCGGCGGAACGCGCCGGAACTAGACGTCACCCCGCGCTGGCACCGGCCGTGCGCCGGGAGCCGGCCAGCGGACCACACAACCCACAGCATCCCGATCTCCCAGCCACCGTTCCACCCACACCAGCACTACCTGCTCATTAGGAAGCGGGCAGTCGAGTCGGGAAGGAAGACTGACCGTCTCATGAACAGAATCGTAAGTGTTGCAAGCCGTTTTGTTCTTACAAAACCTCTCTAATTCGACCGATCATGGGATCGACTTTAAATGGTCCATTTACTAGATTTAGGGAGGTTGTCAGTTTGGGGGGGGGGGGGGGTTAAAAAAATCTTTACAATGGCATTGTATAGGCGATCGTTTGGGACACAAATAAAGCGATCGATATAGGGGAGTGGTCGATTTGTGGTGCTGGTCGGTTAGAGAGGTTTTACTGTATGTAAAATGGAATTGAATATCACCAAAGGAGGGGACGGGAGAGGAGGAGAGGAGAGGGGAGGAGGGGTGAGAAGAGGAGGGGAGGAGAGGAGTGGGAGGAGAGGGGAGATTAAGAGAGGAGAGGATAAGAGAGGAGAGAGGTGAGAGGAGAGGGGGGAGAGGAGAGGAGAGGAGAGGGGAGGAGAGGAGAGGAGAGGGGAGGGGAGGAGAGGGTAGGAGATGAGAGGAGAGGAGGGGAGAGGGGCAGAGTGGAGCATATGAGAGGGGAGGAGAGGCGAGGAGAGGCGAGGGGGGAGAGGAGAAGATAGGAGAGGATAAGAAATGAGAGGGGCAGGAAAGGAGAGGGGATGGGGGGGGGGAGTGTAGGAGAGGAGAGGGGAGGAGAGGAGAGGGGAGAGGGGAGGAGAAGAGAAGATGAGGAGAGGAGAGAGGATGAGAGGGGAGGAGAGGGGAGGGGAGGAGAGGAGAGAGGAGGGAAGAGGAGAGGAGAGGAGCAATACAGGTCCATATTCCCTTTGACAAAGTTCTGAAACCATAAAAGTTACAAAAACCGAATTTGTTTTCTTCTGCACAGTATACACATGAACTGTAATATTATTTCTGGGATTTATTTATCCCTATTCATATTTATTTGGGACATATGAATGTGTTTGATTCTGGTTTATTTGAAGCTGTCTATGCTTTAGTTACACCACCTGTTATACTAGGGTATATATGATCTATAATAATCCCATTATCTCATTTATCGGCATATTGCTCTATAATTAAACTGTAATAGTATCTAGAGTATTTATATATCTCATGTAGTGTGAATATTCATATGTTTTAACTGCCGTATTAATATTTGATAAATACCTTTATTCTGAAAACGGAAACAAAAATTCTGAATTCGAAATGCAACTGGCCCCCCAATGATTTCAGGTAATGGAATATGGACCTGTAATAGTAACTTGATAGAGCGCCCACAATAGTCCTAATAGGATCCATTCTAAGGCGATGCATACTAAAGCCACAGTAGTGCATTGTAATGTACTCAACTCCCGCCAGGTGAAGTGTCACACGCACAGCATCCACAGGTGTGTGGGTAGGTTGGAGGAACCAAGGAGCCTTGAAAGTCTAATGGTGGGGACGCTTGCCCCCGGAATGGCAGCAATGTGAGTTCTACAGCCCGCTCTAATTGTAGTGTCTGGTTTGTTTCAGCAGCTCCCATGACTGTATTATGTTTAAGACTAGTAGTAGTATTAGACAGCCGAATCAATTAGTGGTGGGTTGGTTGGTTGTTGGAGTTTTACGTCCTGGCAACATCTAAGGTCCTGGCAACATCTAGGGCATATTGTCGCAAATATGAATTTTGTTGGGTTTTTTGTTGTTGTGGTTTTTGGAGTTTTTCGTCCTGGCAACTTCTGAGGTCATATCAGGACAGTGCGCACTCATGGCAATTTTATAGTGCTGCCCCACTGGGAAACCAGGCCACCAACACCATAACCTGGTAGCCCACTCAGTCACATTACCCTGACACCAAGCCAACCAGTCCTTGCCCTATCCTAATAATGCTGAGCGCCAGGCTAGGAAGTGACAAGTATCAATTTTGTGAGTCAATGGTTTGACTCGACCGGGAACCGAACTCCCAAACTCCCGTACGCGAGGACCACGCTCTACCGATTCGGCCACCGCACGCGGTCGACTCGGGTAGGAAGCGAGGAGGAGAGTGGGGTGAGGGGGGGGGGGAAGTAGAGGGGGAAGGGAAGAAGAGGAGGAAGAAGAGGGGAAGGAAAAAGATGTGGGAGGCAAGGGAAGTGGGTCAAAGGAGGAGAGAAAATAGGGATCGAGTTCTTGGCGGGGAAAATTGTTGGAGGAAAACAAGAAAGAGAGGAGAATGAGAAAGGGAACGTGGAAAGGGAAGGGGGAAGTTTGTTGTTGGTTGCTGTTTGTTGTAGTCCTGACAACATCTAAGGTCATATCAGGATGGGTACCGACTTATGGTAGTACGCACTTATGATAACTTAATAGTGCTGCCCGAATGGGACAGTGGGAGATCAGGCCGCTGGTAACCATGACCTGATATCACATCATCATCATCATGCTGTCGGTCGCGATGCGACAAAGACTGCTTTCATTACTTGATTGCCGCTCTCCATTTAGCTCTCTGCTGTGAGAGTTGCATCCATGAGTCGGTCTTGTCCTGATATCACACTCAGTCACATTATCCTGAGACTGATCTAACCAGTCCTTTCCCTATCCTAGTAATTCCGAGCACCAGGTTAGGTAGCGAAAAGTATTAATTTTGTAAGTCACTAGTAAGTCACTGGTTGGCACACCACACACACAACGCACACACCACACATACACACACCACACAGAACACACACACAACGCAAACACCACACACACCACACACACCACACACATACCACACACACAATGCACACACCACACACAACACTCACACAATGCACACACCACACACACACCACACACAATGCACACACCACACATACACACCACAAACAACACTCACACAACGCACACACCACACACACCACACACACAACGCACACACCACACAAACACACAACACACAATGCACACACTACACATGCACACACCACACACAGTGCACACACCACACACACCACACATCACACAAACCACACACAACACACACACCAAACACAACACACACAACACACACCACACACAACACACACCAAACACACACCAAACACACACCACACCCCCCACACACCACACACACCAAACACACACCACACACACCCCACACACCCCACACCACACACACACACCATACACCATACACCATACACCCACAACACACACACCACACACACACCACACACACCACACACCACACACACCACACCACACCCACAACACACACCACACACACCACACACGCCCTGCCCTGCAACAGGACGGTGTAATTATGTTAAATGAGCAATGTCCAGCATTACTATGAGCCAAGCCCTCTACATATCTCACACACCACACACACCACACCACACACACACACCACACACACACCACACACGCCCAGCCCTGCTACAGGACGGTGTAATAATGTCAAATGAGCAATGTCCAACATTACTATGAACCAAGCCCTCTACATATCTCACAGTTGTAACTCAGGAACAAAGAATGGGAGGCAAAAATAAAAGGGTCAGTGCGAGTGAGTGACGGAGCAAGAAAAACTCACAACAAAAATCACGGACCTAAAAAGAAAAAAGAAGTATCCAATAGGAACACACCACACGTGCACGCATAACCAGCAGTGATGCATTCCCGTGATTCCGGTCACATGACTGACTGTCACACGTGGGGAACGCGTTGCATAGCAACGCACCATACTTTTGAAATCGTCTGTCTGCATTTATAAGGGAGATTCCACATAGCTAAGATGGTTTTTGAGATGGGTTTTATTTTTTTTTTGCATTTAAAAAATGGTTTTGTATCATTATTTTTTGTCCTGGGCCAAACAGCGATAATTGCATATATACGTATTTATAAATATATATATATATATATATATAGATGTATATATATAAATGTATATAAATATATAGTATGCGTACATAGCCACACACATATGTGTATATACACATGAAGAGTCCAGGTACAAAACCCTGTAAATGTC